>OX578149.1:20586751-21186751 GCA_951213105.1 Amaurobius ferox
GATTAAATACTGCACAGCTGTGGTTTACATATAAGCCGATTTTCTAAAAGTAATACAACACTTTTGTTGATCACTGTATTCTTGGAGGCTAACCCACGGCCATGACTTTAACAACTTAACCATAAAGATCCAATCCCCTGATTTTGAGGTTTTAATCTTAAAACAGTATTTACCAAACTATGTTCTACGAAATACTAGAAGTGTTCCCTATTCAATTAAGAAGTTTAAAAGAACATTTACTTTTAAATATGAAATTTCTCTTGTATATATTATAGTTTAACAATGCTTCATACAGGTGATTATATTTTAAATGAGTTATTGCATATGGCTTTTGAAACATTTTACTTAGATTGCATTTCGTATTTGATATTTCAATTAAATAATCATAAATTGCACGGAATTTAAAAAATTATACATTGAACAAAGTTGCATATAAATCAACTATTTTATTTTTCAACAGTCATTACTAAAAAGTCCCCCCCCCCCCTTGTACTGTAAAAATAAAGTAAATGAAACAGACATCCTAATGCAGTAAACAGTGCTAATAATAACACATAACGCAAACATTTATTTTTTAAATGTGCAATTCCCACCGGACTGTTCATGTTTTATTCAATATTGTTCGTAGATCCACAGAAACAAATTTATGTACAGAACACAGAAAAATAGCAAAATATTTGCATAAATAGACATTTGGAAATTTTCCTTTCAATACTACTATTGAACAGGAAGATGTACTTAATTTGAATTTGTAAAGGTATGGAAGTTTAAGCGTAACAGAATAGAATTTTTCATTTTGAATGGAAGGTTTTGGAAGGTATAGCTCAAAATTCTTTGAAATCTTTTGAAATCTTTGAAATCTTTTGAAATCAAAATGCTTTGAAATCTTCAAATGCTTTGAAATCTTTTTATGTTATGAAGCAAATGTATTGTTACAACGCATCTTCTGGAATCTTGGGTGTACTGTCAGAATACAAGAATGAGTCCAAAATTTCTGGATAACTAATACGTTTATTTACAAGCACAGCGGAAACAGGAACAATACACAACAAATAGCTCGATGACCATCTCACACGATTGTCGGACAGTAACCACTGAGAACTGTCGGATACAGTAAAACAGCAATTAAGTGCTTCACTAATTTCACAATATAGCCGATACTATTTTCAGAACATTGACGTATCTCACAATTCAATATAGCTCGTATCACGTCAACTACTCTCCAACTCAGCGATGTGTCCTTTTATATACTATCCTTAAAAACTTCTAGAAGCGGTTCGTATCTCGAAGAATATCCGTTATTTAGAGAAGATTCGAGTACATTCGAGAAGTGGCCCAAAAGTTGCCAAGTCGACTAGAAATAGCCAGACCTGGCAACCTCGTTCCAAACATCAACTTATGACAACCCTAAATTCATGTCACAGGAATGTCTGCCTGTAAAGGTGTTTTCTCCTTCTGGTTCGCAAGTGAAGGCATTTTACCCGTTCATAAAATTATTTTAAAGTCTGATATTATTATAGTTTTAATATTAAACAGAAAAATGTGAAAATGCCATTGATTGCATTTATTTATCATACATTAAAATAAAATCTAACAGGTTATCGGAACATAATATGTTACTGATCGTAAAACATGTTTCAGGAGAAACATTGAATTTTAATTAGTAAGATATTGTATTATTTTACATAGAATTTAAAATCTATTACTTTTAAATGTTTCTGTTTATAGTATCTAAACTAACCGATAGAGGGCGTTACAGAATTTGAAATAATACTCAATTGCTCACATTGGAGCAATCAACATCGGTTGACAATATTCCCTCTTGTTAGAAATTATAAGCACCAGAAGGCCAAACTGCATTTTCAAAAAGAGACTTTAATAATCTGCGACTTGCAGATATCGATTATGACCATAAAGAATTAATTAAATATCTCAATTTGTAAATTTCTGGCACTATTTCATGTGTTTAATGCATGTATTTATGATTATTTTAAAATTAAAGTTATCTAATAAAGAGTAGAAGTAGTAAGAATTTTTCTCGAATTGTAGAACAGGGTTCAGACTGTATGTGGATAAAAAAATTAAAAGGCGAAATAAATTTGAATACGTGAGAATATTCTTTATTGTTTGAGTTTTAATTTTTATTGTACTGATAGTTTATTTGTGCAAAATTAACAGCGTAGATTTACTATAATAATAAATGATGCCTGTTTGTGTCGTTTTCAACCAAACCTCGTCGAGATATTTGTAAAATTCGAATTAATTTAAAAGTAAAAAATTTAATTCAATTCGTTTATATAAAAATACAGCGGTTACATTTGATTGTTATCGCCATCTATTTCATGTTTCTATAACTAATTACTAAACCTAAAACTAATTTTGGATTTTACATATAGCTCAAATGGGAATGATAGGCCCTTACAACTTCGGGTCATCGTACACATTATCGATAAGGACAAAAATTAAATGTTTTTGATGCCAAGGATATTCTTGACATTTTGAGTGTTCCTTCAGACCGAATTAAAATTTTTTAATTAATTCATTTTGCATTTTGCATCAAATGTTGATGTCATCAGAAAGCTCACAATTGTTTTTCTAATGATGTCTTGCTCTAATACTTCATTAACTCACATAAAAAATAAATGTTTATTGCGTCATCTATAAAACCAAATTTCCTCTTATAAACGGAAACTAATATTTTTGGTTCATTGACGTCATCTTGGGGGGTTTGGGGAAGATGGCTGCCACCTGAATAAAAAAAAAAATAACAAGCTGAAAAACCAAGAATGCACCCATAGTCAGGTTTTTACAGAAACCGTCAAAAGTGTAATTGTTTAAAATTTACTTTGGAACCGATGTTGTCCTTAATTTACAGCACATGATTCATTTAACCAATATCAGCCGTGTCGTCTTTTTAAAAATACAGTGAATGAATTCATTGAATTTCTGCTTTAAATCCCAGGTGGCCTCCCCTTGGGTACATATTTTAGTAGTAAATAATATTTAACTCAATATGAGCCTTTCTCAATAATAATACACAAAATACATTGGGACTTATATTACCCCAGCGCCATCTGAGTCATTGCCTTAAACGATTTTGGCTTTTACCCAACTTGAAATTTTAATTCCTCCCCTTTAACTCCGTAGAAGTTGTGCCGTCTTCTTTTGTGGGGAATTACTCTGTAAAAGAAAATTAGCGTGAGAGGCAATGGTGGACAATGTCGTTTAAGTATAATTCAGTAAATGTTATGTCTGAATCGGTTATTCTTAAATGTTATCTAACATTTATGATATGTGGTGGCCGAGCGGTCAAAGAGGCAGGCGTTTCCTCGTGATGGCTCGGCTGCCAGATTGCGGGTTCGAGTCCCGCCTGCGGTCATAGATGTTGTAATGTCTTATTTGGGGCAGAAGTCAGACTTCTACCTTCGGGTGCCCCGGGTCATTAGACTAAACAGAAGCAGTGCACTCATTCTTCCTTAAATGTAATGTTAGGGACACGACAACAACAACATTTATGATTTTCAAAACTTTGGATAGGTTTATAAAGTAGTGTGGTAGTGTGTTCTTTTTTTCTTAAATTTAATATATTTGCATTATGTTTCTTTTAAAATTTGTAGGATGTTTTATATTTATCCGGCATGGATTTTATTTCGCTTTGAAAATATATGCATCAAACACATTCAATAGATCCACAAACAGTTGCCATTCACACTTTTTTTTATGAATAGCAACTGTACTTGTCTGTCACAGTTCGTTTAATTCAACACAACATTTACTTCTACAGATGCATAGAATAATTCTGGAAGCAGGTGGATTTATATAATGCATTCGTTGCAACCAGTGGCAAAGCATCAAGGAAGACAAGGTGGACATTATCTACCGAACTCATTTGCGATCATGTAACTAGATATAATATCCGAAACAAATGTATAAAATATTTTCTGTGTCAATAAATAAATTAATTTTGCTCCTTTTGGCACCAAGCTCAATACCGCCGCCTTCCTATTCCTTGTCTCCCCTATGTGCCAAGCGGGATTTTCAGGAGAAACTAATATCTCAAAGTCTACTCACATCAGAAAGAACTGCATTTGAAATCGAACCGAAAGAAATTACGTGTGCCATTGCTGCCCAGACTACGGCAGTTCTTTGAGAAACCTGGTATAAGCTACAGGGAAGTGGCTGTATTTTTATAGTTTCTATTTTCCCCGCAAATATAGTGCTTATTGTCAGAGTCACCTGGAGGACCATCTGGAGTCATGTGAGTAGTTTAAAAAGTTAATAGGAAATTTTATTTACAAAATCGCTAATTTATAGAGGATTTGATATTATCGGGGTTTCGATATTTTTCAGAGTTCAAAAATCGACGTATGGAATTAATATAATTTTTTTAATATAAAACAAGACATTCATCTCATATAACCAGATATTTCCATTTAACAGATTTCCCTTTACATTTTCATTTATTATTTACTTTTTATATATATATATATATACATTAGAAGTGACATAGATAGCTATAGCAAGGAAATGCAGGTCTCTGTGTATTGAGGGCAAGGAAAAAAGTTCATATGGAAACCGAATTAATCGTAAATGTAATATACAAATACACATTTTAATACGTCTAGAATTTTTTCATGTGAATCTGAAATCACATATTTTAACAAGGGAAAAAGTAGAGTTTGATAAGTGGTCTATTTATTTTCTATATGTTTTTCTGGATTTTTATATTTTAATTAAAATGGAGTGTATTGTGTTTTCTCACATGTTAAGTTGTTTAATCGATTCCACAGAGAAACTCTAAATCGGGGTCTCACCGTAATAAAATTGCAAAATGCAATTGACTTGTTTTCATTTTATACTTACGGACAATGAAAGTTGAGCCCCAAGAAGAAAACGCGGTACAACCACAAAATGATGTAAATAGCTAGAGGTCGGGATTGTATGCAAATGATCCCAGTCTGGTGTGATTGCGCATGACCGTACGCCCGTGACTGGCGCTGCAAGCATGGTTCAATGGACTTATAACCCGGCGTGTAGTCGACGCCCCATCTATGCGTTAAGCTTCACCCGACGCAAGTACGAGTTCGGAGTGAATATAATGGCCGGTAGCCACCAGAAACGTCGATATACGCAATTGACGGACTTCCAGAGAGGCCTGATCATCGGGTTGAAAACCGCAAGGTGGTCAACGCGCTGGAGAGCCCGTCACCTGGATCGTTCGGACATTTCCGTCCGATGCTGTTGAGAGCATTAGTCACAGGACGCCAACCAGACACGGAGGACCGGCTCTGGACGTATCAGGCATACCACGAGTAGAGAGGATCAAATGATCGTGCGGCTAGCACGTATATAGCTCACGGCGACCCGATTCGCGATACAGACACACGTAGCCGCTCCTGTGTGCCCATATATAATGCCTGAAGAAAGCTAATCTGAGATCTCAGCGTCCCTTACGTGAACTGCCGTTAACACGGGAACATCAGCGACTCCGGTTGCTGTGGTGCCGGCCCAGAGCAACGTGGAACGTCACAGATTGGCGATGTCTAGAGTTTAGCGATGAGTGCCGCTCCGTTTTGGGGACCGATGATCAGCTTGTTTGGGTGTGGAGGTTCCCTTGCACAACGCCATAAGCCCAACCTCGTTATCGAGCGCCACACAAGCCTCAATGCAGGCATCATGGGATGGGGAGCTATAGCCTACGACAGTCGATCCGCTCCAGTAGTGGTACTTGGAACAATGACTGGCCAGCAGTACGTGGATGAGATTCTACGGACCCATATGCTCCCATTCGTTTCTGGGATTCCAGTTGCGTTATTCCAGCAGGATAATGCTCGGTCGCACACGTCTCGGGTTGCCCAGGCCTGCCTGAGTCATTGCAGACACTTTCATGGCCTGCCCGCTCCCCAGACGTGCCCCCTATCGAGCATGTGTGGGACCAGTTGAAACGCCAGTTGCCGCAATCTTCGGTATTTGGAACATGACATCCAACAGGTGTGAACTCGTCTACCGCAAAACAACATCAAGCGTTTGTTCAACACCAAGCCGGGCCTTATTGCTTCTAGTATCACAGCACGAGGCGGTGCGACGGGCTATTGAGAATGACTGGACTCTGTACCACAGCTTCCTCTGTACGTGTTCTGCTGCGCTGTTTTTGTGATCATGTATCCTTCCATCTATAATACTTTCATCAATAAAATTTCAGGTCCATCCTATGCTTCCTTCTTGCTGCGCAAATTTCATTGTCCGTGAGTGTAATTCAGTTATTACAGCAAACTTCGGTTTATTCGGCGTCCAATATTTCGAATCGTCCGATTGTCTGGCACGCCTCTCAAACCCCATTCAGGTCCAGAGCTGCCGAGAGGTAGTGTCAAAAAGATCCTCTGCATGGAAACCCAGCAGGCTTGGGGCTCTGTGTTGCATAAACAGTTTCTGAAAAAGATCAATTACTTGTAAAATGGAGGGAGGGCATTTGTTGCATAGGGGTCCGAAACTTCTGCCGACGGCACTGTTCGGGTCTTCTGAGGTACATTTATTGGAATAGATTACATGCTATTATGTGCATATTTATGTTAATTGAGATTTGCCTTATAATTTTTAAGTTAATGTTTTTTCACATACTGTTATGTTTATATTAAATATTCATTCAGTCTGAGTTTCTTTCAGGCAAAAATACAGGTATCATTTATTGAACACCATTACTTTTTAAATACATTTTTCGCTTTTTTACCCATTTAGTCCGACATAAAGTAATTCGAAGCATTTGGTAATTCGGCACCGCTGAAGTACGAAACGTGCCGGAAGTTTACCGTATATTTTATTTTATTTTATTTGTAACTTCGCTGAAATGTATACCATAAAATTCGTTTTGCATATTTTAGTCCCCAATTTCTATCTCCCCATTATTTTATCACATTTCGTTTCTGATTGCCACAGCAGCTCGGTGGTCATTGTTGCAAAAACTTATTATGTATTGTGTGGATTTAATTCTGAAAACAAAATTGTAAAATATTATACCACCTGATTTTTTTAAACACATCAAAAGTGATATATGAAGCCAGTACAACAAACATTTATTGGCTCAGAAGTTTAGTGTTAAATTTCATATTGGTGATTAGAGGGTAAATTATATTACTCTGTTTACATCCTACATTGTAGATTTATAACCCAGTCACCGTTGCGTTCAGAAACATAGAAGCGGCAATGATGTAGCGAAATTGCCTGATTTATATCGCGTGTTAATTGTGTGATGCTGCCATTGACATCCTCAGTGATATTAAAGTTATAGGAATGCAGAATTAGATTAGGGGCCTGGTTCTAAAGCCTCTGATGGGACCAGAGTAATGTACCATACTAATCACCACTCCTCCGTCTTGATACAGTATGGCAAACATACATTAATAGTTCGTGATAGGTAAATAGCTTCGTAAAATATTCTTTTGAAATATGACGACACTGGTTGATAATTTTATTTTATATGCTTTCAGATTTTCACATTCAAATATTTGACAATCATGTGTGTTTAAGAATGCATAAATATATTGCATTAAATCAAAGACAACAAATCATAGATTTAAAGGTTATTTAACAAAAGCCATCCTTTATGACTTACAAATATTAAAAAAGGCCAGAGCGCTTTCAGGTATCACCATACCCTACATCAGTGGCTATATAAAATTATCGTGCAAACAAGCTTATATACACACCAAATCGGCAGACAAAATTTGTATTAATCAATTACGGGATTATGATAATTAAATTGTATTATAAACAGGATATTTAAGATTAAACGATTGCAAAATTACATTAAATTGTATTATAAACAGGAAATTTAAGATTAAACAAGTGTTAAATACAAATACAAAAAATCTCATGTGGGCAGCGCATGACTTTCCCTGCAGTCTTATATCCACGTTCTCTTTATTTTTATTAAATTTAATTCACTTTTAATTCAATTTTCGTTCTCATTTGGTAACTGGACTTATTTTCAAAGGTGGCGCAGAGAAAATACGAAAAAACTGAAATATCTCGAGAACGGCTAGTCCAAATGTAATGGGGTTGGTCTTATTCCTTTCTTCGTTAAAAATTACGCATAACATGGATATATTTGAGCATACCTAGTTTCTTATTTTAGATTTTGACGATTTTTGCGGGACATTTCGCAAAAAAAGGCGGGTTATTTTTTTTACGAATCATACCAAAATCTAATCAGTACCAGGATAACTCACAAGCGACTTATCTACCGAATTTTGTGAAATTCGGTCCATTAGTCTTTCAGCTAGGGTGGATGCAGGCTTTTGCGGCACATTTCGCAAAAAAGACTGGTTCTTTTATCCCGGATCGTACTAATCAGCACCAGATTCGCCCACAAGGAACTTACCTACCAAATTTTATGAAATTCGGTCAATTAGTGTTTTAGTTAGAGCGGATACAAAATCTGCACAGACAGACAGACACACACACAAACACACACACAGACGTCACGCTAAAAATGTTTTTTTCGTATTCTAGAGGTCTCGAAACGTGTAGATCCGTCGAAAACTCGAGTTGCAATTTTCGGTCTGATTCCAATACGTTCTCTATATATTACCATGTATTGCAGGGAAGGTAAAAAATCTTATGTGGGAAGCACATGACTTTTCCCGCAGACTTATATCCACGTTCTCTTTATTTTAATTAAATTTAATTCACTTTTAAATCAATTTTCGTTCTCATGTGGTAACTGGACTTATTTTCAAAGGTGGCGTAGAGAAAATACGAAAAGACTAAAATATCTCGAGAACTGATATTCCTAGTGTAATGGAGTTGGTCTTATTTTTTTCTTCGTTAAAAATTACGCATAAAACAAACATTTAATGGATATATTTGAGCATGCGTAGTTTTTTTATTTTAGATGTTGACGACTTTTGAGGGCCGTTTTGCAAAAAAAGGCAGGTTATCATTTTCCGAATCGTACCAAAATCTAATCAGCCCCAGAATATCTCACAAGTGATTTATGTACCGAATTTTGTGAAATTCGGTCTATTAGTTTTTCAGTTAGAGTGGATACAAGCAATTTTTGCGGGCCGGTTCACAAAAAAGGTGAGTTATTTTATCTCGAATTGTACCCAAAACAAATCAGCACCAGATCCGCCCACAAGTGACTTACCAAATTTTGTGAAATTCTGTCCATTAGTTTGAGTTAAAGTGAATATATACATTGCACGGACAGACACACAGACGTCACGCTAAAAATAGTGTTTTCGTATTCTAGGGGTCCCAAAACGTGTAGATCTGTCGAAAACTCGAGTTGTGATTTTTGGTATAACTCCAATACTTTCCCTATACATTGCTATGTATTGCAAGGAAAATAAAAGGAGAAAATGAAACTTGCCCAAAATTCAGCAAGGCATAAATTACGTGAAAAAGAAATACCACAGATTATTATGTAGAGGTTTGATACGCATAGAGTCAACCGGCCACTCAACTAGTTGCTCATACCCTAGGGTGACTCGGGTGGCCTGGGTCTTTCACGCACAGTGTCGAGGGAGCGGTAGCCCAGTGGTTAGCGCGGGGGAACTGCAATTGGTAGGCCCGAGTTCGATTCCCGCCTCTGCCAAAACTGCCGCCGTGTTCACGCGGAGTACGACCACGTTAAACATGTGGGCCTGTAAGTCCTTCTGAGAAGTTAGTGGTAGGGGAAGGAGGGGAAGGTCCCTATGGATGCCTCCTTACTGGGTTCCGATCTAAATTGGGTGGCACTTCCCGGCCGTTCAAACAGTTACCTTACACCTTTCTGGTAAGTCGGACGGTCTGGGTCTCAACAAGAGAGATACAATGCATAGAGTCGACAACGCATATAGTCGAGAACGAGTCGCCAAGCGTAACTTAAAATCTGTACAAAATCAAAATAAATATATTAGAATAGATATGGAATAAATATATTTTGCGTTACAATTCACTTTAATGATTTATTTGTTTTATATAGAATTTTTAGTAAAATGTATGATTTGAAATTTATGACCACAAAGAAATTGCCGTGGTTTGGGTTATTTTTTAACTAGGACCTCTACCCCTGCTCGCTATGCTCACCAATCCCAGAGAGCCACTGCCGCTTAGTAAGAAATCTAATAAATTAACAATTATGATTTATTAGGTGTTTTATAATCACGTAAGGCAAGAAATATATCTAACTAACACCTTAACTGTTGGAGTAACCGATAATCACAAAGTTTGTTTACATTTGAAAGCTGCTTTTGATGTAGTGTTGCTAGTGTCGTGTTTGCTGGAGGATTAAGAGAATTGCAATCTCTATCCGCCCTGTCGCGTTAACTCATTTCAAGTTACTTATTAACAATGCAATCTAATCTAGAATTAAATATCTGTACTTTCAATGATTTGCCATCGACCATCTTTGTGACGTTTTTGCTAACAACCCATCACAGAGAAGTTGAAAGTCGGCTCGACCCTTTCAAACTTTAACCATACTGGAAATGCTAAATTTTATTAAGCATGATTTAATTTAGGCATTAATCAACATTCTAAGCCCGTATTTCACATCTAAGGATTCTTATTGGTTTATATGTAGGATTTCAGAGCTGTACGTTATGCCGTCTTTTCGCAATACAGTGTAAAGAAAAAAAATTGGATTTTTTTTAATATAGACAAAATAAATTTGTGATATTTTTGTTTGTCTTATCAATTTATTTTACTAAAATGAACGTGAATCAGTGAGACACAAAAAATCTTCTTAGA
This sequence comes from Amaurobius ferox, assembly GCA_951213105.1. Lineage (NCBI taxonomy): Eukaryota > Metazoa > Arthropoda > Arachnida > Araneae > Amaurobiidae > Amaurobius > Amaurobius ferox. The sequence goes on from OX578149.1 coordinate 20,597,483, forward strand.
ATATTTCTTGTATTTGTGTTCCGTTATTGTTATACTTTGTTTAAGACTAATTAATTCTTTGGTGGGGGAGGGGAATAATCTATATTCAGAAATAATACTATAATACTTAAATTTCCGATCAGTCAACGCATTGAAAACCAGTTTATAGCTTCTCATGAATCAATAAATTATAAACCTAAAATGCATCTTTTGAAATCAGATAAACCCAATTTAAAACTATTGAATTTTTAAGACTGCTTCTGTACTTGCGTTCGTTTTATACGAATTTTAGTATTTTAAGGCATCATGAGGCAGATCATTGTCTGATTCTGTGGAATACGTTACTGCAATAAATTCTTAAATTCTGCATAACATAAAGTATGAAGACAACCAGCAATATTATTTTCCTTACAATTAAACGTGTTTATGTTAAGAGTTGTTCTGTTAGGCTTGACCTGTTTTGACATTGACTGATCACCTCAATCACACATGCAATTTGACAACAGAGAAGGAATATGGTGTGCTTTTGCCAAGTTTCAGACTTCGCGCATTAAAAGCTTTTATATAATAAAAACAAAATTATTTTAATAAAAGCGGTAGTTAAATTTCAAATCACTTACTTTTACTTTCCCTGTAATACATGGGAATGTATAGGGAAAGTATTGGAATCATGTCGAAAATCGCAACTCGAGTTTTCGACAGATCTACACGTTTCGAGACCTCTAGAATACGAATAAACTATTTTTAGCGTGACGTCTGTGTGTGTGTCTGTCTGTCTGTTCAGATCTTGTATCCACTCTAACTAATAAACTAATGGACCGAATTTCATAAAATTTGGTAGGTAAGTCACTTGTGGGGGAATCTGGTGCTGATTAGTTTTTAGTTTTGGGTACGATTCGAGATAAAAGAACCTGCCTTTTTTTGCCAAATGGCCCGCAAAAGCTTGTATCCATTCTAGCTGAAAATCTAATGGACCGAATTTCACAAAATTTGGAAAATAAATCGCTTGTGGGTTACCCTGATGCTGACTAGATTTTGGTACGATTCGGAAAAAAACAACCTGCCTTTTTTTGCAAAATGGCCCTTAAAAATCTACAAAATCTAAAATAGAAAACTACGTATGCTGAAATATATCCATTAAATGCTTGTATTATACGTAATGTTTAACGAAGGAAAGAATAAGACCAACCAAATTGCACTAGGACTAGCCGTTCTCGAGATATTTTCGTTTTTTCGTTTTTTATCTGAGCCACCTTTGAAAATGAGTCCAGTTAACAAATGCGAACGAAAATTGAATAATTAGTGAATTAAATTTAATTATAATAAAGAGAACGTGTATATAAGTCTGCAGGGGAAGTCGTGTGCTGCCCACATCAGATTTTTACTTTCCCTGCAATGCATGGTAATGTATAGGGAAAGTATTGGAATCACGCCCAAAATCGCAACTCGAGTTTTCGACGGATCTACGCATTTCGAGACCTCTAAATACAAAAAAACTATGTTTAGCGGGACGTCTGTGTGTCTGTCTGTCTGTGCAGATTTTGTATTCATTCTAACTCAAAAACTAATGGACCCAATTTCACAAAATGTGATAGGTAAGTCACTTGTCGGCGAATCTGGTGCTGATTAGTTTTGGGTATGATTCGTGATAAAAGAACCAGCCTTTATTTTGCGAAATGGCCCCCAAAAGATTGTATCCACTCTAGCTGGAAAACTAATAGACAGAATTTAACAAAATTTGGTAGATAAGTCGCTTGTGGGTCACCCTGGTACTGATTAGATTTTGGTATGATTCGGAAAAAAATTAACCTGCCTTTTTTGGCGAAATGGCCCTCAAAAATCGTGAAAATATAAAATAAATACATACGTATGCTCAAATACATCCATTAAATGCTTGTTTTATACGTAATTTTTAAGGATGAAAAGAATAAGACCAACCCCATTACACTAGGACTAGCTGTTCTCGCGATATTTTAGTTTTTTCTTATTTTTTCTACGCCACCTTTGAAAATACGTCCACTTAATAAATGAGAACGAAAAGTGAATTAAAAGTGAATTAAATTTAATTAAAATAAAGAGAACGTGGATATAAGTCTGCAGGGAAAGTCATGTGCTGCCCACATCAGAATTTTACTTTCCCTGCAATACATGGTAATGTATAGGGAAAGTATTGGAATCGTGCCGAAAATCGCAACTCGTGTTTTCGACGGATCTACTCGTTTCGAGACCTCTAGAATACGGAAAAACTATTTTTAGCGTGACGTCTGTGTGTGTGTCTGTGTGTCTGTGCATATTTTGTATCCACTCTAATTAAAAAACTAATGGACCAAATTTCATAAAATTTAGTAGGTAAGTCACTTGTGGACGAAACTGGTGCTGATTAGATTTGGGTACGATTCGGAATAAAAGAACCCGCCTTTTGCGAAATGGCCCGCAAAAGCTTGTATCCACTTTAGCTAAAAATCTAATGGACCGAATTTCACAAAATTTGGTAGATACGTCGCTTGTGGGTCACCCTGGTGCTGATTAGATTTTGGTATGATTAGGAAAAAAATAACCTGTCTTTTTATGCCAAATGACCCGCAAAAATCGATAAAATCTAAAATAAAAAAACTACGTATGCTGAAACATATCATTAAATGCTTGCTATATACGTAATTTTTAACGAAGAAAAGAATAATACCCACCCCATTACACTAGGATGTGCCATTCTCGAGATATTTTCGTTTTTCCGTTGTGAATGAAACCTTTGAAAATGAGTCCAGTTACCAAATGAGAACGGAAATTAAATTAATAGTTAATTAAATGTAATTAAAATAAAGAAGATGTGTATATAAGTATTCAGGGAAAGTCATGTGCTGCCCATATCAGGTTTTTTTATATTAAAATTCAATATTCTATTAATATTCAAAATTGTTTATCATATTTCAGTAAAATAAGTTCTTAATTGATAGATTTTTGGATGGTCATATGACGAAGGCATGAAATTATGTTTCCTTGCTGCTAAAAAGAGAGAGAGAGAGAGAGAGAGAGAGAGAGAGAGAGAGAGAGAGAGAGAGAGAGAGAGAGCAGATATCGTTGAAGATGCTAAAACGAACGCTAAAAAGCGCTCTGTAGATTATATTATCTGAAGATAACTATCGAAATCCTAGCTTTGAAAATCACTGTTCCCCTTGTTTAAGTGGATTCTGTCAGTACGGGGTGCATAAATTATTGTAATATTTTCCTTCGTATCTGCTCGCGTGCACCGTTTGTGATCCTAAAGTTCCTGGACGCACGAAAACCTACCTGTCATACAACTTCCTAACAAAACTTATTTTTGCCGCGAACAGTGAAACACGCTATATGTTAAATCAAAGAAACTAAATTAATAATTTCCACAAAACGATAGCGACTGTCCGATATTAAATTAATTTTTTGGAGACATTAAATTATCAATGTAATTTTTTTCCAAATTTGCTTAATTTATCACCAAATGCAACAGAAAGGCAGACATACAGATATATTGACCTTTTGTATGTATATATTTATAAGCTAATCTATTATCACGGAAACCATTGCCAGTATATATATAATGAGCCAAAGTCAAATGAAGATAAAATCAAATAAACTAGTACTTATTGCTTTCATAGTGTATTCTAATAAATTCTTCCAGAAGCTTCGGTGTACATCCAAGCGGGAAAATTAGCCTAAAATTCATATATTAATAACTAATCTTTTTAGCATTTCTTCGTTGAATGTGATTATTTAATAAGATTACGCATGTTTTATTTAACTCGGGTTAAATAATGGTCAAGAAAGTTTTAACGCAGTAAAATAGAATTTCCATTCAATCCTATAACGATGCATCAATTCAAAAGTTTAGAAATCACATTTTAAGAATCAAATTCATTTAAAAATCTGAATCTATTGTTATGCTGATGTTAAACATCAAGCCTGCAAATAATGTTGAATGCAATTCACTTTTAAGCGTTTTAAAGAAATCTTTGTAAATTTGGTTATTCAAAGTTTAAAAATTTGACTTCTCTCAGCGCGGGGTTCCGCTTGAATGATCGGGATATTAAGTGTTTCTCAATAGAAGCGAAATTTAAAACAACTAATGGCATAACTCGTATATTCTAAATTGCCAAGCAAAGTTATTTTCTCTTAAGTAACAATCTATTTAGAGGGAAAGAAGTTTTAAGCATGGGTGAACTTCAATATAATCTTTTGAACAGCTTTTCTGAAACTTCATTATGATCTAAGCGAAACATAACTAACTGGACGTTGATAGCAGCAGCATGTGCTTGTATATGCTAAAGCATAGTTAAATAGGTATTACATGTTGCATATGGCCACAATGAAAGAACTGGCATTAGACATTATATACAACAGGCAAAGAAAAAATGACTGATTAAAAGCAATTTTGTTATTTTTATCTAATTACAGGTCTTGATTATAATACTTAATAACAAATTCCTACTCATTGGCTTTTAATACTGTTACAATGTATCGTCAGAAATCGTGGGTGTACACTCAGGATACAAGAATGAATCCAAATTTCTGGATAACTAACACGTTTATTAACAAGCACAGCGTAAATAGGAACAATATGCAACAAATGTCTCAAAAATGTCATAGAAGGTGACTAAACAACTGTTAGGTATAATAAATATCAATTAAATACTCCACTATTTTATTTTAACAAAAACAACATATACTATTGGTGCATTTCCTTGCATAAAACAACCGTTGCTATTCTCAAAGCATTTACCCGTTGAAGTCCCAGACCACTCGACTGACCCAAGGGTTTACAGCAGCAATTTCAGTGGCCGGGAACATTTACGTGTTGTTGTTGAGACCCAGACCGTCCGACCTACCAGAAAAATGTAAGGTAACTGTTTGGACGGCTGGGGAGAGCCACCATATTTAGACAGGCACAAAGTGGGGAAAGCATCCACAGAGACCGTACCCTCCTTCTTCTACCACCAACCTCTCGGAAGGACTTACGGACTCACATGTTTAACGTGATCGTATTTCGCGTGAACACGGCGGCAGTTTTGGCAGCGGAGGGAATCTAACCCGGGCTTACCGAGTGCAATTCCCGCGCGCTAACCACTGGGCTACCGCGCCTTGGAAGCATTTACGTTTGAAAAACCCAGACCACACGACTGACCCGAAGGCTTTCAGTATCTGTTTATGTGGCCGAAGAATTTGCGTGTGGCACAGTTCAATGTAGCTCATATCACGTCAACTGCTCTCCAACCTTGGTCCTTTTATATACTATCTAGTTCTTTTATATACTCTCTGTGGAAACTTCTAGAAATCTTTCGTATCTCACAAAATATTCGTTATTTCGATGTGATTCTTAAACCTTCGAAAAGTCACCAAATGATCAATAAATCGCCAAATATAGAAACCCTTTTGGAATTTCAGTATGTAGCAATCCTAGAGTAAGTTATCGGAAAGGTTGCCTCTAAGGGTATATTCTCCGTTTGGTTTTCAAAGAGACTCCAGTGAGAGCATTTTATAAGTAACAATATAATATACCATATACTATATAATGTTTTCCGTAACAATATAATATACAATTAAGGCACTGTTACGAAATTTGGCAAATAGGAGCATTATCGAATCTCTGATATCGCTTTCATTGCAGATAACGTTATACATGGACCGGTTTTGCTCATCATGTTCTCTTCAGCACATAATAGACGTGCACAGAGAGTATTTTAATCCCAATTAGTATCCATATTACATAAGTTCTTTGTAGCGTCGATATTGGAATCCGAAATTCAGGGTGATAAAACTTATTCGATCATACCTCTCCACTTTCTGATATCCTGGCTACATTTATGCGTCAGTATAAAATAGCCAATACCTGCAATGACAGTATCAAAACTGGATGTGCTACAAATTTTCAAACCGCTACGTCAAGTCAGTCCTATATACAACCATCATTAAATTTCGTTGAAGTGTGATGCTGGCAGAATGCTTCGGAGAGCGAAAAAAGCGCGAGACTGTTCCATGGACGCTGTTATCTGCAATGGCAGCACGATTTCAACACTGCAATGTTTTAAGACAGAATATGATTCACTCAATAGTGGCGCTGCCTGCTGATACATAAATTGATATTTATCTATGGGCTTATCTTGGTGTTAATTAACTTCGTATATAACTTTTTCCGGTATAAAAATTTGTGTTTCATTCAAACTCATGTTTTCGTGTTTTAAACATGAAATATGCTCATTGAAATATCTGAAATAACGCCGGTTATAATTCTACAAGTAGAATAAATTTCTCTGATGTTTTATTTTCTTAACAATAAATGTTTACATCTGTTCTTAATCCATTATAGTATAATATAATATGCATACAGTATACACAGGGCTGGAAAATATCGAGATACAAAATGTTTCGAGTATCAAGTATCGAATTTTGTCTTTAATGGTATCGTGAATTTTGAATCGATATACTTCTCTCAAATGCATCGAGTATCTCTTTCTCTTTCTTTTTCTCGATAGCTTCCAACTTGAATGAAACTATGATTCCTTATGGCACTTCGAGACAACAAAGCTGAAGAAAGAAACAAAAAATTGCTATTAAAAATATAGTGCTATAATTTAATAACATGTCTTCATGGTGATACATTTAATGTTAGAATATGAAAATACGTCTGATGAAAATTCCCTGCTTACTTACCTTGAAAATTAACATTTAGTAATAATATTAAATTTAAAATTAACGTATGGTAAACTTTACTTGGACATGAACACCATGTTAAAATCATAGCATGTTTAGTATTTCTTTTCTTACAGCATATTTAGCGTTGTCTTCTTTAAATGTATTTTATAATGATAAACGCAATTTACAATTTTTCTTTCTTATAAACCATCAATACTTTATAAAGTATCTTGTATAGTTGGCTTCTCTAAAAGTATAGTACATTGTACCTATAATTTCAAAGTATCTTGCATCTATAATTTCATAAAGTACCTTGCATATATAATTTCATAAAGTATCTTGCATCTATAATTTCATAAAGTATCTTGCATTTATAATTTCATAAAGTATGTTGCATTTATAATTTAATAAAGTATCTTGTATATATAATTTATAAAAAGTATATTGCATTGAGTACTGGAGATACTTTTGAAAGGTGTTTTGCACATTCAGCTTCTTCTAAAAGTATCTGGAATATTGTATCTAGATACAGTTTCACAAAGTATCTTGTATCGAGTATCGGGATTCTTTTAAAAAGTGTCTTCCCCAGCCATGAGTATACACACAAGAACACTAAACCAAAAGTAGTTATAGTTTATTATGGAAAGCATATAAAATAAATGGGATTCAGGATATTGAACTTAAAATAATTTTCAGACTAGCAATTTTCTCTTCACTGAAAGTAAGGTATAAATAGAGAAGATGAAAGAAAGATGCGGGTAAATGCAGTTTTTCGTAAAGTTTCAGCTTTAATTTTAGCTTTATTTCAGTTTTAATTAGTGCCCTTAATTTAAGTTTGAATTCGGGTTCCCTGTCGACTGCGGGAGGGGGGGGGGGGGCTGATGAGCATCAGAGAGCAATCGGCGCGATATAAACAACTGAGTCTGTGTGTGTTACATCCCTGTATTTCTATTGAAACATCATTGTTTAAGCTTATAGTGAAGCATCAGTATTTATACTTATATGGAAGCATCAGTGTTTACGCTTATATTGAAGTATCAGTGTTTAATTAAAATGTGTTGCATCAGTGTTGTATCAGAATTTGAAGCATCAATGTTTAAGATTATAATTAAGTCTTTTGACTTGCAAGGATTTGTAAAGTAATTCAGCCTCTGTGAATAATAACTAAAATTACACAGTTACGTGAATATTTTTGTACATTACATAATAAATACATAAAATAAATTACTCAGTTTCCAGGCACGTTCATTTGATAACATTCGTGGTAGTCAATTTTCATTTCTAAAGCTTTCAGAAATAAGGATTTCTCAGTATGGTTCATTGCTAAATCAAAGTTGTTAACACAAACGTGGATGAATGGTGGCAAATAGGATATTTAAAACGTCAGCCACGTCAAATTTTCTGTCCAAATCCGTCGCTCCATTAAATTCCTCTCCATTTTCATACTGGATACTTTACCACAAAGATAAACTGTTCATCCGTTTACCTGAAAGTTCAGTTTTTATGACCATCATAAAATTCTGTCAAATTTGGATATCGTAACAAATATTTTAGTCAGATTTTATATTTAATCAGAATAATGTGATTAATGTATTTGATACAAAATTTGTTCATTAAAGAATAAGGTAATTATTGGTGATTTTCGCCCGATTTCGAACCAGTTTGGTTTTTGTTTTGCACCGAAAAATTTGAACAGATTTAGTAAAAATTTATCTAAGGTATTTATTTACATCTTCAAAAACATTTCTATATATATATAACTCAAGGTACGATAAATTATTGATCTGGTTGCCCTGGAATTCGATTTTGGTGACTACCATAAAACTCGGTTGGCTTGGATTATACAACAGAAATGTTGGTCAGATTTGATATTTTTGCACTCTGAATATTGTGTCTAATATTTTAGCACAAGATCAGTCCATTAAAGAATGGCATAATTATTGATCATTTCAGCCGGTTTCGACAATCTGTTCCAAGCTTTGCAACGGGAATTTCGGTCAAATTTGGTAAGTTATCTGAAGTATTTATCTACATCCCACGAAAACGTTTTTATCCAAATTACTCAAAGGATGACAAACTGCTTATCTGTTTGCCATTAAATTTGGTTTTGGTGGCCATTCGCGAGCTCTTTAATCCCTGCAGCTACGCAAGCGAGTTTCAACAAACAAGGGATGGAGCACCAACTGTCGTATTGGCCGTTGGTGCTGCATCCCTTGTTTGTTGATGCTCTTCAACCCCTGGCTTCGACGATGGCTTCAGGATTAGAATTATGAATAATAAGTTAATTTTTAATCGCTTATATCACTTAAATATTACTTCTTTTGAAAAGGCAACAGCGATTTTAACAATGAAAAGTTACATATTGGAGAAAAATAAAGCAAAATAAAAGTTTCACTTTAAAATTGTATAAAATATAGAACTTTTAATTCGCTTGTAAACAAAATAGGAGGCAACACATGTCACAGTATTTTAAATCATCATGCAAAATTGCAAATTATTTGATCCTTTAGCGCTAGTCCTGTCAGAAAATTTTAAAACGATTTTGTCAGCGGTGGCGGCTGTAGTTAGTTTTCTTTAATACAGAGAGAAAAACTTTTACAATGAAAATAACATATAACTAAATATTTTTAAAGAAATTTTGTTTAATTATAAAATTTTATCTACTAACAAATAAAAATAACGAAAAAGGAGGTGATAGGGGGCGCTGCAATTCATCTTCTCCCAGGGCTCAAAAGATTCTTAATACTCCATTGAACCCGCTCGAATATATTTCACATCAAAGATTCCTTCCTATGCGAGTAGAGAAATAACAATAACCGCAACTTGCAATATGCTTACCAAACCTTCAATCTGCATTGCATCTTTAATGCTTTATTGAATATCTGATTTGAAAATCCCCAAAGTATTCTCATGAATCCAACAGCAGCCGCAAGTAAAAATATTTATACAAACAAACATTTTCGGGATTCTTTAGCTTTGCATGTCACGGTAGAACGAGAAGACATGGTTTATTGAATTCGACTTTGATAATGGGTAAACATTTAGGTAAAATAATATAGCTTTTCTAGTTTTAAATTGAAGGGTTTGGGTATATATTCAATGCATGAATTCAAATTTTTGCATTTTGCGAAGCAAACGTATTTTAAAATCTGGTCTTATTGTCATGGTGATTTTAGGGGTAAATAACTCAAAGTACTTTCATTTTATGCGTTTAGAAAGAAATTTGTTAGGTTGATGATTCTAACTGTCTAAAATAATAGTTTTTCAAAAGAGAAAAAAAGACACTCTGATGAAAATATATATATATATGCACCCATAAAAAATTGAGCTACAGCCAAAAAAGACACTCGGTATGTATAAATCGTTTGAAGAGATATGCAATTAATGAGAATTTGAGAACAAAAAAAAAACGTTTTATTAAGAAATGGTAGCAACAACAAGATGACATTTTAGTAAGAGGTAAGTCAATCCCTGGCAGCTATACAAACAAATATAGGTGCGGATTAGAGTCAATTAAGTTGCTTATAGTTGTTGTTGTTGAGACCCAGTCCGTCCGACCTACCAAAAAGGTGTAAGGTAACTGTTTGGACGGCCGGGAAGTGCCACCCAATTTAAACCGGAACCCAGTGGGGGAGGCATCCACTGGGACCGTACCCTCCTTCCCCTACCACCAACCTCTCGGAAGGACTTACGGAACCACATGTTTAACGTGATCGTACTCCGCATGAACACGACGACAGTTGTGGCAGAGTGCAAAGAAGTTGCTTATAGTGTCCCTCTTCGGAAGATTCTACCACAAATGTTGAAACTTATCATTCAATTTAGTGATATTCTGAGAAGGCTGCTATTGTCTTTCGGCATGTCCCAGACGTGTTCTATCGATGATAGGTCCGGTGATTTAGATGGCCATGGAAGGGTATTAAATCCTTAAAGAAATTATTGAAAAAGTCGTGCAGTATGTGTTCAAGTGTTGTCTTCTTGGTAAATGGAACCAAAGCGGTTTTTCAACATAAACAGAACATTCGGCTGCAGAATATCGCCGACGTACGAGTGAGCCGTCAGATTAACTTAACAGCACAATTAGATGAGGTCGGCTGTTCCACGAGATGATTCCACAGACTGTTACATCACATGTGATAGTCGACAACAAATGCAGGATCGAAACGCTGGCTATTCCTCCTCCACACGTGTATGTACCGGTCATTAGCACTGATAGAGAAGCGAGATTCGTCACTAAAAAAACATGTCTCCAAACTTTGTGACATATCATAAAAGTCATCAAGTTAATGATATTGGAACAATTTTGTCGCTAAGTTTGGCAGAAAAAAAAAAGAACTTTTGTTATATGACGTCATAAGTTTATTTAAACCGAAAGAATACAAATGGTCAGATGAGGTATTTCATTAAATTTCAAGATTTAAATATCATTTTACAATTTTGGTAGGCCACATCCGACCCGCGGTTGTAAGATCCTGACAGAGTTGTGCATTGCCATAGAAGAAATAAAACTAAAATATTATGTTAAATTAATATACTTTTGAAAAAGGAAATGCTGATTTTTGGGATACCCCTTAGAGAATAATAGCAACATTAGCATTCTTACAAGATATTTGATGTGTTACCATGGTTACCAAATAGTTATATAGAGAAACTTTGTTATCTCCCAAGTTTTCCATTATTTGGTTCATAAATTTTGTCTTAGTAAACATCGTTAATCTCATAAAATAGTTAACCTTCCGATAACTAGATCAAAGGACAATATTGAAAAACGATGTTTACTTTGGAAGACAAATATTCGAAACGAGTTTTGATTTAAAGTCAATACAAAACTGTGCCATTAGGGACAGCCATTATTGGAACTGCAAACTATAAATAGAGTATTCGATTGTGTCATTATATGTTCTATTGTAAACTCTATCTAAATATTAATTTAATAAAAATTAGTAAAATTTATTACCTTGTACGACTTTCACATATGCACATATTTCATCTGTAGTTTTAGTTATACTATAATTAAACAATATATGATTAAAATACTCTATGATTAAGATTTTATATGATTAACCTTTTGTTTACGGGCGGTGCAATGTTTCTGTCGGTGAGGACGCCAATGTCTGCAAAAGGGGATTCGAACTGTTTGGGATAAGGTATGTCAAGTACCTGTCTTTTTGGGAGGTTCTTCGTTTCGGATTGACGCTGTCCCACCCGTAAACAAAAGTCTAAGATAGCTAAACAATGAATTATTGTTGCTATGCTATGTTGTTAACGCTTGGTGTGTCAGTAGAACGGTTGTATGGATACTTAAAAGTCAAGGTTAGTTTACTTCCCAAGTTCATAATACTGGGGCACGAGTAATGCTGCAAACTTAGAGGCGGTGTATCAGTTTTTCAGTCTGGTCCTGTGGCGTCAAGTGGACGCCGCGGAGTCAACTTGGCGTCATAGGACGACTCCCGAACTAAAACACGTCACTCGTATGCACGGGCCCTTAAAGTGCGAAAAAAAATACTTCGAATGCAAAATCATTTCACGGTTACGAATGCCTAAAATGGCTTCACGGCATATTGCCTATGCTCGATGAAAATATAATGATAATAATAAACTTTATTTTGCCACACAATAGGTATAATTACAATCTCATAAGTGGTTGCATAATAGTTTGGCAAGAAAGTACTAAAAAAGGAGCCTTAAGTGGGTTCACAGCTCCCCAGTCAAACTGAAAACACGCTAGCATAGAATAAGTAGTCAATGGCAGAGCAAAAATTGTAACAAAACAGACTAGGAACTTTGCGAGAGGAATAATTTTAAGTACTAATACTTAACTATACGTTGTTTATTGATTTTAAGAAAGATGGAAAATGTTATATAATCTTGATCCAGTTTAATCAATGTTTATGTATAAGCTTTTGTACGGGATAAAGGGAGTGAAAGTTTATTTATATTTGGAGTATTATAATCGTGGACATTTGCAAAAAAGATACTACTATGCTGATTATAATGAATGTGCTGAAAATAAACAAAGACAGATGGAAGTGAAAGATCTTAGTGGTGGGCAAAATTTTATAGCGAGAATAAATTTCATAGTGAAACACTCATGTCCAAAAGTTAAGCAACAAAGTGAAAAAAGCGGATTAAAAGAAAAATATATTTTCCAATTCATTGAAACTTTCACAGATCATGGGGTACAACAAAAGACACTAGCGTAGGGAAATGCAAAGGAAATTATCAATAGATAGTTAAATAATTAGAGTTAAACAAAAGCATAGGATTTTGATCGGCAAAAACAGTTCATTTTTGAAGGTCTGTCAATACGGAATATGATGACCTCTGCTGGAAACACATGCCCGACAGCGTCAATCCATGCCAATAATAAGGTAATCTATGGCGGTTTGTGGTATCTTCACGGAGCAGACATGTTCGTAGCTCCTAAAGGTTCCAGGGAGGGTTATGGAGAGAGCTTAAACGTATCCCAAGCATATCCCATACATGCTCGATGGGACTCAAGTCGGGTGATATCGATTTTCATTCCATACGAAGCAATGTGTTCGATTCTAAGTGCATTGTGATCCCTGTGAACTGTCGCGTTATCGTCCATAAAACTGTATCAAGACCCATGGCCGCCAGAAATGGGCGAACATATTGAGTAAAGATGTCATCTCTGTAGGGTATTGCAGTTTCAGTACCCCGAAGGAAGATTTGGAGATCAGTGCAGGCGTCGACAGCAATCCCTGTTCAATCCATCAAGCCTCCACCTCTGTATGCGTGCACGTCGCGGATGTTACTAGCGTGATAGCGAGTTGCAGGTGTTTTTCAGATTAATAATCATCGGGAATAACTCTAAATACCAAACTATGACTCATCCGTGAGGAGAACTGTACCCCATTGTTGAGAAGTCCAGTTGAGGTGATGTCGAGCCCTGTTTCTGTTGACTCCTCTGTGGGAGGGCGTCAGTGGAACACAGACCATTGGTCGTCTTGCATACAGCTGATCTGAATATAACCATCTGTCAACTGTTTAGCGAAATACCACTCTTCCTGACGACGCTGGAAGGTCAGAAGCAAGCCGATGAGCAGTTATTGACCTGTAGCGTCAGTCTTGCAGACACAGAAAACTGTCAGCTTGAGCAGTAGTAACCCTTGGACGTCCGCTTGGTCTTCGTGACACTGTTCCTTCACTTTGATACCGATTTCACAGACGACAGATGACGGGATGATACAAACTATCTATGAAATATTGCAGACTCATGCAGCTTGAGCTCAATTATAAATTATAATATTGGATGTGTGTAGTAAGACTGATTTTGTCTGTTATAATATAGGTTAGCAACATTCTGGCATTAGTAAAATTTCTTGCGTCCACTTCAGGTACAATGTTTTTCATATTGAGAAGTGCACATAAAAAGCGCGGATCCAGTTCATCGATGCTGTTATATGCAATAGGAACTCGGTTCTGTGTAAATAGCGGTGTCGTTAGCAGTAGTGGTCGCACACCAAACAGTCATTATCAAAACATGCATATTAAAAATTATCACAACAGGTTATAATATTTGAAATCTTGTATTCATGTTTTCCATATTTTGTAGCAAATACGCATGTGATCATAATTACAACATATTTTGATGCTTTTTGAAAACTGTTTTTCAAATCTTTTTCAGTGTTTTATGAAATATTTTATAACCACTACAAAATTTCTAAAAATGTATTTTTGTAATATATTTCAGAAATTTTTAAAAGTAATTACATTTTTAATTTTTAAAGTTAAATTAATGTAAAATAAATTATCTTATATTAACTTTGAAAACATAACCATATTCAACATATCTATTCTTAAAAGACACGTTGATTTTAAAAACGAATGCATTTTTTCGGTTATTATCGACTTAAAACATGGAATAAATACATCGCCTTTAATACAGAATAACCGTATTCGACGGATATGGGCCATTCGATGTTAAAGTGGGTAGAAAAACGAGCATTCCATAGACTTTGGTATATGCAATGGAAGAACAAAATAATCCCTTTATGCGGTTTTGTGAGCACGCCCATTTTATATACTGCTATTTTATGTGACAGAATGAATATACCTTATTTTGATTCATGTAGATACAAATGATCGGAAAAATTGATGTCGTATGAAAAGTTATACAGTGCTCAACCCCATCATTAAATTTTTCCATTTGAGTAATCATATCTGATATATACCGGAAATTTTTTCCTATTAGTTAGTTATTGGTTCAGGAGGGAGATATTCGATAGTTTTATTTTCCGGAAAAGTCAATAAGTGGTATTCGAGTTGTCTTTATTACTCAATTTTCCTCTTCAATACTCTCAATATACTTAAAATAAGAAATTTTGTTTAGAAAAATGATTTTTTCTTTAGTGTAGTAGGGGTTTTTCTCCAAGGAAAATGTAATATTTCACGAAAAGGAGCTATTAGCAACATACAAATTTCTGAAGGGGTGGGGTGGGGTGGGGCTGGTGTTTTTCACTCGGATGATTTCAGACCAATGATTGGAAAAATTACTTTATTATTGTAGTTATCTCCAACTACAGTTACATTAGGACAAATGTAGTTAAATACAACTACACTTACTTTTTTTTAAATAGTGACTATAAACTACTTTTAAAATGTAGTAACTACATAACTACTTTTATAAGTACTTTTATGTAGTCACTACATAACTAATTTTGCCACAGCTTCAATTTTCACAAGAAGTTGAGGATATGGATATACTGTAGTAATTTAACATACTTTGAATAATTAAAATTTACTGATTCCTAAATTTACTGATCAACTTACCAATCTTTACGCTTTTATCCACTTCAGAAAACAGTAAAATAAAATAAAAGTATAAACTTTAAAATCAAAGACAATCAAAAATATGTTAAAAAGTCCTTTAATAAAATTCCCTTTCTTCAACGTATACAAATTGCACGGCCAAAGCGCTTTCGGGCATTACAATGCCTTTCATCAGTGGCGTACATCATACATGCAATCACATGGTATGTAGAATGAATGGCACCTTGTTTGTTTACTGAAGTAGCGTCAAAATTCGATGCAAACTAGTGATTTATTGTATCGCGTTACTCGCTACACTACTTATTTTTAACAGTAGCGCGTTACACTACAAACTACGAGAAAAAGTATTGACTACTGTAGTTTCGCTACTTGTAGCTCGCTATTTCCGACCACTGTTTGAGACGTTCAAAATATGGCTATTTTCATAATTTTTCAAAGTATTGAGAATCACAAACTGTGTAATAATACAGTATATACAAAAATTACAAATGTGCAGTAATGCAGTATATGCCTGTCACTGGGTTCCATCAAAGATCTTGGGTAAAGGGAATTGGCTATCAAAATGTATTTTGATGTGACTAACATATAAAATTGAGGTATCTTTGCCTGCAATCGAAGGCCCTGAAATTTAATTTTTTAAGCACTTGAATTACGTAAATGTTTTTATTTTTAAGTATAACTTCTTGAATGGATATTTTTGCATCATAATCAGCAATACTTTTTTGTTTCTGGATGTGAGACCAGAATATATTCTCATATGAGACATTTTTATTTGAGTATTTTTAGTGCCTAGAACGGCACACAAAGCTATAGTCTGGCTGGTGCCGGGGTTTATGAGGACTTGAACTTTTAGGTCAAAAGGACTATAAATTTAGGTGTGCAAGACCAAAGGGGCCGAGAGGGGCCTTGCTAAATGTGAAATGATGCCATTGGTTTGAGAAGAACCAATGAGCGCCAAGGGGAAGAAGGACGGAGCTACCCCCCCCCCCCCCCCCCCCGCCGAAGGAACCACAGCTTGGAGCAGACGAAAGAAATCAGAGTTCAGTAAGAGTTATAGACGAAACGAGTCGAGTTGTGGACGAAATGAGATCAACGGCCATGTCTTTAATGCTTAATAATAATTAATGTTAATTTTAATGTTAACTTTAAGTTATTTCTACTATTCTTATCGGTTGCCACACTGGAAGCAATGGTTTTGTTGCAATCACGCGCGCAAGTAACGTATATCGAAATAAAATTTTAAGAAATTCGTGAACATTGGGCAATTTTAAATCATTATCAAATTCGCCTTATTAAAAAATTATCATATATGCTACAGGCAATACCTATTAACCGTAAAATGTTTAGGTATTATTAATGTATAGGAGAAGAGGTACAAAATAAATTGTGAAGCATGGGAATTCGCTCTGTTTATGACACTTTTAAGACCCCAGAGCCCCCTTAATATAAAACGCATATCTGGTGTGTCTAGCTAAACAGGCAGTCAGAACTTACAACAACCCTATGACTCACGACCTTGCTTGAACTAGAACCGTACTCTACAGAGAAGTGATTGTTCAATAGTTCTCACTGTCTCTAAAAATAAAATTGTAAGTTTTGCTTATCACTGTCTGTCTGTTTATTATCTCATCATAGGAGAATACGTTTATTATCACATCATAGGAGAATATGTTTACTATTTCATCATAGGGAATTTATTTCCTACTTGTGAGAATTATTATGAAATTCCATATGGAAAGCCTTCAAATATTGGATGTTGACCTCAAATTCTAAATTAAGTTTCTTAGATTATACAGGGTGTTAAAAAAAAATGAACAGTGAAAGTTTGAAAGACCGTTAGTTGTAGACACTTTTCCAAATGCAAAACTGCTTTAAATAAGTTAGGAAGTTATGCAATAATTAAATAATGTTCAATAGTTAAGTAGTGTGTTTTTGTAAAAATACTGCCTCTCTAGCGAAAAATCTAAAATTAAAATGATGTTGCCCATACTTCCTTTAGTCAAACAAGTACATTTTTTGGATTTTAAAAGTGTAAATTTAAGAAGAAACAAATTATGATCTTCGACAAAGACCGTCGTCTTACCCGAAAATGTAAAGCACCTGTTTGGGCGACCGGGAGGTCTCAACCAATTTTGACCGGAACTCAGTGAGAGCGACATCCACAGGGACAATACCCTCTTTAGCCTACCACCAACCTCTGAGAAGGACATACGGACCCATATATTTAAATGTGGTCGTATTCTGGGTGAATACAGGGACAATTTAAGGAGAGCTGGGAATTAAACTCGGGTCATCCGTTCCCACGCTCTAACCACTGGGCTGACCCACCCCTTGACGAAATAAATTGTCTGACTTACTGTCATCACTTTATCGTGGTTTTTCGATACGTTTGTAATCACCGTATTCCATGAATCTAGAAGCCGTTCACAAATTGAATTGATTCACAGAAATCATTTAGTAGTTTTTTTTAAAAAGACTTTTGTTCAGCAGGTTTTCTTTGAAACTGATAAGGGCAGACATGTGGTTCTAGTTTACAGTTATTTCAACCCTTAAATAAGGTAGAAATTGCTAAATGTAATTCCATTACTTTGTCATAAGCTTTTCTAACAAAATCTGCGAAAAAAGCATTTCCATTAACTTTTTAAATCGGTTAGCCATAGGTTACATTTAAAGTAAATAATAACCATCTCACAGAGTTCAGCATTACTGAACAGTGTCATAATTTAAACTCTAATTATGCAGCAGGGTAACTTGGATACTTAAATACAAACAGTGAATCCACTAAATGATGACGTAATATCTGAAATATTTGCATAAAAGAATTCGAATAAGTAGTAAATATTTATAACCGAAATTGACATTTGTTTTCCCCCCTATTTCCTAATGAACATTTTTACCAATGCTAACTATATCAAAGTTGATTATATTACAGCCAAAATTTTGGCAGTTTTATTAAATACTGCAAAGGTAACATTTATATAATTTGACTTCTTTCACTAGAGGGACTGTAAAAAAGTTACTCTTTTCAATTTTTTTACAAAAACATTGCACGTCATTTAAATTACTATTTCGTAACTGGAGCAATATCTCTACAAGAAATGGTTTAAAACAATTTCTGCTTTTCACTTCTTTTTAGATACCCGTATATTTCTTATGCAGAACGGCTTTATAAGTAGTTTTTTAATAATCATGAAATTTCATCAATAAAAATATATATTAAGTAATTCTATCTTAAGCCAAATAAATAACAAAAAATTCTCTCATTGGCAAAAATCGCAACTGCAAAGAAACATTTGATTTCTTCAAATTTGCGCCACTCGGATATTTGATATAAAGCAAAATATTTACTTAATGGTTTCTATGGTGACTCAGGAGAATTTCCGAAAGATATATTCTTTGGAAATGGCTAACATTGCTTCGTATTCGAACTGCCTTTGCCTTTATTAATCCACTTTTCTATTTCTGTATTCCGATTTCCTGAGAAATGAAAATTCTTTCCAACTTAGTGATATTCATTTCGCTGCTTTGACAAATTGCAAATATCCTTTGAAGACTACAAGAGTCCTTGTTTGTCTTGTGCTACATTCAGTGGATGAACAAAATTATGTTAATGTTGTTTTAAGGGAAATGTTATGCTTTTGGTTATGTCTTGTAATATAACATTCTGATATTTAAATACTGAAATCTATATAAATAAAAATGAAAATCTGTCTGTCTGTCTGTCTGTCTGTCTGTCTGTCTGTCTGTCTGTCTGTCTGTTTGTCACACCATCACGGGAGAACGGCTGAACCGAATTTGATGAAATTTTGTGGGTAGCCCAGAAATAGCCCCACTTAAAATTATATCCGTGTTTTGAGTTTCTACGACCAGTGGTTCTCGAGATATTAGTAAAAAACGAAATTTTCGTTTGTCTCATCGTCACGGAAAAACGGCTGAACCGAATTTAATGAAATTTGGTGAATAGCCTTGAAATATCCCCCCATAAATTTTGTCCAAGTTTCGAGTTTCTAAGACCTGGGGTTGTCGAGATATTAATGAAAAACGGAACTTTTTCCTAGGAGTTCTACTCCCTAACTCCGTGGTTTATCCAAACGAAAAGCTTGAAAATCGTTTGAAAGTGAATTAAAATTTAATCTCTGAGTTTGATGGGAGATTTTTTGCGTTAATTAGTCACTTTCTGAAAACATGAATTGTTTGAAACATGATTTAAAGGGGAAATCTATCTCCATGGTTCATGGTTTATTTAAAACAAGCTTTTACGGAACAATGAGAAGTATAGAGAAATCAAAATCGTTATTTAATTTCGCAGTTTATGTTATAAGACATGACATATTTAACATGTTATAAGATTCTATCTTATATCATGTTACTCAGAAACGCAATTAAATTAAATCTGTCTGTTAATTTTAATAATTATTTTTTCGATTTGAATAATAAATAAATGGATATAAAAATATATTTTAGAAAAGAACGATTTGATTTTTCTTATAGCATTTTTGACTGGATAATATCAATTACGGTCTTCAGGTTTAAAAATTATTATTATTTATATTTTCGGGGATTATTGATTCAAGGATTATTGATATTTTCAAGTTATTGTGCAATTATTTTATTATGACAAAAATTGTTTAAACTCATATATTGTATGTTGTACGAATCTTCTACAAATACACTTGTATATCTTTTAATCTACGAGAATATAAGTAGTACAGGTATATTGACATATGTTTTGATATATATTGGCATATATTGGAATCAATTACGACCTTCTGGTATAAAGAGTACGGATATTATTGATGTTTTCAATTTATTACGTCATCTATTTTATTTTGGCAAATATTTTTGAGACGCATATTGTAATACGGGTAATCTTCTACTAACACATTGGCATATTTTCTGATCTGCGACAATATAATTAGTACGGGGTTGCATATATTCATTCAATTCCTATTTTTTCTTCTGTAAATTTGCTTACAAAAGGGGGCAGGTTGTTTTATTCTTCAGATCTGATCGTGAAGATAATTTTGCATAGTGAGAACATATATTCTTAAACTTCTCTTTAGGAGCAATAAATTTAATATTTTAACAGAATTTGCACATGATTGCGAACTTTAAGTTTCTTTAAATTATACACTCCGTACGAATAACGGGTGTGCTGTTAGTGGTTAATAAATTTTAACATTTTAGGAGGATATATCATGTTGCTCGGCATCGCAATTAAATTAAATGTATTTGTTAATGTTTTTATTATTTTTTTTTCGATTTAAATAATAAATAAATGGATAAATGGATATAAAAGTATATCTTATGAATGGACGGTTTGATTTTTCTTTTAATTATATTAATTGCTGACTGCGTACATCAATTTCATTTATTTTGGCAAAGAGTTTTCAAGCTTATATCGTATTTAGCTACTAAACTCATATATTGTGTTTAGCCAATAAATTCATATAGCCGATTGTTGAAACAGAAAAAGAGTAGAGCGGGTATATCTTCTAATACAATTGTAGTGTTTTCATTTAGTATATTGAAACGGGATAAGAAAGTTTCATTCAGATCTGCAAATTCAAAGCTACGAATTTGGAGGGATATCGCTAATTTGACAACTTTTCTTAAACTTTGCCAAATTGACGGAAATGTCGCCAAATTGATATAAACGACACACAAACAGCTGCCATAAACCTTCGGGTTGGTCGTGTGGCTTGGGTCTTCTACATATCAATGAAATTTTTTTTTTGTTTTGTTAGAAGAGAGTACTGAAATTATGTTTGGTTAGCATTTATCTGTCAGACCAACCATCCTACTTAGTAATACATTTAGCGAATTTTTAAAATGTCACCAAATTGATAAAAATGTTTTCAAATCTATAAAAATATCTTGAAATTGATAAAATTGCGCGACATAAATGATATTAATTGTTTTTTGTTAGGGGATAGTATTGTGATGATATTTCGTCAATTTGTCGCAAAGTGGAACTGTCAGTTCTACAGTCCCACTTGGCGATAAATTTGGCGATTTTTTAAAATGTCGCTAATTTGACGAAACTGTCGCCAAATGTTCCATAGAAATATAACTATTTAGACGATATTTTTTCTACCAATTTATTTGAAGCAAATGATATCATGTCGCTTAGCAACGGATTTAAATCCAATGTGTTTATGCGGCAGACGATTTTTATTAAATCCTTTCCGATTTGAATAATGAAGATATGTATATAAAATAAATTTCATTGCCATTTCATTTTGGACTGGATAATATCAATTATACTCTTCAGGTTTAAACATTATTATTATTGATATTTTCCGGAATTATTGATTCAGGGATTAATGATATTTTTAAGTTATTACGCCATTGTTTTATTGCGGCAAAAATTGCTGACACACGCATATTGTACGTTGTACGAGTAATCTTCTAGGAATGCACGGGTATATCTTCTAACCTACGAGAATATAAGTAGTACAGGTATATTGGCATATATTTTGACATATATTGGCATATATATTGGAATCAAGTACAGTCTTCTGGTATGAAGATTAAGGGGATTAATTATATATTCAATTTATTACGTCGTCTGTTGTATTTTACCAAAAAACATTTGTGACTCATATTGCAAAACGGGTAATCTTCTACTAATAATCGGACATTATAAGTAGTACGTGTATATCTTCCCATATAATTTTAGCACTTTAATTTGACATATATTGGAATAAATGACTGTCTTCAGATTTAAAGATTACGGGTTTATTGGTATTTTCAATTTATACATGTAATCTACTAATACAGGTTATATTTTCTAATATTCGCGTATATAATTAGTACGGGTCCCATACAATTTTAACGCTTTTATTTTGCATATATTGATTCAATTCCATATTTTTTTTATATTTGCTTACATAAGGGGTCCAAGATGTTTTATTCTTCAGATATGTCCATGAAGATAATTTTATATAGCGAGAACAGAGATTCTTAAACTTCTTTTTAGGAGCATTATATTAAATATTTTAACAGAATATTTTGATTAAACATGTCATTTAGTATACTATAAGAATTTGGGCATGATTATGAATTTCAAGTTTCTTTATATTATATACTCCGTACGAAGAACGGGTATGCTGCTAGTCTATATAAATAAAAATGAAAATCTGTCTGTCTGTCTGTATGTTTGTCACACCATCACGGGAGAACGGCTGAACCGAATTTGATGAAATTTTGTGGGTAGCCCAGAAATAGCCCCACTTAAAATTATATCCGTATTTTGAGTTTCTACGACCAGTGGTTCTCGAGATATTAGTAAAAAACGAAATTTTCGTTTGTCCCATCATCACGGAAAAACGGCTGAACCGAATTTAATGAAATTTGGTGAATAGCCTTGAAATATCCCCCCATAAATTTTGTCCAAGTTTCGAGTTTCTAAGACCTGGGGTTGTCGAGATATTAATGAAAAACGGAACTTTTTCCTAGGAGTTCTACTCCCTAACTCCGTGGTTTATCCAAACGAAAAGCTTGAAAATCATTTGAAAGTGAATTAAAATTTAATCTCTGAGTTTGAAGGGAGATTTTTTGCGTTAATTAGTCACTTTCTGAAAACATGAATTGTTTGAAACATGATTTAAAGGGGAAATCTATCTCCATGGTTCATGGTTTATTTAAAACAAGCTTTTACGGAACAATGAGAAGTATAGAGAAATCAAAATCGTTATTTAATTTCGCAGTTTATGTTATAAGACATGACATATTTAACATGTTATAAGATTCTATCTTATATCATGTTACTTAGAAACGCAAACTTAAATTAAATCTGTCTGTTAATTTTAATAATTATTTTTTCGATTTGAATAATAAATAAATGGATATAAAAATATATTTTAGAAAAGAACGATTTTATTTTTCTTATAGCATTTTTGACTGGATAATATCAATTACGGTCTTCCGGTTTAAAAATTATTATTATTTATATATTCGGGGATTATTGATTCAAGGATTATTGATATTTTCAAGTTATTATGCAATTATTTTATTATGACAAAAATTGTTTAAACTCATATATTGAATGTTGTACGAATCTTCTACAAATACACGTGTATATCTTTTAATCTACGAGAATATAAGTAGTACAGGTATATTGACATATGTTTCGATATATATTGGCATATATTGGAATCAATTACGAGCTTCTGGTATAAAGAGTACGGATATTATTGATGTTTTCAATTTATTACGTCATCTCTTTTATTTTGGCAAATATTTTTGAGACGCATATTGTAATACGGGTAATCTTCTACTAACACAATGGCATATTTTCTGATCTGCGACAATATAATTAGTACGGGGTTGCATATATTCATTCAATTCCTACTTTTTCTTCTGTAAATTTGCTTACAAATGGGGCAGGATGTTTTATTCTTCAGATCTGATTGTGAAGATAATTTTGCATAGTGAGAACATATATTCTTAAACTTCTCTTTAGGAGCAATAAATTTAATATTTTAACAGAATTTGCACATGATTGCGAACTTTAAGTTTCTTTAAATTATACACTCCGTACGAATAACGGGTGTGCTGTTAGTGGTTAATAAATTTTAACATTTTAGGAGGATACATCATGTTGCTCGGCATCGCAATTAAATTAAATGTGTTTGTTAATATTTTTATTATTTTTTTTCGATTTAAATAATAAATAGATGGATAAATGGATATAAAAGTATATCTTATGAATGGACGGTTTGATTTTTCTTTTAATTATATTAATTGCTGACTGCGTACATCAATTTCATATATTTTGGCAAAGAGTTTTCAAGCTTATATCGCATTTAGCTACTAAACTCATATATTGTGTTTAGCCAATAAATTCATATAGCCGATTGTTGAAACAGAAAAAGAGTAGAGCGGGTATATCTTCTAATACAATTGTAGTGTTTTCATTTAGTATATTGAAACGGGATAAGAATGTTTCATTCAGATCTGCAAATTCAAAGCTACGAATTTGGAGGGATATCGCTAATTTGACAACTTTTCTTAAACTTTGCCAAATTGACGGAAATGTCGCCAAATTGATATAAACGACACACAAACGGCTGAAATAAACCTTCGGGTTGGTCGTGTGGCTTGGGTCTTCTACATATCAATGAAATTTTTTTTTGTTTTGTTAGAAGAGAGTACTGAAATGATGTTTGGTTAGCATTTATCTGTCAGACCAACCATCCTACTTAGTAATACATTTAGCGAATTTTTAAAATGTCACCAAATTGATAAAAATGTTTTCAAATCTATAAAAATATCTTGAAATTGATAAAATTGCGCTACATAAATGATATTAATTGTTTTTTGTTAGGGGATAGTATTGTGATGATATTTCGTCAATTTGTCGCAAAGTGGAACTGTCAGTTCTACAGTCCCACTTGGCGATAAATTTGGCGATTTTTTAAATTGTCGCTAATTTGACGAAACTGTCGCCAAATGTTCGATAGAAATATAACTATTTAGACGATATTTTTTGTACCAATTTATTTGAAGCAAATGATATCATGTCGCTTAGCAACGGATTTAAATCCAATGTGTTTATGCGGCAGACGATTTTTATTAAATCCTTTCCGATTTGAATAATGAAGATATGTATATAAAATAAATTTCATTACCATTTCATTTTGGACTGGATAATATCAATTATACTCTTGCATTGTGACTATGCATTGTGACTAGATAAAAACTTAATATGAAATTTTCGAATCTTAGCAGATATGCACTGCATTAATACCATTCTATGTTCCATGTTGTGCGTTCAGAATCTATGTATTTTTCTATATTAATTTTAGAAATTAGTATAATAAATAGTTTACTGATTTTCATATATGTTTCTATACATAGATATTTAGTAAATAACTATTATTAGTAACAAAAATTTTGCCATTCTTTTGTATTTATTTCTCAGACTTGGCCATATATAGATCTCAGAGGATTAATGTTATGGATTCAACATCAAATTCCGAAGAGGATTGAGGAGGGGGGGGGAGTCACTAAAGATTGGGGATTTCAACTAAATATTATCTCTGTTTTCTTTTTGCACTCCCGATTCCAAAAATTTCTTTGAAACATTTATTTGGTAGGATTGACTATAGATAGTGTTTAGATGATTATTGATATGGATTCAGATTGGGCATTTAGAAGGAGTAAGAGGGTTCACTGAGGATGTTATTTCTGATTCTGGAGATGTGCACTCCAACTATATGAAATATGTATGCAAAAGAGAATAAAATGCTTTGTCGTTCCGTCAAAAATGAAAAGTACACACCATTTGCTATCATATGAAGATTCCCTCATATATATATATATATATATATTTAATTTATAATATACTAGCGGCTTTTACCCACTAGTGGTCACTAGATTCAGCAACCAATTTTTATAGCAATTTGAAGATTTTTAGCACGTTCTGTGACCGCTGCACAAGCAAAAAAGTCGTAAAGAAACAAAAGCGGATCAAACCTTAGCGTAAGCAGGTCGATAGTTCCACTGCAGAGTAGAAAATACAAATAAAAATTTCATCAAAGTCGGAGCAAGAAACGCTAAAATTGATAAAAACGAAGATTCTTGAAGGTCCTCCGGACTCCTCCTACTTGCACAGCAGCAAATATTGCAAAGCAACAAGTGGGTCTAAATTTCGAGTGAGCAGGCAGAGTGGGTTCATTGGATCCAAATTTAATCGCAATTTCAAAATCGTATTACAATTAGACCAATCGCACTATTATCCTCAAACATGTTTTTTATATTTCTAATACTTCTGAACCGATTGCCAAATATATTACTCAAATTCACCCGGCGAACACAATTTAAATTGAAACTCATCACATGGTGAGTATCCATACGCAACAGGTTGTAACATTTACGTTCTAACAGATATCTGAGGTGTAAACCCCTCTAAGCAGGCATGATACCTCCTAATGAAGAATAAAATTGTCATGTAATCTGTGTACAATAGCATAGCAAGCGTGATACCTAATAAATAACACTGAACATTCCATATTAATTGTAGCTACAAGGGTTAAGATAGATCAAAATGCCGATGAAAATATATGTGGGAGTTATGATCAGAATTAAACCCCTACAACGGATACCAATGAAATCGCAAATTTAACAATCATAGAACAATTAGAGAAATTGCACACATAGATTTTGTTTTTTCACTAATTTTCTCTGATTCAATCGCAGAATACAAATCGCAAATGTCTTTCAAAAGTCTCAGTCCATGACGTCAAACGCCAACGATAACGAATATCTCAGCAATAGAATCAGTCAGAGACCTCTGTAACTCCATGGATTCAATATTAACGCGCTAGATTATAAAATTATTTTTCATTGTTTAAATGATTTAAATGTCTTTATTTCTATTGAAATGGCAACACCGTTTGTAACATTAAAATGTTAGATTTTGAAGAAAAATCTTAGAATTTTAACATTTGTATAAAACATTTTTCAAATTTGTATAAAAAAAATTTGAGGATTCGTATAACAACACTAAGGTATTTTTCAAAATTATGGCAAATGCCGCTTTATGAAATATATTTAGTTGTAGTTTGTCAAAAAATGGAGATCCTATCACGAAATTTGCATGAGGAGAAATCACGAACTTTTATCTCTTAAAACGTTTTTTTCATAGTTCTAAAATTAAAAACTCTGTAAAAAGGAAATTATCATTTTTTTTTAATTTTGACACTCGAGCAATAAACCTGAAACTTTTAATAAAATAGTGTAGAAACACGCCAAAATAACTAATACATTAAAAATAAAGACAACCAAAAAAATTGGCCACAATTAAAAGCCTTTTATTAAAATCTCCTTTTTACGATTTACAAAAATCACACGGCCATAGCTCTTTTGGGTATTACTATGCCCTTCATTATGAAGGACCTGTTCATTTGTCTTTATTTTTAAAGTACTAAAACTTTTAGATTACATTAAAAAATGAAGATTGTAGCCCTAAAATTGAGGTATCAGTTAGAATTTTAAAATGGGTGCCCCTGTGGCCCTTTTCCCGAAATATTTGGAATGTGCCTTCTTTTAAAAGAAAAATCGTATTTAAGAAACTAGCGACTTTTCCGAAATTCTAGCTACTCAGCATTCTTTGAAATACCTTTGGATTTTGTTTAAAAAATATTCGAAATCGCAGATCGAAAATTGAGGAAGGAGATACGTTTTTCAGGACGGGTCGATTTTCTGCCCTTTATAAGAGGTTTTTCGAACATATTTAAAAATCTATTGGATTTTCGCATTTTCGAACCTTTCTTGTAACTCTTCAGATCGGCTACTACATTAAAAAATGCGAGGTGCTAATTATTATCTTCGGAATAAAGAGGACATGCCGACATGGATTTTCCCGTTTTAACAGCAAGATTTACGTTGATAATATTAATACGTGAAAGGGGAGGGGGGTACTCCGAAAAGATCAATATCTCAAATGGGGTCCTTGAGTGCTCAAAGTTTATGAAAACTCACTTTTTTAGAGAAACTTTACTTTGAAATTTGGTATAGTAAATTGCGAGAGTTTGCAAATTCAACTTGTTAGATAGAAGAATTCCTCAAGCGCTGGTCCGTGACTCCAAAGCTAAATGGGATTACAGGAGAACGTTTCCCAAACAAAGTATTCATCGGAGTCGTAAGAAAACATCTGATACGTGATCGGATTCAGCAGTAAAGGATTTTAGAGTAAAATATTCTAAAGAATTCTATCGTTCGGTTGGGACTTTTCAAAATCTCTGAATACGATTTCACAATAGGTTAGAGAAGAAATTTAAATCTGTGTGGTCTGAGACTGCACTTAACTTTCTCATATACACTCTGTTGCAAAACAATATATGCACCCATAAGAAATTGATCTACAGCCGCAAAACTCGGAAAGTATACGTCGTTTGAAGAGATATGCAAATGATTTGCATTTGAGAGCAGAATTTTTTTAAATAAGAAATAGGAACAAGAAGAAGATGATATTTTAGTAAATAGTAAATCCTCTTCTGACAGCTATACAAGCCGATATTCGGTGCGGCATAGAGTCACTAAGGTTACTTATTGACTTACGGTTACTTACTGTGGTATCTGAGAAGGCTGCCATTGCCGTCGTAGCATGTTTTAGACGTGTTCTATTACTAATAGGTCTGGGAACCAGGATGATCATAAGTGGGTATTAAATTCTCGAAAACATTGTTGAGAAAGTCGTGCAGTATGTGGTCGAGCGTTGTTTTGTTGATCTGTAGAATCTAGCCGGCTTGATAGCATAAACACATTAATCGTCTGCAGAATATTGTCGATGTACAAGCGAGCCGTCGGACTGGCTTGCAGCATAACTAAAGCAGATCAGCTGTCCAACGAGGTGGCACCCCAGACTATTACACCGCGTGTGATGATTGTGTGCCGCTTGACACCAAATGCAGGATCTGAATGCTGGCCAGTCCTCCTCCACACACGCATACGCGCACGCATACGGACCGGCCGTTCAAATTGTTGCTCATGTCCTGGGACGAGTCGGGTGGTCTGTGCTTTCGGCACATGCATACGGCGGCCATCAGAACAGAGAAGTGGGATTCGTCGCTTAAGACAACATGCCTCTTATAGGACACTGTCCACGCTGACCGAACTGGCCACTAAACCTCGGCTCAGCCTATCCTGAGGCCTTCTCTGCTTACATGTGCCTCCTCCAATCATCTGTTGCCAATACCGAGCAACTACTACATCGCTCTGATGAAGGTGACGACTGATACATGTATTGGACCAATCACCTTTCATTAGACCTACCATGTGACCTCTCGCTCTAAATTCCGCAATTGTTCGTTGCGCCGTCGAATACGTCTCAAAGACATCTTTGTACACAACTTGCAGTATCAAAGCAGAAAATCCAGTTCCAATTGCCCGTGAGTGAGAAATTTTAAATGCTGCACGATGCGTCGTTCTCATGCGCGTTACATGAGCCCGATAGCATCATTGGCGCTGACAGTTTGATCATTTGCATAACTCTAGAAACGACATTTGCATGTCGAGTTTCGCGGCTTTAGCTCAATTTTTATGGGTGATATATTTTTTTGCAACAAAGTATAACATTTTCAACTAGTTCTATCATTAATGTTTTCGCTATAATTGCAATCAAAATATGTTGCTTATCATAATTGTAAATAAATATTGCATCTTATTACTCAAAAACTTGCCTATAGGGATATTCCTAAAGTTAGTATATTTTCATCAGCTTTCGATTTATTATACGAACTTTTGTTCTAAAGTGACGACCATATGAAGTCGCTTTAAAATGTATTTTATTACGTTGGTAAATATCAATCAAAATGATTAATTAGGTGCATAAAAATACTCGTTTTAAAAATACCATTTTAATGTTATTCTCGTAAACGGAACTTAAACTTACATTTTTATTGTCTTCTACTACCATTGTTTTCGAATTTAGCATTATTTTTCCATGTTAACATGATCTTCCCATTTGAATGAGAATTGTTTTATTCGGTAAAATTGCAAAGTACTTCGCAGTAAGAGAATTTGAGGGAAAATCTTACTGAGTATTGTCAGCTAAATACAAGAATCGTTCCGATTATGTGCTGAAATATATTGTTACTTAAACTGTTTTCTTTAACGTGTTAGCAAGGAAACAAATGCTCCTGATTTTCTTTCATGAAAACTAAACAAATTGATTTCTTATCCGAAATAATTAAGAATTTTATTGTATTTGTTCTTTAACCCATTGCTTCCCAATCTTATTATCTTTGCGAAACTTTGTAAAGGAGTGAAAAATTGTAATTAAAATACTGTTACTAGTTTTGACAACATAAATGTATGAATAAACTTTCTCATCGATGATCATTGTATAAAATGTGTTACAAATGGAATTCAAGCAGGGCTGCCAACACTCGGATGAACCTTATGACCATAATCTTGTGTCTGGTGTGGACAGAACATGACAACACACTTCAAGATACAAAACTCTTACCCAAAGCATCTTTTCTTTTGAATGGAACGAACCAGATTCATGAGAATGATGTTAACATATTTCTCGCATAATATGAAAAGTAAACATATTTTACAATAGTTAATGCTTTTTTAATTTTATGTGATGTTTTTATAAATTTATTTGAAAAATGTGCAATATCTCGAGAACGGTTCATTGTTAACATTTAAAAAGCTTTCGTCAGACATTTTCTTATGAAACATTACATAAAAATAATTATTTACATAACTTTATTATAGGTTTTGATTTGTTATGATTGTTTCAAAATTTCATTCGAATAGCTCGATTCGTTCGTGAGGTATCGTTTCCAGAGATTCACGGAATACACACACACATACATGCATCACCTTGAAATCATTCGATTCGTGTTCAGGGATATTTAAAACGTACTCTCTCGTCGAAAACTCATATTCAAATTTTCGACTCCGTCTCAATACTATCCTTATACATTATACTAGGTATATGAGGAAAGTGAAAAATGGCTGGATTTTAAATATAGCTAATCTTTATAGCATAAAAGTTAGTTCTAAAGAAATATCATAATCGAAGAAAACTTCGCTTACAATTTTGTATGAAACTGATAAATCGCTGCTGATGTTACAGTAGATTCTTGCACAAAAGAATTTCAAAGTAAAAAAAGAAAATCTTATCTCTAATCACTTTATCAAATCCGCTAATCACTTAACTAAATTTGCGCTAATCATTTGACTAAATTGCACCAACATATCTTAATAACAATCGAATATCGATAACATATTAGAAGATTTCCAATCAGAGACACACGATAACATTTTATATAAATTAAAATTTGATATCGACTGAATCTGATTAGGAAACTTATATTTTGTTATGTTATTCCTTAGTTAATTATGTGTTCATTATATTACTCGTCCGTAGATTGGGAAAGAAGTATGTGTTACGCTGCCGTATAGTATTCGTCCGTCAATTGTAATTAAAATGTTTTTTATATTTATCTGCTGTGCATAATTTACGTATTTTGAGTTTTCCCGCGAAATTAACCGATAATATATATTTAAAGTTTAGATTCGTTGTGTTAGTTTAGTATAATCCTTGCAGTTAGGTGGACAGACGTTTTAGTTTAGATTTGAATTCGCATTTAAGGTTGAAACTTTATTTCCAGGGAATTTTACTTTTCAGTTTTAAGTCCAATCATTTAGCTCTTACTGGATGAAAAAGAATAATTTTGTTATAGGTTCTACAGAGTAAGCTATAAGTAGGAACCTTAAAAGTGGATCTTATTATGTATATAAATAAAACTAAATATCTGTCTGTGTGTTTGTCTCATCATCAAAGAAGAACGGCTGCACCGAATCTCATGAAATTTTGTGGGTAGCCTTAGAATACCCCTAATTCAATGTAGTTAATATTTTGAATTTCTAGGACTAGAGGTTATCTAACTATGAATAAAGAACGAAAGTCCCATAAAAATAGAGTTATACACACGATATTTTTTCCTCAAATTTATTTAAAGCAAAATATATCATGCGGCTTAGCAACAGAATTGAATCTAATATGTTTATACACCAAATGATTTTTATTAAATATTTTCCAATATATTAAGTAAAGAAATGTACATAAAAAGTATTTCCCGGCAGACTCATATTCATGTTCACTTTAATTCTTTAATAATTCATTAAATTGAGTTTTTAATTGCACAAAATCACACTGAATTTGCACTTTTAATTCAGTTTTTGTTTTTATTTAGAAACTGAACATTTTTTCGTAGGAGGCGTGACGCAAAAGTGAAAAAACTAAGAAATCTCGAGAACGGTTAGTTCTAAAATAATGGGGCTGGTCTTATTATTTTCTACGTCAAAAATTACGCATAAGACATTTAATTGATACACTCGAGCTATTACATTGAAGCATTTTCTAGCATTCAAGCATTTGATTGATACATTTGAGCACATGTAGTTTTTTATTTTAGATTTTTACGATTTTTGAAAGCCATTTTGTAAGAAAATGGCATGTTCTTCTTTTCTGAATCGTACCAAAATGTAATCAGCACTAGGGTAACCACAAGTAACGTATCTACCAAATTTTATAAAATTTGGTCAATTAGTTTTTAGCTAGATGATGATTTTTGCTAAATTAGTTTTTAGATACATGAGTGTTTTGGGCCATTTTGTAAAAAAAAGGCGAGTTTTTTTTATCCCAAATCGTACCAACATCTAATCAACACCAGGGTCTGACATAAGTAACTCATCTACAAAATTTTATGAAATTTGGTTCATTAGTTTTTGAGTTAGAATGGATACATACATTGCATACACACAGAGACACACACACAGACAACACGCTAAATATAATTTTTTCGTATTCTAGAGGTCCCAAAATATGTTGATCCGTCAAAAACTCGATTTTCGACATGATTCCAATACTTTCTCTATACATTTCCATGTATTGCAGGGAAAGTAATAAACTGTTTATCGAAATTGCATTTTTGACTAGAGTATATCAGTTATGACCTTCGGATTTAAAGATTACAGGGATTATTGAAATTTTCGATTTCTCACGTCATTTGTTTCACTTTTGCTAATATTTTTCAAACTCATATATTACATTAAACCAATTGTTGAAGCAGAGTAAAGGTATTATGGTTATATCTTCTAATACAATTGTAGAGTTTTCAGTTTAGCATACATTGATCCAATTTTATATTTTTTGCGTAAATTGGTGCATAAGCACGACCAATAGATTTTATTCATCATATTTGTCTATGAAGATAATTTTGTGTAGCGAGTGCAGAGATTCTTATACTTCTTTCTAGGAGAATGAAATTAAATATTTTAATAGAATGTTTTGAATAAGACTGTCATTTAGAATTCTATACAAATTTGCAAATAATTGTCAATTTTAAGTTTCTTTATATCATATATTCCGTATTAAAAATGGGTATAGTACTGGTACCTTATAAATTCCAAAATTACTCTTCTCAGAGTTCGGGAAATATTTTCTTGTGGTATTCAAAACTGAACAGTTGTGCGATGTTTTTGTGAATTTTATGTTTCTAATCATATTTTTCAATAAAAATTTGATAAAAATTATACGACTCCCTGTCGAAACGTAATTACTATCTAACACCTTGTAAAACTCAATTTCTCGGCGATTTAGACATCCCTCCCTAATAAAGCGTATTTGACCCACAAACAGTGAAACGCCTTTTATTTCGAATTAATAATATTAATATCCAGGAATTACCGTACATTATAGTGATATTCCGGGGATTATCGTTAAGTATCTTAATATTTAGGTAATTCTCGTAAATTATTTTAATATTTCGAGAATATCGTAACAGGAATTATCCGTAATGGAATTTATCGTAACTGGACTTATCCGTGACGTGAATTATCTTAACAGGAATTATCCATGTCGGAAATTATCTTCAACGGGAATTATCGTAACAGGATTTATTCGTGACGGGAATTATCGTAATAGGAATTATCCGTGTTGTAAATTATCTTCAACTGGAATTATCGTAACAGATATTTAATGATGACTATTTGGTGGCATCGATTTTCTCGGTCTTTATAGCCGTTCATAAAATTGTTTCACGTATCAAATTTTTTGCTGCTATTGCTGATGACTAGTGCATAAAACCTAACAAGTTTGAATACCTCAAAAATATTTTACAGTGCACCTTCATCAAGTCTTACATATTTTGCTGAATGCAATATTTAATGGCTATGTGCATGTATTTTAACTTTCGTATCTACGTCGTACAAAATGCATACATACACATACAGACTTACAGATGGACAAAATTTCCAAATCCGTCCATATTTAAATTTTAAAAATACATTGTCCTTCGTTGTTAGCTTATGTTATACTTCAGGGTTCAAAATTTCAGATACCTGACGATCTGAGTATGCATATGGATATTCGTCCTCTTTCTTAATTCACTTTAAACTGTGCTCCAGCTAAATTAGCTCTCATGAGAATCAATCAATCAATCCAACCGAAGTAAATGTCGCTAGAAACTGTATGAATAACTTGGTTATCTTTAACCCACTTACCGCAGCGTGACAGTTTGCCGAATTCATTTATTGCATTAGCTGTTAGTCCCCTTGAACAATGATGGCAAAATACATATGAACAAGATAGGAAAGACATCCAGTTAAGTTCACAACTCTTAATAAACAACAGAATTTACATACAAGGACAACAGCTTGGGTTTAGAAACACCTAAAAAAGTTGAATAATGAGCATGCATAAATTTAATTTAACGTTATGACAAGCTCAATTATATCAATTAAAATACTAACTTTAAATTATAACCTGAAAATTATAACATGTGTGTTTCTAACGGTTAACAGACAACACTGGATAAAATGTTAAATTTAGCTGTGCTTTTAGACAGGATATAATAAACGTTTAACGAAATTTTCCATACGACAAGTTCCAGTACTTATTTTCGACAAAATTTTCAGATTTAGTGTAGTTGGTTGAGATAGCTTAATGGTTAAAGTACGGGAATTGCACTCAGAGGACCAGAGTTCGAATTCTGTCTCTGTCCAAACTATCCCCGTGTCTATGCGGAGTAAGGTCATGTTAAATCTCTGGGTCCGAAAATCCTTCCGAGAGCTAGGTGAAAGGGGAAGGAGCATACGGCCCCGTGGGAGTCGCCCCCACTGTGTTCCGGTATAAATTGGGTTGTTCAGCGCTAACCGTCCAAATAGATACCTTATACATTCGTGTAGTTCAGATGATCTGAATTGGAAGAAAGAAAGATTTAAGGTAATTATGAGACCAGGAATAGATATGTGAAACCAGGAATATGTGAGACAGTTTTATGTCCAATATCTATTAGGGCTGTAATGTTTTACAATCACATAAGACCTAATGACGCCAGTTCAATGGCATCCTGATCCGAAAGGTCAAATAGACCATAAACCTAGGAGGCCAAAGTGAAATCACGAGATTAGTTAAAAATATTAACCAATATGGAAGATGTCTGGTAGCATGGTCCTGAGATCGGACAATACTAGCCGAATAGGCGTGTCAGACCTCAGGCAAAAAAACACGGAGATGATATACACGACTTCTACATGAGATTCAATAGCGAGTCCATAGAGTATTTCACAGAAATGTACTGATATAGACTTAGATGATTTAGACGATAGAGTTTGCAACAAAATGTCCTGACATAACTTCAACGCCCGATTCCGTATAGATATGAACGAAATGTCCTGATATACAGAACTTCAACGGCAGATCCCAGATCGACTTCAGAACGAATCGGTGTACCATGCCTTGAGTTAGTTTCAGTACGAGATATTCTGATGTAAGAGTTGTGATCAATGGCCGAAATGGAGGTATGTACTTACCAAATATTGTGGCAGGTTTTTGATAGCAACCATTTGATAATAGAATTTACCTGGTCTCACATGTCCATTTTCCTCCGAATCATTTCCAAATCATCTAATAATTGTTGCAATAATTTAATAATTAACCAAATGTTGTTAATAAATAATGGTGTTTTAAAAGTTAAAAAATGGTGTAATTAATTGAGTAGCATTATGTCACTAAATATTCTATTCTAGGATTCGCACAAAAGATAAATTTGGTAGGTTAAAGCAGCATTTCATGTTACAACACAATGCAATTAATTACCTTCAATTAACTTCAACTGCTTTATTTTACAGCACCACAGTAGTTAACAAAAATATATCCCCAAAGATTCATTTTACTCAAAAGTACATAGCTGTCCTGAATCATTTCATTAATCATTTCATTAATCATTTCATTAATCATATTGTATAAAAGAAATTGCATAATATCAATACATTTAACATTCGGGGAAAATTAAGAAACAAATAGTCCTTTACACAAGCCAAGATTTTCAAACAAGGATTAAAAACAAAAAAGGAACGGCAGAAAAGCATTCTGGTGAACTTTATATACGATTTCAGTAAAGTAAAAAAATTCTACACGCAATCTGGGCAAAAAATCAAAAAACTGTATTCTCATTTCTAGGGATATTTCAAGCAAAATGTCTTTATTAGTTTATGAATCTATCTGCTTTCTGAATCACGTGCTGCTCCATTTTTTTAATTTCTTTTCCATTTTTCCATTTCGTCTTGTTTATATTTTATTTTCTTGTATATAATTTGTATATTGTATATAACTATTGTACATAACTCTCGGTTATATTGTTTATATCTATAATGTTCTATTGTACATAACAATCGTACATAAGCATTAGCTCTTTTGTTTCATTCAATAATGTTATAATAGATTTTTTTACATTTCCGTTTCCTTTTCTTTTCTTTTTAGGCCTTCTAAATTTTTACTTACAACCTTCTATTTTCTGTAAATATGTGTAAATTTCTAATTCCATTTGTTTGTGCTGCTTTTCTTGTTTTGGATTTTTTTCTAAATTTTATTTTCGATTTCAGTTCTTTTACATTATTTTTCTGTTAATTTTAATCTTTTTTCCTTAAAACTACATTTCTTCCCTTTTTTTATTCTCAATTATTATTTCCCTTTTACGGTACTCTATATCATAGCAACAGGTGTTTTTATTCCTATTTATTTGATGTAAAACCGCATGTATTTCAATATATATCTCCTCAAGTGTAACTGTTTTTCTTCAATAAACGCTGTCAGTGGCGGTTGCTAACCATGGAAGCCGGTTTCGGTTGGGATCCCCTCCCGGTCGCTTAAACTGCTACTCGAATCTTCGGATGAGTCGGGCGCCCTGGGATTTTAATGCAATCTGGGCATCCTGATAATTCCAAAGTTAAAACCAAGATGTACGTAAACCAACATTAACTTAATGACGTGGGCTCAGTTATAAAGTTGATCATAGTCACTGCATTTCAACAAAATGGAATAGATCTTATGAGGTAGCGTGTACGGGAGAAGTTTAAGAATATTTATCCAGAAACAAACGATTTGATTTATTTAAAAAAAATTGGACACCATTACTAGCTGGTTTCAAGTTTGATTATTTAAGTCTGATAATTTAGAAAGACCAAAATATATCTTGATAAAGTGAGTCAAAACTTTTTCTGCTTCCTTTAAATACAATGAAGACCAGATAACACAGATCGAAGCAGTGAGCTGAACAACTTTAATGCATTAATAAGTAGGAGATGGTAGGGCAGAGTGAGACGAAAAATATAAATTTTAATATATTCTAAAAATTGCATGCTACAAGAAAAATTTTACTGCAGATTTGTAGTGTCATACATCTTTAGCGTTATCTGCGATACAAGCAACAACCCTTTAAGGAACAGATACAATGAACGTGCGGATAGTTTCCTGAGGAATGGATGACCATAAGCCTTCAACCATCCTCCACCGCTTGTCCTCTGTTTGAGGCGGAAGCAAGACAGTCAAACGACGGCCAATCACGTCCCATGCGTGCTGGATGGATGAGATATCTGAAGACAACGGAGGCCAAGAAAGCAGCTGGATACCTTGCAAGGCTTGTCTTCTGATAGTTGCCGTATGCGGTCGCCCGTTATCTTGCTGAAAAACAACATTTTGCAAACGCTGAAGGTAAGGAAGTGCAACTGGTCGCAGCACCTCATCCACATATCGTAGTGCCGTCATTGTGCTTCTGATACGAGCCAGAGGTGACCGGCTATCAAAGCCGATGACACCCCAAATCATAATGCCGCGTTGTCGAGAAGTATGGCGTTCAACAGTGGCAGAAGGATTGGATCTGTTACGACTGTCTCAACGCCTCCTCCAGACTTCCACATGGCAACTGGCATTCGACAAACAGAACCGAGACTCGTCGTTGAACAAGACTCTCTCCCCCATTCTGTTGTCCAAGAGGCTAGGGTCCGTCTCCATTGGAATCTCTCAAGTCGGTGTTTGTCGACAGCAGTCTTCTTAAAAGACGATTAGAGTACAAGCCGCTGTCGCAGTGTGATAAACACACTGGACATATTTATGCATATTTATAGTATTTATGGCTTTTATAAGAATCTGAATTATTTTGAGAAAGACTGAAAATGGTGTTCATGATTTTGTGACTCGGCTGAAAAGAACAAGTATGCCTGAGCAGTGACAATAACAAGGTCAAGGTCAGTCGTTTCTCACGAGAAGTGAAAAACACACCTTAAACATCCCTCGAAGTGCCACTTAGTATGATTGATATCTAAATATGAATGGCACAGCTTAAGTGCAGAATAATGCCTTACAAACTGTTGCAAAAGGATGTCGCACCTTAATGGATTCTGAATCACAAAGAAAAAGACTAGAGCTAAGTGAAGATGCCGATTTAGACGAATGCCACACATCTAGCAAAAGTATATCGTTCCCGTTAACAATACTCCTTGCAGATTTTCGCACGAAACGCGAAAACTTCAAACGGCACGGAACAGCTTTTTTCTTTTCTACTTTGGTTTCCCAAACGGGGGAAAAGCACTTGTTGATGGAACTGGTACTAGCTGACACGGAAGGCGGAAGGTTACAGCAGAGCAAGTGGAGCTTGTGTACTCCTATATACTTCCGCAGTTTTGTACATGTACGAAGCTATACGCTACGTACTGAAGAGACTTGAAGAAACGCCTTGGTGGGATCTTGAGAGACCTCACCTTACATTTTATTTTCTACTGATTTGTAATCACTTCGCTTACTGCATTCAAGATGTACGGTTGTGTAGGTCACTCGCTCCTTACAATGAGGAAGTTACAAAAATGACTGTATATTAGTGAATAGATCGAGAGGTCCAAAGACTTGGAATCATGTTATAACTTAACAGTCCTTTCAAATATTTTGAGGAACCGGCTTTTATTTAATCAAATGGAATGATTATCAATGATTGATTTCTCCTGAACTGTTACTGCACAAATGAACTGTATAATTGCTCCTGATAGCAGATTCTTTAGAGGAGAAAGAGGAATAAATTAAACGATGACGTTCCTGATAAAGTATTATTAAAATGCAAAATCGTGGATGAGGACGTTGACTATTGCGTTTTCTACAAGATCAACGGCGGTGGAAATTTAGCGACTCTTGAACAATATGCAGAATAATAATTCATTTATCCTAATTCAAGATTCTTGAGTTATCCTGGGGTTCACTGCTGATTCAGACATGACAGACGATTCGACATTTAATGCATTTAGAATTTGATTCTAAACAAATCGAAAGTGATGACTTAGCCATTTGTGAACAATGAGAACTGCAAGAGTTAACTAATGAAGGAGTGCTTAAAACTTTGTCCCCAAGAAGTGTCCAAAGATTACGTGTGAATTAACATAAGTAAATTCTTCTATTATAAATTGTGCCATTGATGATAAATTGATTACAAGACCTCACGTAAGTGATTTTTTTAATTTATTTGTTTGGTAATAATAGAATTGAACTTAATGCATAAGGTCCACATATAAGACTTAGAGAAAAACTCTCACATTATATAAATTGTTTATGATATTTACAATTGGTAAATATATGTATCTAAAGGAATTTAAAATGATAATCTTAATTAAATTCTAAGCAATATAATATTGAGTCAAAGATTGACAAAATATGAATAAAGTATTTTATGTGTGAAGGAAATAGCTTCTGCCTAATTGAAGTAGAATTATGCTACAATTAAATTTTTGTTGCAACATTGATCTGTGTTTATATTTAGCCAAGATAATTAATCTCTTTTATTAATAATATAATTTAATTTTTATGTGAACCACCTTTAATAAATAATGTATTTGGAATTTAAAACTATAAAATTGTCTTTATTGAAACGGCCTAATTTTATATTAATTGAGCATATCACGAAACCAGAGCAGCTTCTGGCATGCACTCTCATAGAGTGCATGCCATACACAGACGGTGAGTTACCTCACCGTCTGTGTATATATTAAATTTATATCTTTATCAAAATTCGAGTTCAAGTGTTTCGCGAGACTCTTAACTTTCGCGAGACTCTCTAAGGACTCCTTGATAAAATTAAGTATTTAATATGTGCATATACCCCTTGCCTTACTAAGATATGGGGGGCTTTGCTTAGATTACGAGCTTCCCATAGCCGCCTTCAGCCAATCATCGAGAAACTGTTCTCGCTTATATTGGAACATCCAATGTGCCCTGCGAATTTTGCAGAATGTCGACAGTCGCCGTTTGTAGGGCCGCCACTTCATTCCTTCAAATGCGTCAATCAAAACGTGCTGACGTACGTCTGGATGGATCTGTAGAATTGCGATGGTTTACATTCCATTATTCAATCCATCTTCTCCAAATTCTTTGCACAGTGGATGCATCTACGCGTGTTTCAGCGACGATACTCATGTACAACCACCCAACAGTACGTAGGCCTAAACTGAATCTCCTCGAACGTTCGTCCAAATGCGGAAACGGACTTTAGCATCGTCGGCCAGGCATCTCTTCAACAACACGCGCCTTCTGAAATAAAAGAAGATCGGAAAACGAATTTCCCTAGGCGACAGGCAGTAACAACTGTTGATTTCTCTGCTTTTTCCACCCCTTTTATTCCGCGCTCTAATCACGTAACCTACTTGCATTTAAGATCATTTGCATACATCGGCCGACTGCGTTTGTCTCGCAATTTGCATAATTATGCGCCTAAAGCTTCATGGTGTTGCATTTCCTACGTCGAGTAGTGTTTGAAGCCACCACAATGCATCAAAATAACACAATCCTCATACAAGTGTCGATTATTGCAATACTAAACATATGAACGTTCCTTTGAAAATCGTTCTTTTTCCAATGACAATATTCATACAGAAATTTTTAAACGTATTTTTATAAAATATTAAACAACGTTCATTTCACGTCTCTTCTTAACTTTTTAATAAACAAAATATTTTGCACTTAAATAAATGTATGCATTATGAGTTATCTAAATGTTTATAAAAAGACTGTGTTATCCCATGTAAAACTATTGAACTCTTATAAAACTTGGAAGCAAATAAATGCGAATTGATTCTTTATACTTTCTACTTTCAAATTTAATATCCGGCACACATTTCAAATATTTTACATTAATAATATTTTTTTATGTTGCTTTGAAATAAATGCAAAAATATATTTTAATTAAAACTTTTCTAGTACTTATTGCGCTGAATAAAATGTTTAGAGAAGTAAAATTAGTTTATATATTTCAATTAGTTTATATATTTCAATTAGTTTATATATTTCAATTAATTCAGAATTAGTTTATATATTTCAATTTAAATTCTCCCGTATATTAAGACAGCATGTCTCTTACCACCTGACTGGCTAATAATATTTGAGTTCATTGAAGCTCGAAAATAAATTTGCGGGCAAAGTTGTCGTGGTCGACTGTAATTATGATGTTATCGTGAAAACAATATATAAGAAATCCATTGATGTTTAAATGTAATTCTAAAGTACCTTAGTGGATTCCCATAAATAACTTTTTAAAAATAAATTTTATCACTAAAAAAAAATCACTGAACTGTTTCTTACTAATATTTAGCTCTAGTAATGAACACAATCACAAAGGACGAAAGATGTCACAAAGATGCCAACTGGACATGTTTTTGAAGGGACGAATTATTGGAATGATCCTATTAACTAATATTTAGCTCGAGTAATGAAACATGATATAAATTACAATTGATATAGAAATAGATTGAATTTTATAAGTTATACTTACAATACATTTCCTAACATACATACATTCATTTCCAAAAGTTAAGAATAATTTGTAAAATGCGAAGAATTCGGTGTTAACCTTTTGCTTACGAGTGGGACAACGTCAATCCAAGCGAAGAATCTGCGAAGACCTGTCTTTTTGAGAGGTTCTTCGCTTGGGATTGTTAACAATCAAAAAGGACGAAAGATGTCACAAAAATGCCAATTGGAAATGTTTTTGATGGGACGAATTATTGGAATGCTGGAATCCGCTCGTACCCAAACCGAAAAGCTCGAATTCTGAATGTGCCCCTGTGTGTGATCTCCAGACTGTAGCAGAGGTTCCAAACCACTGGAGAGGTTATCCGACGACCAGTACGGGGTCGACCAAGGGTAACAACCGTTTGCAAGGCCGTTATTTGGGGATAACTGCGCAACGTCAGAGGAACCGTTTTGCCAGACAACTGGGTTCAGCCATGACAGCCGCCACAGGAATCACTGTCTCACGACAAACTGTTTACAGGAGACACAGACACATTGGTCTCTATGCTAGGCAACCAGTAGTGTGCATTCCCCTGACGTCTGCACAGAAACGCGCGCATTTACAGTAGAGTTTGGAACATCGGCAGAGGAGTGGAGAACAGTGGGGCAATGTCATGATCAGTGACGAGTCCAAGTTTAGCCTGCAAACTGGGTTCTCGTCGTACCACGATATGGAGAGAACATGGAAAGCGTTTTCATCAGGGAAACATCACGGAAAGGTATCGTTTTTCGTTTGGGGCAGTCATTCTCTGAACAGACATCATGATGGGCGTCCTCACAGACCTCCACATCTTTGACACGGGGTCGGTTACCGGTGAAAGATGCAGAGACGAAGTCCTTGAGTCTACCATTCGATTGTTCCGAGGTACTGTTGGTCCTGATTTTATATTCATGAATGATAACGCGTCTCCTGACCTTGCGGCCTTGGTCGACGACGTTCTTCAAACTGAAGATATCCAGCACATGCAGTGGTCTGCCAACTCTCCTGATCAGAATCCAATAGAGCATATGTGAGATATACTCGGGAGACATCTTGCAGCCCTCCGCTACCCACAAAGCTCCGTTCCGGGATTGAAAACTGTTCTCCATGAGGCTTGGAATTCTTTGAGCACACAACTCATCCAAATCCTCATCGAAAGTATGGGAAGTCATTGTGCAGCATGCGTGGCTACCCGAGGTTCCTACACACCGTATTAAACTGCAGCATCACATTGTTTTAATCATTCTGTTTCACTGAGGTTGGCACTAGTATTGTAACCCTTTTCTTTGGATAATAAAAGTCGTTATTATCCTTGTTTTGCATTGTTTTCTTCTTCTATAACCCTATTACACCAGCATACCGCGTTTCATTCCATTCCGATGTAGATTTCCTGAAATTTTCACCTAAACAGTAACTATGCTTAACTTTTGGACATGAGTGGAGTAGGTATAATGTATAGGGAAAGTTATGTGACGGTGTCAAAAATTCAAATTAGAGTTTTCAGTGGAAAGGAAAGTTTTAAGGATCCCTGAATTCGAATTGAACATTTTATAGGTGATGTTTGTGTGTATTTGTGTGTGTATGCGTATGTGTGTGTGTATGTACGTATGTATATTTGTACGTGTGCATAATGTTATGCAATTCAATGTCAATGATATTGTCGTATGACAATTTATTTATACTAATATTTGGGGAAATTTCTGTACGATAAGGTAGTTGTTATGGTAATGAGATTCACCCTTCGAAAGTACTCGTACGTAATAGGAAGTTAAACATATTATTGATAGAATTAGGATTTTGCATTTTAGAAATTTATGGATTGGCTTTCAAACCATAGGTTTTATGTAATAAAATAATAGTTTATAATTATTAATGTAGTTTAATGTGTGGATTAACTTGCTTAGCTGATGGTAGCAATTATTCTTATTGTAATTTTAAATTTGCACAAAATGTGAGTTAATTTTGTATGTGTTATTTATATAGTTTTACATGTTATTCTCAAAATCACTGAATGTTAATGGAA
Source organism: Amaurobius ferox (assembly GCA_951213105.1). NCBI lineage: Eukaryota > Metazoa > Arthropoda > Arachnida > Araneae > Amaurobiidae > Amaurobius > Amaurobius ferox. Next base: position 20,641,559 of record OX578149.1, read on the forward strand.
AATTCAACGCAAAATATGTTATGTCATGAATCTTGTACATTATTCGAGTTTTTCGAGTGAAAATAATCAAAATGAAAAAAAAATCTCTCGGATAAAATTGTTATAGCTACTTAAAAAAAAGGTTCAAATTCTTAAAATATTGAAATTATTTTATATAGTTATAATCTGCACCCTATTTCAAACAAGTAAAAATTGTTTACATTTTTATCTATTTGATACACTATTTAAACATTAAAAAAATTTACATTTTTCGTAACGCTTTGATTTCAGCCAGTGATACCGCAAGCACAAATGCTATTCTCATTAAAAACGCAGAGAATGTGACGATAGTCGTTCGAATCGACAGTTGCACGTCTGTTTGACTTTAGAAGCGATAGGGATCCACTTGAACTAGAAGAAGTTGGAATTTTGTCCCAGTAGCCCAATGATAAGATAAACAACTGGGCAATTCGGACGCCACGGTTCGATTTTCAACTGGAACAGTGAGGTAGATCTTGGCTGAAGTTTCACATAGATATCTCCAGACGCAACTATGATAAAGTAGGACTCAAAATATGGCCCGTCTTGTCACGTTCATTTAATTCTGTAATGTACGAAGTTCTTCATTTTCATGATACAAATTCAAACATTTTAGATTTAGCAACGTGCTAAATAAAAATTAGACATTAACTAAGATAACAAACATGTTACGAGAAACACATTAATTTAATCTACGTACATTAATTAAACATTAATTAAGTTCCCTCTACAATATCTGAATATGCATCACTGAAACTGCACTTGTCAAGCATCATCATTAAATAAAATTAAGTTGCTTTATTTTTTTAACTTTCGTATTAGTTTTCCGATATTAGCTCGCTCTTAAAACATTTTCTCATGTTCCTAGAGTTCTCACAATGCTGTCAATAATTTATTGCAGGAACTACAACGATAACTTTGCTCGGAAGAGATTATATTTTATCGAAGCTGTTAAGCGTGTTTTGTTGTTCTTTTTATCATTAGTATACATAAGCTGTCTCAGATCATCGTAAGAATGTTGCATAGGTGCTTTAGGCTGTCGTCTTAATTTATTTGACAGAAATTTGAGTTTATGGCTTTATGGGAAAATGAAATAAAAAACTAGGATACAAAGTTTATATTTCCAGTTTAACTGTTTCTCATATACAAAGTGTTTTAAAAGGATTGCGCGAATAAATATATCTTAAAGATGGGTAGTGTGACCTATGGCTTCAATTTAAGAAATGTTTTAATTAAGTTAGATTATCATCGTATGCAAATTTTTGATCATGGGAGAGCTTTAAAAAGTACAAAATATTATATTTTATGCGTAGACTTATGATTCCAATTTAAGAAATGCTTCAATTAAAGTAGACTATCATCGAATGTAAATTTTGATCATGTGATGTCTTTCAATAAAGTACAAAACGTAACATTTTATCCATAGATCTATGGTTCCAATTTAAGAAATGCTTTAATTAAAGTAGGTTATCGTTGTATGCAAATTTTGATCATGTGATATCTTTCAATAAAAAGTACAAAATATAACATTTTATACGGGCCCCTTAGAAAAAAATGTAATTATAAAATTATTTTTCATAGTCGAAATAGTAAAAAAAATCATTCTCATATGATCAAAATTTCCCGAGACATCATTAATCATTCGACAGTTAATTGGCGACTGTATAAAACGTTTTCTAAAGATAAATGCGCATGTAAGTTTTCGAATGGAAATTTTACCTGACGAAATTCAATTTTTGTACGACCTCTGAAATCTTTTGGCGGGATGGTAGACCTTGGGTGCCTCCTGAGAGCAGGAGGTATCCTTTCTCGGCCGTGCAGCTAGCTACTCTAAACCCACTATGTGAGTCGCACGGTCTGGGGTCTTCAGACCTCTGAAATCTATGTTTTCGCATTTCATTTGATCGCATCAAAGTGGTTTAGGTCCCAGAACTTTATCAATTTTTTCAGGACCAATTTAACATATTGAAGAACCATTTTTTTTTCAGAAGATCTTTAAATAAATAAAGAACAATTTGTTAATCGGAACGTAATTTGTTGAGATACCGTATAAAAAGTAAAATTTTGCACTTTTTTTTCTGATTGTGTCACGTGACCGAAACTGTGTTTATCTTACTTCAAGTTTTCTTTTAAATTCGAACTATGGGACTGCCACCAAACGTTCAAGAGACATTTAGTGATGTCATTTTTTAAACACCCTATATAGTACTAGCCGGATATCATGTTTTGGACAGAAAGCGCTGACTTTCTGCCGAAGCTTTAAATGAATATTTTCAAAACCGACATAAACCTCTGCCAATTAAAATAACGTTAAATGAATTTTAAGTAATTTCATTTTGATGCCAAATAAGTAATATTTTAATTATTTTGTGAGCATTTAAATAAGCAACAGGTGTGTAAGTATAACGGGCAACAGGTGTCGAAAATCCAGACAACCCGACTGACCCATACGCTTACAGCAGCAGTTTGGGTGGCCGGCGGGCAATAGGTGTAAGTATAACGGGCAACAGGTGTGAGTAAACGGGCAACAGGTGTAAAATAAACACAATAACAGCCCAAAATGTTATGAGAGTGTTAAGAAGTGATAAGGAATAGTACAGTAACGTATTTAAGCCCAAATAAAATAATGATGTCTCATATAAGTGTTTCGAAGATATAATAGATCCCATTCGTCAGTGCAAAATAGCCAACAAACCCGAAGTCTAAAAGACTAAATGGGCGCAAATAGAAGAAACAGAAGGGTTTACATATCCAAGACCTAGATAAAGAGTCCACCTGAAAGAGCCAACCAGAATTCAGGATGAAAATGAAGCACATAAGATTGGCATGCGCCGAAACACAACTGAAATTTCCCGATAACACGAGTCGAGTTCAAACAAAAATAAAGGAGAACCAACAAGATGAAAAGTAAGTCAAAATAACGTATAATAACTCCAAAGGCTAATATATCTAACAAATAAAAAGAAAATGGAAAAAAATACAGGACATATAGCACACATTTTTCTTTGTGGTGCAATCAGAACTGTTCATTTTGAAGCAGTGTCTGATTGACCAACAAAATGATATTTAGTTTACCGTCGGAGATTTACCCTAACTTCCAAACTAAAATGCATACTTATGCTCAACGCGCAGGTCAGCTTTCAGCTGTCTCTCTAAAATCTCTAGCAGAAAATTTTAATGCTTTCACTAGTTTTTTTTTCTAATAGCCAGACGCTTAACCACTCCTCATAATATTTTTCTTGAAAACTATTTAAAGGATTTGTTTTTATTTTTATTTTATTTGTTGAAAAAAAGCACATTGTTTTGATATCTTGGAAATGTCTTGATGTTAGCCTAAGTGATGAAGGAGAAATGCTCTTCCAGATATTACAGAAAACTCATCAGAATGATTTTCTGCAATAATTTTTTCGACAAGTTCCATTCTATATTGTAGAGGTGTTTGTTTCCTCCTGCTTTAAGGTACAAAATGTAGGAATTCCATATAACTAAATCCACTAAATGCAAAAAGATCTTCTTATAATTCTTATTTCCTCGTTTTCTTTGTGTACAATAATCAGCTAAATGCTGATTCACTTTATCAACACCACCCACTTTGTTATTGCACCCATTTTGTCATTGTATTTGTGTCATTCCAACGAGCCCGCAAACGAAACTTGGCCAGTGGGTGCAGGAATACTCATTTATCTCTCAATTACCTTCAACTTTCATTAAACCGTATCGATACAGATCATATCGAAAAAAAAATTCTATCTCCGAGTTTTATCTGTATAATATTTATTTGCAAATTATACTAGCATGAGTTAACTCTGGATAATCAGTAAACCGGTTAATTGTCCAATCATTCGCCTATTTTAGAGACCGGATCGTGAACATTTTTGCTATGATATGATGTTACCTCGGTGCACCAGAGGGGGCGGAACATACCGCGTCCTTAATAGACACCACAACATTTATTCTCGGTGGGACTTGAACCCTGAACCCACAGCCCGACAGCTGAGCGAGAACGCGGATATACTCGCCACAGACCTCTCAAGCAGTGTTGGCTTTTGATAGTTTATAATAAAGCGGGAATAATTTTTTTTTTTTTTAAGAAATTCGAGTAATTGTGTTTTTTATGTGAATATTTTGTTTTCATATTGGTTATCGTATTTCAACATGAAGTTTTGAGTATATTTTTTGAAATTATTAACTTATATGTCATTATTTGTTTTAATCTGACTAATAGTGAATTGGAATTTGATTCTGGAACGGAAAGAATTGAAATACATGGGGATTTATACCAGAAAATATGAACAAAGTTGGACTTGGAACAACAACAAAAAAAATCTGATGTGGACAACACATGAATTTCCTTATATAATGCAATGAATTTACTACTTTTACAATGAAAAAAATCTGATGTGGGCAACACATGACTTTCCTTATATAATGTAATGAATTTACTACTTTTACAGTAAAAAAATAGGTTTTTCTTATAGTAGATACTAATATTCTTTCCAAGATATTGAATATTCGACAATTAGTCGTCATTTTCATTGATTTAGCATCATTTTTATCCATTTGACGAGATTTTCATTAATTTGGCAACATTTCAAAAAAGTCGCCAAGTTGGCGACATTCCGCCAAATTCGTCGCCAAAATCTCGCCAAGCGTTATGCATGAAGAAAAAAGTTATTCTTACAGCAGATAAATGACTATTGGCGTTCAAATACAAAAGTATTATTCTAAGTATGTTTTTTCATGAATGGAACGAGCTAGATCCACGAGAATGATGTCACTCAATTTATCGCATGGTATTACATATGAAAAGTGAACATGTTTCTCAATAGGAATTTTTCACAATATCTCGAGAACGGTTCATGTTAGCGTTCTAAAATTTATGCCAATCGTTTTCTAATGAAAAATTACATAAGAAATGTCTATTTGCGTAACATTATTAGCGGTTTTGATTTTTTGACGATTTTTTAAAAATTTCATTCGAAAATTTAGGGGGGTTCTGAACATTCGATTACGTATAAAAACAATAGGCTTCCAGTGTTTACGGATTGTGATTTTTGTACCAAATTTGGTTCGAATCGGTCCATTCGTTCGTCAGTTATCGTCTCCACAGACTCACTGACACACACACACACACACACATACACACACACACACACACACACACACATACTTTCACACACACATACATCACTTCAAAAATGTTTGATTCGTGATCAGGGATGCTTGAAACGTGCTCTCCCGTCGAAAACTCGAATTCGAATTTTCGACCCCGTCACAATACTTTCCTTATACATTATGTATATAAGGAAAGTAATATAGGTTTTTATTATAGTAAATATTTATATTCTTTCCAAGATATTGAATTTTCGTCAATTAGTCGTCATTATCATTGATTTAGTGTTATTGTTATCATTTGGCGAGATTTTCGTTAATTTGGCAACATTTAAAAAGTCGCCAAATTGGCGACATTCCGCCAAATTCGGCAACAAAATCTCGCCAAGCGTTATACACTGAGAAATAAGTTATTCTTACAGCAGATAAATGACTATTGACGTTCAAATGCAAAAGTATTACTCAAAGTATCTTTTCTAATGAATAGAACCAGCTCTAGATCCACGAGAATGATGTCACCTAGTTTATCGCATGATATTACATATGAAAAGTGAACATGTTTCTCAACAGCTAATATATCTATTTTTTAATTTATGGGATTTTTTGATACATTTATTTAAAAAATGTGCAATATCTCAAAAACGGTTCATGCTAGCGTTCTAAAGTTTACGTCAATCGTTTTCTAAGGAAAAATTACATAAGAAATGTCCATTTGCGTAATTTTATTAAAGGATTTGATTTTTTGATGATTTTTTCAAAATTTGACTTGACAATTGAGGGGGGTTATGATAATTCGATTATATTTTAAAACAATAGGCTTCCAGTATTCATGGATTGTGATTTTTGTACCAAATTTCATTCGAATTGCTCCATTCGTTCGTGGGATATCGTCTCCACAGACTCACTGACACACACACGCACACACATGCACACATACACACACGCACACACATACGCACGCACATACGCACGCACACACACGCACGCACACACACACACACACACACACAGACAGACATCACTTCAAAAATGTTTGATTCGTGATCAGGGATGCTTGAAACGTGCTCACCCGTCGAAAACTCGAATTCGAATTTTCGACCCCGTCACAATACTTTCCTTATACATTATGTATATAAGGAAAGTTAAAATAGAAATATTGATATATTTCCTCCATATCACAATTTTACTGCTTTAATATTTGAATGTTCAGAAATATATAAAGTAATAATGCTACTACATTTAAAGGTTAAGCCAAATTACGTTAACTAAATACAATTTCATAAATATAAATCATCAACAGATAGATATTTTGAAGTTCTGAGTTATTTTAAATCATGTATCACCTCGTATTTTAGAAAATTATAAAATACTAGACTACATCATCTTATGAATATTTGTTAAGTACATAATCCTTATTTTGAGGAAACATCTATACTTCTTATTTATAATAAGAGCTTCAACGAACTAACGACCCCTCAACTTTGTGATCAGACCCAAACGACTTGGAGCCATTGACTCCTGGTCTTTGTTTTTTTCGGGGACGTTACCTAATCATTTTGTTTTTACCGGAAAAAGTCCCAGGAGAAAGAACCTATTTTAGGCACCTTCAAAACTCAACTCGTTCCAGATTCATTGGCTAATTATTGCAACTACTAATAATCTGAAAGTAAGTAATCTGGTGATTCTCAAATTCCAATTCTATATTTCAAATAAATATTCCAAAGAAATCTCAAAATCCAAAGCTATATTAATCTATTTTCATTCCCACATTAAATAACAAGGAATTCTCAGCTTAGTTTCAGGCTGGGAATTTTCCTCTTAAGAAAAGCTATATCTTCCCCTCTGTAAGCAGACTCTAACCAAGATTGCCGTGCCCCATGGAAAAGAGCATTATTTGATCCGATTTGTGGACGCTAGAACCCCGAATGTCCGACTTTAATGGTTTTTTCTTGCGGACTAATTAGGTCAAGGTCACGAACATTGTTCTTCTTACGACATTCTCGAGTTTCTGATTGGTGCGTGAATTCTTCATTCGCGAGAGCTAGGAGACGAAGCCGACACGTGCGGTTCGAAGAGTCTGTTCTGGATTCTAGTTGAGCAATTCTAGTTGGATCATGCTGATCATTTACTTCATATGTTCTTTACTTCGATTAGAACCATCCTTCCCTGGATTCAGTCGTTTCAGTTGAGTGCAAAGTCTTCAGGATTGAATATCCAGAACGTGCAAGGCTTTAGCTGTACAAGTAGGATATTTTGTTTTGATATCACCCTCAGAATTTTTTACTTATCTTATAAAGTGATATTCACCACTTAAAGAGGTACAATTGAATTTTCAGTTATTTCACTATTCATCTCAGAATTGAGTATTTATTTCGTTTTTCATTTCTTCAGTCGTATTTATCGCGATATATGCGTCTGTGAGTAAAGTATTTTTCGAACAAATAAAGTACATAGAATACATTTTGATGCGATAATTATAATTAATAAAAGTTCAAGGCCTGATGGAATGAATGGACCAGGGTTAGACCTCCCACCCCCAATGTTTCGAAGACACTTTTATTGTTTGAAAATAAAAAGAAAAATCTGATGTGAGCAGCACATGACTTTCCCTGCAGACTTATATTAACGTTCTCTTTATTTTAATTAAATTTATTTCACTTTTAATTCAATTTTCGTTCTCATTCGGTAACCGGGCTTATTTTCAAAGGTGGCGTAGGGAAAGTAAGAAAAACTAAAATATCTCGAGAATGGCTAGTCCTAGTGTAATGGGGTTGGTCTTATTCTTTTCGTCGTTAAAAATTACGTCTTAAATCAGCATTTAATGGATATATTTGAGTATACACAGTTCTTTAGTTTAGATTTGGACGATTTTTGTGGGCCATTTTGCAAAAAAAGGCAGGTCATTTTTTTCCGAATCATACCAAAATCTAATCAGCACCAAGGTAACCCACAAGTGACTCATCTACCGAATTTTGTGAAATTCGGTCATTCAGTCTTTCAGTTAGAGTGGATACAAGCTTTTGCAGGCCATTTCGCAAAAAAAGGCGGGCTCTTTTATTCCGAATCGTACCCAAAACTAATCAGCACCAGCCCCGCCCACAAGTGACTTATCTACAAAATTTTGTGAAATTCGGTCCATTAGTTTTTTAGTTAGAGTGGATTCAAAATCTGCACAGACAGACAGACACACACACAGACACACACACTAAAAATGGTTTTTTCGTATTCTAGAGGTCTCGAAACGTGTAGATCAGTCGAAAACTCGAGTTGCGATTTTCGGCATGATTCCAATACTTTCCCTATACATTACCATGTATTGCAGGGAAAGTAAAAATCTGATGTGGGCAGCACATGACTTTCCCTGCAGACTTATATTAACGATCTCTTTATTTTAATTAAATTTATTTCACTTTTAATTCAATTTTCGTTCTCATTCGGTAACCGGGCTTATTTTCAAAGGTGGCGTAGGGAAAGTACGAAAAACTAAAATATCTCGAGAACGGCTAGTCCTAGTGTAATGTGGTTGGTTTTATTTTATTCGTCGTTAAAAATTACGTATTAAATCAGCATTTAATGGATATATTTGAGCATACGTAGCTTTTTAGTTTAGATTTTGATGATTTTTGCGGGCCATTTTGCAAAAAAAGGCAGGTTATTTTTTTCGGAATCATACCAAAATCTAATCAGCACCAGGGTAACCTATACGTGACTCATCTACCGAATTTTGTGAAATTCGGTCCATTAGATTTTTAGCTAAAGTGGATACAAGCTTTTGCGGGCCATTTCGCAAAAGGCGGGTTCTTTTATTCCGAATCGTACCCAAAACTAATCAGCACCAGCCCCGCTCACAAGTGACTTACCTACCAAATTTTATGAAATTCGGTCCATAAGTTTTTTATTTAGAATGGATACAAAATCTGCACAGACAGACAGACAGACAGACAGACAGACACACAGACAGACAGACACACACACACAGACGTCACGCTAAAAATAGTTTTTTCGTATTCTAGAGGTCTCGAAACGTGTAGATCCGTCGAAAACTCGAGTTGCGATTTTCGGCATGATTCCAATACTTTCCCTATACATTACAATGTATTGCAGGGAAAGTAAAAATTATGGTAAAATTTAACGTTAATGGATATTTTATATGTGATTTGTTATTTATAAGTGAATGATATTTATATAAAGCTCTCAAAATAGGGTACATTTCTTAACCAAAATGATAAAAAAATAATAGAAATCGTGTAGTAATAATTATCAATAATAATATAAATCTTACTTTCCCCTCGGGAAGTAAGATTTATACACCTGTCGAAAATAATTAAGCAATTTCCATTAAATTTCATAATTTAATAGAAAACTACAAAACATTATTGGTATATAACGAGACACTTAATACTTGTTACTTTTTGCCTACAAATTAAAAAGTTTTCGGTTCTTAGTGAAAGTAATGTGCTGGGTACATCATATATTTTTATTACTGTTACAAATTTTCGTTTTCCATGTATTACATAGAAATATTTGCACACGTATTCTGATTGTAACTACTTCTAAGGCACACAATAAAATATATTTTTTATCAAAGCACTCCGATAGGGTTAGCATCTACGTTGCTTAAAAATCTATGAAGTATTCAGGGACGATGCTGCGGATTTCCTCTGATATCTATAGAATAAATATTCACATTTTATGGAGCATTTTTATCATAAGAAAATACGTTGTTCGCGAAAACCGAATAATATAATTTACACGTAAAAAAAACTCCACGACATGTAGATCATAATTGTATAAATATTAGAAGGTTTTTAAGGAAATAAACGGGGGGGGGGTGGAATAATACATGCAGGATAACTCCGTGCTTAAGGTACAGGGACTGCACTTGAAGGACCTGAGATCAATTCCTGGATCGCTTGCCAAACCTATGCCCGTGTTTATACGGACTGCGGGCACAATTTCTCCTAAGAGGTGTCAGGGGAAGAAGATTACAGCCTTGTGTATGTTATCATCACTGGGTTCCGGTAAAAATTCGGTGGCTAAAGGGTGCATTGTATGACCCCTGTGGTGCGCCGGAGCAACGTTGTATCACTGCAAACGGTTCAAGCTTCGGGTGCTGTATAGGCGAATAATCTGGTTCAAGTGCCTAGACTATTGGAAAAAAACCTTTCCTTATGAGGAAACCCTGATTATGTATTGTATAAGTCCTTATGTATCCCTTTCGATCGAAATGCACTAGACCTGCATAAGCAGGATATGCTAATAAGAAAGTGGTTTTTCGGTATCGAAAAAGTCATGCAAAGGCTCTGTCAGCAAAGTGAAGAAGTTATAACTCCTATCTCGATAACGAAGCAAGGCAGGCGATGATTTTCAATTGCAAAATTGTAGAGGGTATAAAAGATGTACAGTTTGCACATAACTTGTACACAGTCGTTAAAAAATGGTGATAAACGCAAAGTGATAATTATGCAATTGCCTCGTTTAGTACTGAAATACTCTAAAGGAAATGGCGAGAAATGAAGAAATGCACATGAAAAACAATAATCCGTTTATTAAACTAATTTTAATTTATTTAGAATTATCATTCTTGCAGTAAATAATAAATTAATTAATAATCATCTGAAAATTAATTGCAGACAAATGATGTAATACAGTAATTATCGTTTATTTTACCTATTTTTTATCGTCTGTGTGCATAATGTGCTAACCGCACATCTTTCCACGTTCTGTCTTTGAGAAGTTCGAACCATCTGCGTGATCGAACCAAAATTTATTAGTTTCATTCACCTTTGCCGACATCCCCTTAATCTTTGTCGAGGCTCATAAGCAAATTAAAATTCCAGCCCCACTTTTATACTGGAAAAAAGTACATTAAGTACAGAAAATGAGCCCCTAGAGCTTTTCGGGTCACTAACAGTTGCCTACATTGTCCATTGTCAAAAGTGGCCTTTGGCTCGAAAGAGATTTGCAAAATAGTGGGCCATAGGACGTTGTCTCACGGAAATTGGGTGGTTGTCTCACAGACCAGGGGATATTAGTCCCGGTCGAGACCGATTATTAACTACAACTATCATTCTACCCACCGAAGTCCAGAAATCTCTTTGGATGGACATTACTGGGAAAGGTGTGCACAGACAGCAGAATTCAAAATCTCTGCGCAAGTTGTTTATGTCTGGATATTGCCACTTCAAAATTGTCAAACAATTTTTAATTGTAATAATGCAAAAACTTGCTGTGTTTTGGCAACGACACTTAAAGTCCTCCCAGGACTGTGGCGTCAAGAATGACAAAATGATGCTCGTGGCCGTCAAACTGACTTTTTGATTGGTTGCCGAGCTGACTGCCCAACATTATTTAAAGAACCTTGGACGTTGCAGATATGGGCTGTTCCATTGCTGAAGAAAGTGCAATAAACGTGAAACCGATCCATGGATGATTTTATCTGCAATGGAAGAGAAATTCATATATTTTAATCTCTTTCTATATTTTTCTATATCCATGCACAACATATTGTAAAGAAAGTGGTTTCCAGAAACACGAAAAACACATCGTCAAGCAATTCAGTATATTCAGGGTATTTATATCTTTCAGCTTCAAACACCAATTTTATGTTTCAGGAAAAATCCATACTCACAATAAGTTTCGCATAAAAAGCTCCTATAAAGAAAATTCGAGAGAGTTAAATATAGAAGCCCATTTTTATGAGAAACATGAAGGCGTATTTTTATGCTTTCTATTATTAGAAACATTTCTCTGAAGCATAGATTCCAGAAAATTTCTTGAAGAACAAAAGATTTTATATTTCTTTGAAGATACTTTTCAATATGAATTTAACTTTACATTTGGAATACCAGATTATTAGTTTTGCTCAACGGTTTTCTCAAAGGTATATTTTAAATATTGATATTTTTTCTTTAATTCAACTGGGATTGAATTTTTCAAAGAAATTGTATGGTTCCCACGTATTTTATGAAATCGTGGGAGTATTTTTAAGATGAATCACAAATGAGATGAATAAAAAATGCAGCCAATAACACTATAGCTATCTTACAAGATCACAAAACGGACCATGAAATATCTACCAGGTACAATAAAACAGTCATGAAATGATCAACTAATTCACAAAACAGATTATATTCTTAAAACACTAACGTATTCATAATTTACTTTTACTCGTATTAAGTCTGGCATTAGCTCCTTCTAACTGCACGAGGACCAGCTTATATACTTTCTGTTTATATTTCTAAAATGGAATCTACGTAGCTCCAGAAGTTCTTAACCAAATTATGTACAATTTGAGAAGTTTTGAACGTTAAAAAGTCTTTCAAGTTCATAATATTTCTCCAAATTTAGCATCGAGGGCACAGAGTTTGTTGTTTAAGGTCAAGCAACGAAGACCTTCATTTATCCATTTTATCGATCAGTTAAAAAAAAAGTATGTACTACCTGCCACCATAAAACACAAAACGTGTCATCATTCATTGAAATTATTTCGGGAGTTAAGGCTGTAGGTCCGTCAACATTGAAGAAAAGAGCCTTTCCAAAAACCATAAAATGTGCACATTTGAAGTTATTTTTTTTTTCGGATGTTACCGCAACAACTGTAATTTTAATTAATTTTTGTTTTGTTTTTGTCACCTTCTTAGTAATATTACATAAAAATATTCAGTCTATAGCAATCTTGGCGACGGAGATGCAGTAACCTGAAAATGCCATACATATGCTACCATACACATGCCAACTGCATATTCGGAAATAACAACATGGGGGGGGGGGGGTGAAACTCTGCCACGTTCCTAAAATTGTGAAGAATAGATGTTTGAAGAAAATTTGTTTTCAAAAACATACATATCAAATTTGTTGCCATTATATATATATTTACATTAAAGTATCACCGTCTATCGTTGGCTAAAAGAATTTTTTTTCAACATAGTCTATAAAAGCATTTGAAATTCAGCAGATGCATTCAATTTTTATCTTGTTTCTGTCGTATAAATGTCATTAAACTACACGTCGAATTCGACACTTTTTTCAGTCATATAAATAAAGCTGCTAAAAAGTAATACTTATTTAAGCCGCTTTTAAAATGCTCTCAGAAACTTTCTTAAAGGAGCAGCTTAAACTCGCTTTAAAAGTTCTACATTATTACTTTCTTTATATACATAATGTATAAGGAAAGTATTGTGACGGGGTCGAAAATTCGAATTCGAGTTTTCGACGGGAGAGCACGTTTCAAGCATCCCTGATCACGAATCAAACATTTTTGAAGTGATGTCTGTGTGTGTGTGTGTGTGTGTGTGTGAAAGTATGTGTGTGTGTGTGTGTGTGTGTGTGTGTGTGTCAGTGAGTCTGTGGAGACGATAACTGACGAACGAATGGACCGATTCGAACCAAATTTGGTACAAAAATCACAATCCGTAAACACTGGAAGCCTATTGTTTTTATACGTAATCGAATGTTCAGAACCCCCCTAAATTTTCGAATGAAATTTTGAAAAAATTGTCAAAAAATCAAAACCGCTAATAAAGTTACGCAAATAGACATTTCTTATGTAATTTTTCATTAGAAAACGATTGGCATAAATTTTAGAACGCTAACATGAACCGTTCTCGAGATATTGTGCATTTTAAAAAAAAATTATGAAAAAGTCACATAAAAAAAAATTCCTATTGAAAAACATGTTCACTTTTCATATGTAATACCATGCGATAAATTGAGTGACATCATTCTCGTGGATCTAGCTCGTTCCATTCATGAAAAAACATACTTTGAATAATACTTTTGTATTTGAACGCCAATAGTCATTTATCTGCTGTAAGAATAACTTTTTTCTTCGTGCATAACGCTTGGCGAGATTTTGGCGACGAATTTGGCGGAATGTCGCCAACTTGGCGACTTTTTGAAATGTTGCCAAATTAATGAAAATCTCGCCAAATGGATAAAAATGTTGCTAAATCAATGAAAATGACGACTAATTGTCGAAAATTCAATATCTTGGAAATAATATTAGTATCTACTATAAGAAAAACCTATTTTTTTACTGTAAAAGTAGTAAATTCATTACATTATATAAGGAAAGTCATGTGTTGCCCACATCAGATTTTTTTTATATGTTTTTGGTATACATCTATGCTATTAAGTTCTGGCCTACCCTGTTTGTAAGTATGTTAGTTGTAAATATGTTCCACTATTTAAAACATAATTTTTTATATTTAAAAAAAAATATTAATATTTTGGTTAAATAACTAGTCTTAAAAATTATTGGTAAAAATTACTGTTTTTTTTTACAGGGAATGTATACGAGCATAAACCCTAAACATTTAAAAATTATCAATAATATTAGCGAAAATATTATCACAGTTTCAATTTTAACACCATCGAATAGATTGAAGAACGTTTTTACCAAAGACGTTTGAACAAAATCAGTAAAAAGTTTTACAATTCAATCTTTCAAATTCAACATCAAAATGAATCTATCATGATTTAGTGATTTGGGGCAATTAAATTACAAATGTCAGGTACCAACAATTTTTGGTTTCATGTTTTGGTCACGGCGGTGGAGTGGCGACGGAAGAGTTGCAAACCCGATTGGTTGCTATGGTAAGACAAATACTAAATGCTGTGAAGAGAGTGGTAAGATAAATTTAAGCGTACTTTAAATACGGAATAATAAAAAGCGGATTATTCTTTGAATAAGTTACGTTTTGAATTTGTGCGAAAAGTTATGTTAAAGTTTATGTATGAAGAGCACCTACGCAAATCTATTTTGTATCCGATGCGGTCGATTTTGCATTTTTTGTTAATATTTTTACTTTCTTTATATACATAATGTATAAGGAAAGTATTGTGACGGGGTCGAAAATTCGAATTCGAGTTTTCGACGGAAGAGCACGTTTAAAGCATCCCTGATCACGAATCAAACATTTTTGAAGTGATGTCTGTGTGTGTGTGCGTGTGAAAGTATGTGTGTGTCAGTGAGTCTGTGGAGACGATAACTGACGAACGAATGGACCGATTCGAACCAAATTTGGTACAAAAATCACAATCTGTAAACACTGGAAGTTTATTGTTTTTATACGAAATCGAATGTTCAGAACCCCCCTAAATTTTCGAATGAAATTTTGAAAAAATCGTCAAAAAATCTAAACCACTAATAAAGTTATGAAAATAGACATTTCTTATGTAAATTTTCATTAGAAAACAATTGACATAAATTTCAGAACGCTAACTTGAACCGTTCTCGAAATATTGAACCTTTTTCAAAAAAATTATCAAAGAGTCATATAAAATAAAAAAAAATATTTCCTATTGAGAAACATGTTCACTTTTCATATGTAATACCAGGAGATAAATTAGATGACATCATTCTCGTGGATCTAACTCGTTCCATTCATGAAAAAAGATACTTTGTGTAATACTTTTCTATTTGTACGCCAATAGTCATTTATCTGCTGTAAGAATAACTTATTTCTTCGTCCATAACGCTTGGCGAGATTTTAGCGACGAATTTGGCGGCCAACTTGGCGAGTTTTTGAAATGTTGCCAAATTAAGGAAAATCTCGCCAAATGGATAAAAATCACGCTAAATCAATGAAAATGACGACTGCTTGTCGAAAATTCAATATCTTGAAAAGAATATTAGTATCTACTATAAGAACAACCTATCTTTTTAATGTAAAAGTAGTAAATTCATTATATTATATAAGGAAAGTCATGTGTTACCCACATCAGATTTTTAATAAAACGATTGCTGAAGCAGTAGCCACACTAAATTAGTGACAGTAGACTACTAGCACTGTACACTACTTACTAGTGATGCCTGTTGTGTAATATACCTTGTCTTGAGCTCAAGGTGCTCTGAAGCAATAAATGTAATCTGTGATTTTAAGTAAAAAAAATCTGATGTGGACAGCACATGATTTCCCTTACAGACTCAAATTCATGTTTCATTATTTCTCTTATAATTCATGAAATGGAGTCAAATTGTACAAAATAACACTATTCGTAATTACACTGAAGTTGCTTTAACACTAGAACTACGGAAGCGGTCATTTTGACCGCATAACTACTAGAGAAACGATTCCCCCAAAACGGCTAATCCCAGCCCATCGAAATTTTATGACTTTTTTTATTTTCTTAAAGTTATTGAAGACACAGAAGAAAATTATTCTAGGTTTTATAATAAGAGAACAAATCAACGATCTCCCTAGAACGGCGACAGTGGTCAACATGACGCTAGAGATTTCAAACGATGATGCAATCCGACTGTGGCGTTACGCTACTGTAAGCCGTAAGAATGAATGCATCAACGTTTTAGCATTATTCGGCGTGTTTCAAGAACGAACAACGACTGTGCCCGTGTTGGATGTAAATTATTGTATAAAATTTTGGAGTGATGTCTCATGGGAAGCGACTGACTACTGATTAGTGCAGCAACTTAGCGAGGATTCCAGTGATAACGGCGTGATAGTGATGCAGATTTTGTAGTTTCTGATGAAAATGAAATGGCAGAGCACAACGTCAGTTCCTCAAAGGAGCAAACATACCCCGACGGTAACGATACGTCCAATTTAACTCGCATTCAACGCAATACCTCTACTTGAGCGAATCTTCGTGCCAAAGATGGTACTGAGTTGAAAATATTGGATTAAATCACCGCTATTTCCGGGAGATTTGGTTCTCAAAACGTCGTTAAAAAGACTGGCTCTACTTCGTATGCAAAAATACGCTTACTGCAATATACGATTAGTGCAAAAAATGTGTCGAAGAAACATCCTAAATGCTATAACTATAATATTTTGGTTTTGAATTAAAGGTATGTTGTATTTTCTCTATGGCGATCAAATTGATCGCCGTCGTTCTATTGCCCGTCGTTCCATGTAGTGCAAGATATGCGTCGTTCTAGTGTTAATTTACTTTTTACTTGGTAACTGGGCGTATTTTCAAAGGCGGTGTAACAAAAATGCGGATAAATTAGAATATCTAGAGACCGGCTAGATCTAGAGTAATGGGGTTGGTCTTATTCTTTGTATCGTCAAAAGTTAAGCGGTGTTTAATTGACACATTCGAACAGTCTTTGATTTTATTGTCTGTGATTTTAAATTAAGACGATTTTTGCGAGTCAATATGCAAAAAAAAAAATTAAATTAATAGGATCTTTTATGCCGAATTTTATCAAAATCTAATCAGAACCAGGACAACCCATAAGTGTCAAAATAAATTACATCAAGACTATTTTTCACAACAGTGATGGAAACTATTAAGTCCCTTGCTCATTGAGTCAAAAGTAAACTCTTTTATTCATGATTATGTCAAATTGTGTCCTATTCTGCCATGTTAAATGAATATAAAATTTCGTATAAATTACGAAGATTTTGCTCGAATTTTCAAAAAAATCTATCTAGTACTAGAATTTTTGTTAACAAAGCCGGATATTTCGTGTAAATCCATTAACATATTTCACAGCTATCGTGTACGAGCCAACGGTCCTACCGTACTGAAAACACCGGTTCTCGTTAGATCACCGAAGTCAAGCAGCATCGGGCGCGATTAGTACTTGGGTGGGTGACCACCTGGGAACACCGCGTGCTGTTGGCACCATTCCGCATGCTGTTGGCACCATTCCGCGTGCTGTTGGCACATTGGTAGTCCGGTGGTTTGCGCGCTGGATTTGCACGCTGCCACAACTGCCGCCGTGTTCATGCGGAGTACGATCACGTTAAACATGTGGGTCCGTAAGTCCTTCCGAGAGGTTGATGGTAGGGGAAGGAGGGTACGGTCCCTGTGGATGTCTCCCCACTGGGTTCCGGTCTAAATTGGGTGGCACTTCCCGGCCGTCCAAACAGTTACCTTACACCTTTCTGGTAAGTCGGGCGCGGTAGCCCATTAGTTAGCGCGCTGGAGTTGCACTCGGTAGGCCCGGGTTCGATTTCAGTCACTGCCAAAACTGCCGCCGTGTTCACGCGGAGTACGATCACGTTAAACATGTGGGTCCGTAAGTCCTTCCGAGAGGTTGGTGGTAGGGGAAGAAGGGTACGGTCCCTGTGGATGCCTCCCCCACTGGGTTCCGATCAAAATTGGGTGGCACTTCCCGGCTGTCCAAACAGTTACCTTACACCTTTCTGGTAAGTCGGACGGTCTGGGTCTCAACAACAACACCTTTCTGGTAAGTGGACGGTCTGGGTCTCAACATCAACAACAACAGCTATCGTGTACACGATAAATCAAATACAGACATACTGTCATCACTCCAAAAATAGTCAAAAGATGTTCAGGAGATCCTGAAGCATATTTTGGAATCAAAATCTCGAACAATCGAAAACAATACTTTCTCTATACATATCACATAGTATGAGGAAGTAAGAATAAAAAACTACTTATAATAAAGACATTAGACATATAAATGTTAAATTGTTTACTTACAGATAAAAAATTACACCAAAATCAATTTAATAGTATTGCAGAACTAGTAAAATTTAAAAATAAAATTTAATGGGCTTATAAATAAAATGAACATACTTTTAAATTTCTATTTCTCAATAACATTCAACAAAAATTTTCTATTCCGGCACAGATGATAAACCCGAATTGCCAACTACAGAAATATTAGCTACTTCTACATTTGGTCGTTCGTCTAACAACTATAATTCTGAAACAGGAATTTGTACCAAAACTGTCAACCATCAACCTTCCTCATTTTTATTAATTTTCTCGGACCCTTACATCGGATATTCTGTCAGCGTCCATTTTATGAACGAGCTGTGAATTGCCTCACATTGCGCCCATCAATCATTGTAGAAACTGCAATTATAACTCGCTAATTAAACTTTAGTTGGTAATGCTGTTAATTGTCAACTCGATGTTTATTTAGAACTCCACATTATTAGCAAGTACCTCGTTAATAGTTTCAAACTACGAAACATGTCTTTATGTAGAGAAAATGTACTGTTGTTAAGATGTATCCTATATTCTCAGGATGCAAGGCAGTCTGTCAAACATACCTCAGGGTGGGCTAAGCCTCCCCCCGGATACGAGTATTCGCCCCCCGGAGATATTTTATCTTAACCTAATTTCTATTTATGTGATTATGTGACACAGCATTTAGATATATTTATATAGGGCAAATAGAAAACTCGACCCTCCTAAAATGTAATTCCCCCCCCTACATACACACAACCAGAAAGTCTTGAAAGAGATACTGTGCAAGAATGAGCTCAGATATCTGGATAACTAACACGTTTATTTAAGAGCACGGTGTAAACAGAAACAATATACAACAAATTACTCTATAACTATCACACAAGATCCCAAAATAATTGCCAGGTACAGTAACACAGTAATTAAATGATACACTAATTTCACAAAACAGCCAATACAATGACGTACACTCCAAACATTGTATCTCTCAATTCAATATAGATCCAATTACGTCAACTGCTCTTCAACTGAGCGATGACACCTTTTATATACTCTCCATAAAAACTTCCAGAAGGGGCTCGTATATATTAAAATATTCATTATTTTGAGAAAGGTCTCGAACCTTCAAAATGTCGCCCAAAGTCGACAAATTGGTAATAAATCGCCAAACATCGAAACCCTGCTATGAGTGTTTAAATATGGCAACTCTGCATTGAAGGAGTAGGAACAGCTGCCTGTAAAGGTCATTTTCCCTTCTGGTTCTAATACACTTTTGGCTCAGGATGAAAGGACGAGTCCAACTTTCTAAATAACTAACACGTTTATTCACAAGCACGGCGTAAACAAGGACAATATACAGCAAATAGCTCTATCACTGTCTCACAAGATCAAAGCAACTGTCAGATACAGTAAAACAGCAATTCACTAATTTCAGAATACAGAAAGTAGTATTCTCAAAATATTGACGGATCTAACAATGCAATGTAGCTCGTATTACGGCAACCGCTCACGGCAATTGAGAGATGACTCTTTTTATGTACGCTCCATAGATACGTCCAGAAGGGGATCTTATATCCCAGAATATTCATTATTTCTAGAAAGTTCTCAAATCTTAGAAAAGTCGCCAAATTGGTGATACATCGTTAAATATGGCAACCCTACGACCAGTGTTTAAATATGACAACCATGCACTGACATAGTAGGAATGGCTGCCTGTAAAAGTGTTTCCCCTTCTGGTTCTCAAAAGAGCCTCCAATGAAGGCATTTTGCACGTTCATAACAGTAAATTAGGAGGATACTCAACGCCGAATCTATATCAGTCATCATTTAAGCTCTATCTTCAGTAAATCCTGGAAAATATATGCTCTAAACATGTTTTTAATAGAACCATAGCTAGCAAATGTGATTGTCATCAATGATGGATATCTTCCTCCACAGCGCAGCTTTAGGGAACAACATTTTCTTTAACAGCTTTTTTTTTCAGCAGTTTTGATCGATTTTGGCACTCCTTCTTTGGGGTTCTTCCTTTTTCCATTTGTAAATTAAAATGACATTCTGTTTTAGAAAAAAAAACATTAAATCAATCCTCAATGAATTATTATTCCGCGTATCTTTCCTTGCGATCAAATTGTTCGGAAACAAAAATTTGAAACAAACTCGCCCTCGTCAAAGAGTGACGTTTGATTCTTCCCACATGTCATATCAAAGCATATTGATTCGAATGCTTTCATAATAGTGAGTTGAGGTGCTATTTTACGAAATTGATATACTTGGGTTATTGTGAGATAGTTGGCAGCACTAAGCTAAGTTAAAGAGTTACGCAGTAAGTTAAGCACTAAACTAAGTTTGAAATCACTAATTGCCAAAACCCCGTGATTATCACTATCGATAAGGAATGAATACGCTAGTATAAAACTGTTGCAAATGTATTTTTTTACAACTTTTAACTATTACATATGTACTTTTTCATAATAATTTTCAACAAACGTACTGTTTTCAAGAATTTTCTTTTATTTAAGATTTTGACAGGTAAGCATGTTTTAATATCGCCTGGGCCCATTTTAGAAACCCTTTGAAAAGAATAGCGCCTGTGTGTGTTTAAAATGTGGACGTGTTGACTCAATAATAAATACGCTTATAGATATTAAATGCTGTGCAGAGATACATCAAGTAAAAGACTAGAGCAAGGGAATCTTAATATTTCTCATTATTAGCATTCGAATTTTTCGAATTTTTAAATTTTTATGTTATTATTTTCTATGAAAAATAATTGTAACTAGCAGAAAGCCCGGTTTGGAATGGATTCCCGTATATGAAGCATAAGAGCTGTTTCAAATAAAACCGTGTCGCTAAGCTGTTGCCAGTTTTAAAAAAGAATCTTTACAAATTTACAAAATTTCATTGAATAATTTTTAATCTAAAGTGGATACATGCATTGCACAGACAGACCGATACACATACAACCGCCATGCCAAAAACAGTTTCTTAGCGTTCTAGAGGACTCGAAACGAGCAGATGTATGTTTAGAAAAACGGTATACGCACTGCAACCGTCTTACATTCTCGGAAAGGAGAATTTCTATTCCATTTTCGATTGCCTATCGCTTTACTGGACATTGGATTCTATTCTGAAGAGTTCTATTTGCATTTTAAAAAGCTATGAGGATTGAAAATCTTTTCCGGCAATAACGTTGAACTTATGTCAGATAGAAAGTATTTTTTGAAATCTACTTATTCTCCCGACAAATAAATTCTAGCGCGAAAACTATTCTGCGAATATTTTGATGTAAAAAAGACAAATCGCTGTTTTGTAAAAAAAAAAATCTCTGCAGTTTGAATGAATTCATTCATCGAAGTTGTGATATAGTTGCATTTTAATACAATTTATCCGATTAAAAAAAAGTGTATGAGAAAATTAATTTTATAAATGAACGCTATTAAATTATTGCTTGCGCGTCATATTAGACGGTTACAGAATTAAGAGCTTCTTTGCAGAAACGCGGGGTGAAGGTTCTACAAAACATTACATTAGAGAAATGGTTTTAAGCTACATACCCTATGCCTATATCTCGAAAACAGTAGTGGTTAACCTTTTGCTTATGGGTGGGACAGTGTCCATCCCAAACGAAGAACCTCCCAAAAAGACAGGTATTTGACATACCCTATTCCAAACAGTTTGATCCCCCTTTACAGGCACTGGACGCCAATGTCTGTAAAAGGGGATAGAACTGTTTGGGATAGGGCATGTCAAATATCTGTCTTTTTGGGAGGTTCTTCATTTGGGATGGACGCTGTCCCACCCGTAATCGAAACGTTAAAAAATATCTGAAAATACCTGTTGGAAAAGTCTATGGTAGTCTAGAATATTATTCCAAAGCCGCATGGTTGTATTTTCAAAAGCGAGAAAAATACAGTCGTTTGAATTTCAGAAAAAGGTAGCAAATTTACATTTTCTTCTTCTCCTCCTTATTCACATGGCATATCTGCATGAAAATTTCACCTGATTTTGATGAAATTTTTAGAAATGTTCAAAGTGAGACAGATCCTCTGAAATATGTGAATTTCTAGATCAGATTATTTTAAGCCAAAAGTCTTAGAAAAAGTAAAATCATGCTGATGCTGACATTATCCATACCACAGCACTCAAGTCGATTTGATAGATCTTCTTGATACTTACAAGTCCTTAAGTACCTTATTATCCTTGTAAAGAAAGGTTCATGAGTGGGTATGTTAAGTCAATATCTATAGGAAAGGGACTAATCTCGATAAAATGATTGCAACACCTATAGCGGAGAAGCAAAGTAACTAGGATAATAAACTCGGCAAAAGTCAGTAAGTTGTTAGAGTTTTGTCTAATGAGTAAAATATAGAGTTTTGTCTAATGAGTTCATGAACGAATAATATGTGTAAGGAAGACAATAAATATCCATAAAAACATCGTATCATCAGGACTGATTACCCCATGACACCTCCAATGCTTGACAAAGTACTCTGTCATATTCTTTCTCGAATTCAAATGCGCATTGTTGCTGCTGGAGAGCAATTTGAGCAATCTGTACATTAGATTCTTTTGCAAATAAGTCTTGTTTATTTTAGCATTTCTGAATAGGGCAACAATTTATCAATAAACATATTGTGCCAAATAAAGGTCTTCTCCTATTTCGACTTAAACTGCCCGACCTACTAAAAAGTGTAAGGTAACAGTTTGGACGGCCGGAAAGTTCCAACTAATTTAAACCGGAATCAGTGGGGGCGGCATTCACAGGAACCGTATCCTCCTTCAGCTCAAACCTCTCGGGAGGACTTATGGGCCCACAAATTTAGCGTACTCGAACTCCAAGTGAACAAGGGGATAGATTGAGCAGAGCCTGCAGTCGAACTCAGGCCGTCTGAGTGCAATCTCCACGCGCTAACCACTGAGCTTTCCTATCCCTAAATAAATGTATTCTGTAACAATTTTAGAGCCGAATTCTACCTCTTAGACAATACTCTACAACTTATGCCCTTTTTCTCTACCTCGCTTTGTTGCCAAGTTGGTTATGCTAACTTTTTTAATTATTTGCTTCCTGGAGCTGCAAGCGCTTTGATTCGATCAGGGAGGGGTTTTTTACTATAAACAGACCTAACATGTACACTCATAGTGCTTTCCTTACAAAGTTATTGGGGGTGTTTAAGGACTTCCCCAGTAACTCTATATATAGACCTATAAAACCTGAATTTTAAAGTACTTTATTTAAAATCTTGGAAATAAATTTTCGCTATGATAGAACTAAAAGTAATTTCTGTGGAGACACAAAACACTCTCTTTGACATAAGATGAGAAACATAATTGGCGCACTAGAAACATATTAGTTGCTTCTATATGTACGTTACTTCAGTGAATTTATTTTTGAAACTTGAAAATTTATTCCGAAAACGTCCACCCCCATGAACATAACTCATTTTTATTAATTCGTTCTCCTCACCCACGTATCAGCTGTTCCATTAACTTCTCTTACGGAAGAACTTCTTGCGAATTGTTTTAAAGCGAGTTCATAATTCATTGTATGACACTGCAATTTTGGTGCGCCGAACTTAATCTTTACTTTCCTAGAGTGATGTCAACTTTATTGCATTTATGAAAAAATAAATAAGAAGTTGTGAAAATAAGTAATCAGCTGAGAGTTTTAAACTACGAAATTATTTTGATGTGCTTATTGTAATAAGTATCGAATCGCCGTATTGTTACATTGCATAAGTTTTCTCATCGCTAGATTGCATGGAATGATCAACAAAATAAAGAGTTAATGTGTGTGATTATTTTTATCATTTTATTTTTTTATAAAGCTCTTATGTAAAATTCAAAGTAGGAGGGAACAGCATATGCTCGCTGACGCCAAGCAAAGCTTTTTTGTGATGCCATTAAATGGAGTTCGGGGGTCATCAATTAAAGTAATTGCCAAATATGCAAGGTAACATTTTTTGGTTTGTTTACGCTTCGTATGCAATGTTAAGTAAAGGCATTTTATGATGGTTTATGCTTACATCTACGTTAATTTGAATACCCTGTGTGAGTTATGACCCGTTATTTACTCGATTTTGTCTTCATATGTCTATTATTTATAGATTGGCTTGATTGTTTCCAGCCCATAAAATAAAAACAGCACTCAATCTGTGTTTGTGTAGCTTATCGAGGTGAAATAAATGTTTTATATCTCAGGTCGAAGACGTTGCAACAACATCATTCACAATTGCATGATCATGAGATTTTAATATCTGAAGAAATGGGTAACTGCATTGAGCTCATGGGGGGTAGAGATGAGACCATCCTTTTACCTCCATGGTTCAGCTGAATAAGAAAATTAATATTGAGAGATCTTCCCAAATAAAAGCAAGAAAGATCAGATCAATCATGCATAAAACATTGATTAGGAAACACTTTCAAACCTCACTGCAATTTTATTTAAACATCTCTAAAATGCGATACATTCCTCGGTAATATTTTTAAAATAATCGCAATACTACATTAATTTATTACATTTGAAAACTTCGTCGAAAAAAATGAACTTCATTCAAATTACGGCATTGAAATTTAAACTGCCTGGTTAAAACATCTCTAAAATGCGATACATTCCTCGGTAATATTTTTTAAATTATCATAATACTGCAACAATTTATTATATTTGAAAACTTCATCGAAAACAAATGAACTTTATTCAAATGACGTCATCGAAATATAAATAGTCTGGCTCTCTCTATAAAAGCAGCATTTCATTCATAAACTGTTTTCCATTCCTTTCATTCATCACAATACTATAATAATTTATTTTATTTAAAAACTTAAAAACCATGCAGATACAAGTAACTGCATGCTTAAAACTTCATCGAAAAAATCGTTTGCTTCTCTGTCGAAAATCCAGACCATCCAACTCATCGGAGGATATGGAGGTTTGATCCTCTGTGTAAAATCAATGAATGTTTCATTCATATCAGCTATATTGCAGATTCCATGAGCTAAATAATTTTGCGTTTAATAAATGCAGCAATTCTTATACAACTCATTCTACATCCTTTGATGTTTACATTCTCCATAAGTGAAAATTAGGCTTCGTTGTAGAAATAATCAAAGCTTAATGATCATTTAAACTCCAATATATTGTAATTACGTTGTTTCAGTATGTAGATGCACAGAATTTAAGCAAACATAAAGCGGTTTTAGGATGGATGCAACACTAAATATGAATTAAAAAGAACTTTAAAAGTCACGATTTTGACACAGGATGGATGCCATATTTTATTTTGAAATGAGTCATGTGATCTCTTCATATAAATGGTGTAATTATTATTTTAATTTCTATTTTAAAAACTACTGAATATATTTTGCTGACATTTTTTTATATATTTTATGAGATAATTTGAATATTTCCTGAAACTTTCGAAGCAATTTGTGAATTTTAAATTAGCTTAAAAAATGTTTAAAAAAATTGGTCCCATAGGGTTCAATGTATTTCATTTTTTCAACCCGGGGTCAATCCAAAACTAATTGGGTGATATTATTCATTTATATTCCCATAGGTCTCATAGATCGTCTGAACAACATACTAAAATTTCATTTTGATAAAGTCATTTTAGAGCAGTTATCGTGCTAACGGACAGACAGACAGACAGAATGAACAAAGTCATAAACACTTTTCAACTATGTTGTAAAGTGTTATAAATCAGAATTTGAATATTTAAACCATGGGGTTAGAGAGACGTAATTCCTGCTTTGTCTTAAAAATCACTTTTAAACAATGAAATGAATGCAAAATTGATTAGCTTATTTTGAGCTGCTTTGTATGACTCATGAAACTAGAAAGAGTTTGACCCTTTTGTCTCCATTGTATGATCTGTAATTGAAAATTCGTAATAAAAAATTTCGGGCATTAAACTTGATAAATTCGTTATTAGGGGAATCTAAGGGAGCGTAGATTAATTGCGTTATGTTAACGGATGATGTAGTATGTGTGTTTTGGGAGCCGTTTAATAAATAATAATATTGGATGGGATTGGTATATGGATCGCATACGTAAGCGTTGAGTGGATGAGAGAAAATATTTTTCAACTTTATGAATAGCTGATCTGAGGCAATATTTTGCAATTTTACCCCATCTTATCACTGCCTTATCCTTCTAGTAGTAATATAATTACTCTTTTATATTAACTAACAGAACCCCGTTCTTCGTATTATATAAAAAATCTGATGTGGCAACACATGACTTTTCTTATATAATGCAATGAATTTACTACTTTTACAGTAAAAAAATAGGTTTTTCTTCTAATAGATACTTATATTCTTTCCAAGATATTGAATTTTTGCCATTCAGTTGTCATTTTCATTGATTTAGCGTCATTTTTACCCATTTGGCAAGATTTTCGTTAATTTGGCAACATTTTAAAAAGTCGCCAAGTCGGCGACATTCCGCCAAATTCGTCGCCAAAATCTCGCCAAGCGTTATGGACGGAAAAATAAGTTATTCATGTAGCATAGGCAGGATTATTGACGTTCAAATGCAAAAGTATTACTCAACGTACTTTTCTCATGAATGGAACGAGCTAGATCCACGAGAATGATGTCACCCAATATATCGCATGGTATTACATATGAAAAGTGAACATGTTTCTCAATAGGAAATATGTTTTTTTTATTTTATATGACTTTTTGATAATTTTTTTGAAAACTGTACAATATCTCGAGAATGGCTCATGTTAGCGTTCTAAAATTTGTGTCAATCGTTTTCTAATGAAAAATTACATAAGAAATGTTTATTTGTGTAACTTTATTAGAGGTTTTGATTTTTTGACGATTTTTTTAAAATTTCACTCGAAAATTTAGGCGGGTTCTAAACATTCGATTGCGCATAAAAACAATAGGCTTCCAGTGTTTACGGATTGTAATTTATTTTTGTAACAAATTTCATTCGAATCGGTCCATTCGTTCGTCAATTATCGTCTCCACACACTCACTGACACACACACACACACATACTTTCACACACACACACACACATACTTTCACACACACACACACACACACACACACACACGCACGCACACACACACAGACATCACTTCAAAAATGTTTGATTCGTGATCAGGGATGCTTGAAACGTGCTCTCCCGTCGAAAACTCGAATTCGAATTTTCGACCCCGTCACAATACTTTCCTTATGCATTATGTATATAAGGAAAGTATTAAAACAAACTTAAAATTCACGGATATGTGAATATTCCTCTGATGTTAGTTCTAAATGGCATTATCATTCCAGGAATTCTATTAAAATATTTAATTTAATTCTCCTAAATAGAAATATAGGAATATCTGTTCCCGATATACAAATTTATCTTCACAGGTAGATCTGAAAAATGAAAAAATCCAAGTGCCGTTTGTAAATAAATTTACAAAAAATATGAAATCGGATCCATATATGCATAAATACAAGCGCTATGAAATTGGATCAACGTATGCCAAAATGAAAGCGCTAAAATTATATTAGAAAATATACACGCATCATCTTTATTCCGTGACAGCAATTGGCTAGACACAATAATATGAATTTGAACAATATTTGCCAAAATAAAACAGATGACTTAAGAAAATTGAAAATTATCGCCGTAAGATTTCAACCTGGAATTTGTGCAATCCAGTAAAAAATTGAATTCCGATAACTTATTTTAATGTGCATTTCTTAATTATTTAAATCGGAAAAGATTTAATAAAAATCGTCTGCTGTATAATCTCATTGGCTTTAATTCCGTTGCTTAGCAACATGATATTATTTCCTTCAAATAAATTTGCGGAAAAAATATCGTTTGCATAATGTTTAATCTATAGAGGGTTCAATTATGCGTTTTTATGTCTATTCCAAGGCTACCCCAAAAATTTCATGAAACTCCATGCAGCCGTTTTCCCGTCATGCTGAGACAAACACACAAATAAACATGTTTTCAATTTTATTGATATAGATTAGGAATTACATTCTATAGGAATGTGAAAGAAGTATAGGAGTATAAGATTAACCTTTTTGTGAAAAAAAGAAAACTTTTGCAAAGTATTTAAGGAGCGTTACTCAAGAAAACTCTTTACTGGTTTCAGAAGACTGGGAATTCCTTTCAATAAGTTTACACCAAGAAACTAAACGCTGCAGAAATTTTCCGTTTGAGGTATCTAGGTATCGCTCCTGAATATCGATTGCAATGTTGTCAGGAGTAAAAAGAAGTTTCGCAGCTTTCAATTTTCTTTCGAACTCTTTCCCTTAAATTCCAATTGATACCGAGTTCTAACGTGAACCTAGCGCGATTTTGTTTAGATTCATTATATCCTCTGATTTAAAATTTTAACAGAAATTTTTTAATAATTAGTATTTAAGGCTCTCGAAAAAGCGGAAAATTAACATTCTTAAAAAATTGTGTTGCATTTTAATAAGTTTTGTTTTGTTTAATAATGTGCTTTCCTTGGCGCCAAAAAAAGTTGTTTTAATTAAAATTCATATTAATTTATACCTTAGTAAATATTATAAGTGTGAAAACACAATACACTGGAAACTCAATTTTATAGTATACTATAAAATACTATTACTATTACAATATAATTCAATATAAATAGTATAATTGGTATGGTATACCCGTTCTTCGTACGGAATATACAATATAAAGAAACTTATAATTCACAAGAATGAACAAATTTCTACAGTGTATTCTAAATCACATTGATATTTAAAATGGATTGCTATTAAAATATTGTAGTACTTCTAAAAATAAGTTTAAAATAATCTGTTCTCGCCATAAAAAATTATCTTCCCAGGCAGATCTGGAGAATAAAGCATCCCGGTACCGTTTGTAAACTTATTTACAAAAAATATGAAATTGAATCAATATGTGTCAAAACGGAAGCGTTAAAATTGTATTAGAAGATATACACGAATCAAATTTATTCTGTTACAGCAATTTCTAAGCACAATAATATTAATTTGAAAAATAGTTGCCAAAATAAAAACAGGTGACTTAAGAAACTTAAAAGTTATCCCTGTAACATTTCAACCCAATATCCGTAACTGATGTAATCCCGCTAAAAATATAATTCCAATAAAAAAAATTGTATACATTTCTTAATTATTTAAATATGAAAAGATTTAATAAAAATAGTCAGCTGTATCATCTCATTGGATTTAATTCGGTTGCATAGCAACGTGATATCATTTTCTTCAATTGATTTGCGCAAAAAATATCTTCTGCATAATGCTTAATTTATAAAGGATTTAATTGTGTGATTTTTGTGTCTATTCCAAGGCTACCCTGAAATTTTCATGCCATTCCTGCAGCCGTTCTTCCGTGATGACGAGAAAAACACACAAAAAATTAAACAAATTTTCAATTTTATTTATATAAATTAGGAATTACATTTTATAGAAATGTGAAAGAAATATGGTTTAGTTAACATCTGTGTGAAAGAAAGAAAACTTTTGCAACTTATTTAAGAAGCATTTCTCCATAAAACTCGTAACTGACTTTAGAAGATTCTGAAATTTTTTTCGTTGAATTTCTTCTCGAAAAGTTTACTTCGAGCAAATTAACGCTGCAGATATTTTCCGTTTGAGGTATCTAGATACCGCTCGTGAATATCGATTGCAATGTAATCAGACGTAAAAAAAGTCTCATAGCTCTCAAATTTCATTCGAGCACTTCCTTTACATTCCAATTGATACAGAGTTATAACTTGAAACTATATTTGGCGCGATTCTGTTTAGATGCATTACACCCTCTCATTGAAAATTCTAGCAAAAAATCTGATGCATGCTTTTATTAATAATTAGTATTTCAGCCTCTCAAAACACCGGTGAATTAGTCTTCTAAAAAAAGTGTGTTCCATTTTTAACGAGTTTTATTTAGTTTAGCAATGTACGTTCCTAGGGTTAAAAATTGTCGTCTTAATAAAAATTCGTTCCATTAGGTTTCATCCAGTAGTAGATACTATAAGTATAGAAACACAATACGCGGGGAAACACATTTTTAACACTTTACAACAAAGTTGAAAAGTGTTTATGACTTTATTCATTCTGCCTGTCTGTCTGTCCGTTAGCACGATAACTGCCGTAAAAATGATTTAATCAAAATGAAATTTTAGTATGTTGTTCAGACGGTCTGTAGGACCTATGGAAATATAAATGAATAATATCACCCAATTAGTTTTGGATTGAATCCGGGTTGAAAAAATGAAATACATTGAGCCCTATGGAACCTAATTTTTCAAACATTTTTTAAGCGGATTTAAAATTCACAAATTGCTTCGAAAATTTATTTTAGGTAAAATTTAAATTGTTCCATAAAATATATAAAACAAAATTCAACGAGATATATTCAGTAGTTTTTTAAATAAAAATTAAAATAATAGTTACACCTCTTATATGAAGTGATCACGTGACCATGATATCAAAAGATCACGTGACACATTTCAAAATGATATATGGCATCCATCTTGTCTCAAAATCGTGATTTTTAAAGTTCTCTTTAATTCATATTGAGTGTTGTAACCGCCTTAAACCACTTTATTTTTGCTTAAATTCTGTGCATCTACATACTGAAACAACGCAATGACAATATAATTGAGTTTAAATGATCATCCAAATTTGATTATTTCTACAACGAAGCCTATTTTTCACTTATGTAAAATGTAAACAGCAAAATATGTATAATGAGTTGTATTAGAATTGCTGTATTTCTTTAACACAACATTATTTAGCTCATGGAGTCTGCATAGCTGATATGAATGAAATATTCATTGATTTTACAAAGAGAAGGACGATTTTTTTTATGAAGTTTTAAGCATAGAGTTTAATTACTTGTAGTTCTATGGTCTTAATTTTTAAATAAAATAAATTATTATAGCATTGTGATGAATGAAATGAATGGTAAATTGTTTATGAATGAAATGCTGCTTTTATAGAGAGATCCAGCCGCGTTATTTTTTCTATGACGTCATTTGAAAGAATTTCAGTTGTTTTCGATGAAGTTTTCAAATATCATAAATTATCGTAGTATTAAGATAATTCTAAAATTATTACCGAGTAATGTATCGCATTTTATAGATGTTTAAACCAGGCAATTTATATTTCAATGCCGTCATTTGAATGAAGTTCATTTTTTTCGATGAAGGTTTAAGTTTTCAAATATAATAAATTAATGTAGTATTGTGATAAGTTTCAAAATATTACCGAGGAATGTATTGCATTTTAGACATGTTTGAATAAAATTGCATTGAAGTTGGAAAGTGTTTCATAATCAATGCTTTAAGCATGATTGATCTTTCTTGTTATTTGTTTTCCTTAATTTTTATATACTACACAAAAATATGTATACGTAGACTATTATTTAAGTTTTTAGAAAATTATGCAAACCATTTTTGCATGGACATAAATCGTGTTATTGCTTTTCAAAATATACACCTTTAGCATCAATGCATTTTTTCATTCGAATAAACTAATTTTCACAACAGTTATGTCATTCCGTTGGTATAGGAGAAAAATGTGATTTATAAGCTTCAACTGCTACTTCTGGGCTGTTGAATCGTTGACCAAGCATTTTATTTTTGGTTGTTGAAAACTAGATATATTATTAGGTGCTAAATCAGGCGAATAAGGGGCGAATTCATCCAATCAATTTTTCAATGCTTCAAATAATTGATAGTTTGAAATTCAGTATGTGAGCTTGCATTGTCATGTAGAAGGATGCGACATTTCGCAGTATTCTTTTTTTATTTGATCAACTATTTCTGGCGAACTAATTATTGTATACCAATCAGTATTTACTATTTTACGATTCTCCAAAGCAACGTTTGCCACATAAACGTATTTACCAAAAAAAAGGGAATTAATCGTTTCCTTTGAAACACTTTGTGTACGAAGAATTTTTGTAGGATATGGTTTTAGATTTTTGGTATTGCCACATTCTGAAAACTTAAGTACTGGTCCTCGTACCACACGGTATATACTTTTTCTCTATATACTATACTTTTTCATTTATTAAAACTTAATTTATGAATTACGTAATAAAATTCAGTATTAAATAACCCCTATAATTTAGCGGTTCTCTAAATAAAATGTGTAATTAACTTTTAAAATTAGTCTCCAGCGTTCAAACTATAAATAATACGTTTGCGGAAACGAAACATTTTAGGCAAAAACCACTGAATTCAATCGTGAAGGGAGAAAGACAATATTTATTCCCACAAAAAATCTTGCATCCTAGACACGTCTACGACCGAGCCTGTACGGCCGAGCCTATAGATTTGCACGCGCATTATCTTTAAGTCCCATTCCCACTGCAATATCACCTGAAAGGGTAGGCATTTGTGGAGACGTCTACTCTTCTGAAAAGTACACCCTTACTTGAGGGTCTGGCGCCAATCAGAGCAAAAAACATGTGCATCTTTTTTTTATTGTTTTGTTTATTTATAACGAAAACATTTTATACATTCATTTGTTAATAACATTTAATTAAAACAAGAAAGATCAATCATGCTTAAAGCATTGATTATGAAACACTTTCCAACGTCAATGCAATTTTATTTAAACGTCTCTAAAATACAATACATTCCTCGGTAATATTTTGAAACTTATCTCACACAATACTACATTAATTTATTATATTTGAAAACTTAAACCTTCATCGAATAAAATTAATTTCATTCAAATGACGGCATTGAAATATAAATTGCCTGGTTTAAACATCTCTAAAATGCGATACATTCCTCGGTATAATTTTTAATGTTATCATAATACTACAATAATTTATTATATTTGAAAACTTCATCGAAAACAACTGAAATTAATTCAAATGACGTCATAGAAAAAATAACACACCTGGCTCTCTCTATAAAAGCAGCATTTCATTCATAAACATTTTCCCATTCATGTCATTCATCACAGTGCTAAAATAATTTATTTTATTTAAAAACTTAAGACCATGGAGCTACAAGTAATTAAACTATGCTTAAAACTTCATCGAAAATAATCGTCCTTCTCTCTGTAAAATCAATGAATATTTCATTCATATCAGCTATGCAGACTCCATGAGTTAAATAATTTTGCGTTAAAGAAATACAGCAATTCTTATACAACTCATTCTACATATTTTGCTGTTTACATTTTACATAAGTGAAAAATAGGCTTCGTTGTAGAAATAATCAAATTTGGATTATCATTTGAACTCAAATATATTGTAATTGCGTTGATTCAGTATTTAGATGCACAGAAGTCATTTTTACGGCATTTATCGTGCTAACGGACAGACAGACAGACGGAATGAACAAAGTCATAAATACTTTTCAACTTTGTTGTAAAGTGTTAATAAAAATCGGGTATTCGTTGGTCATAAATTATTTGGGTAGACACATTTTACTTTGCCTGTCCTGAAGTTTCGTCGCTGAAAGCCATCGACTTTGGTAACAAAAAGAGATGAAAGAAACTGCTCACGGGTTTGTTATTTCGAGGTAAATTCTCGAAATGCGCGTTTTTGATCGGTGCAATAACCGGTCACGAACGAACCCTTTAAATCTGGTAAACAAACCGGGAAACGTGATCGGATTTTTGAATAAAGAGGCTTAGAATCACAGGAAAAAGATATTTCAAAGGATATCTTTGTTGGAAGATACTTGAAAATTCGAAATGAATTGGAGAGCAGTTTATCCGAACGAGGCATGGTTGAATTTCAATTCGGATAACGGAGTCCAATATTTAAAAATATTTTAAGAGACTTTTAAATATATATACAATGTACCTTGTTTTAAATTTTTCTTTTTCATATCGTTGTTGATATTACAATACGTTATAAGTGAAAAAATTAGCTGGCGTGTGAAAAATCTTTCAATTCATACCATACTTGACACTGTATCCCTTCCCCCCCTCTCGAGAGATGGAGAAGTAACCCAAGGGAGGCTACTTACGTCACGAACAAAAAATATTGTATAACGGCTATTTTTGACAACATTGATTGAAACTATTAAGTCTCATCATTAAGTCATAAATAAACCTTTTTATGCATGATTATGTCAAATTGTGCCCTATGCTGCTATGATAAAAATATAAAATTTCGAAGTTTTCGCTTGAATTTAAAAAATGCTATCTAGTTATAGATTTTTTGATAACAAAGCCGGATAAAGATTCGTGAAATTCCATTAATATTCGTGGCAGCTATCGTTACACAAAAAATCGATCGTAGACAGGCAGACGGACATCACTCCAAAAATAATCAAAACGTGTTCAGGAGGTCTTAAAACATATATTGGCATCAATATTCCGAATTCGAAAATGTTCACAAAAACAATACTTTCTCTATGTTACATAGCATAAGAAAGTAAACATACCATGTTCGGAATTATGACGCCTTTGTAGCAAAAGCAAAATAACCAGTTCTATCTTTCAACCAGAAGTCGATTATGAAATAACCAGTTCTATCTTTCAACCAGAAGTCGATTATGAAATAACCAGTTCTATCTTTCAACCAGAAGTCGATTATGAAATAACCAGTTCTATCTTTCAACCAGAAGTCGATTATGAAAGGCCGATAGCAAGGGAGCAACGCAAGCAGAATGGCAAAAATACGCAAATATAATGCCTGAAGATTTTATTACTGCAGGTATTTCTAGGTATAGTAATGCCTCTAAGTTTGTCCCAAAACACTCTTCCATCATTAAATATCCATACTGATTTAATGATTTGACCCAAAAGATCAGATGTTTAAAAAACATTCTTTTTAAAATACACTTTTGCAATAACAACACTTTATACACAGTATTCTATTCTTATTTTATAACTTTCAGATGATTAATTAAATCTTAAACCAAAGTATCTATCGAAAATTCTCCTTAATCTTACAGTTACTCCTAATCGACACTTAGAGTTTCAGCCTCTGTTATCAGGTCATTTGAGGAAAAGAATATCAAAAATGGATTTCATGAGATAATTTTGAATCGTTTTACTAAAGTAAATAATCTATATAAATAAAATTGAAAATCGTCTTCATGTGTGTTTGTCTCATCATCACGCGAGAACGGCCACATTTCATTTCATAAAATTTTTTGGGTAGCCTTGGAATAGTCCCACTTAAAATTTTAGTTTACACTAGCAGCATATCTGTTCATCGTACGTAGTGTATAATATAAAGAAACTTATAATTCGCAATCATGCGCAAATTCTGTTAAAATATTAAATTTATTGCTTCTAAAGAGATGTTTAAGAATATCTGTTCTCACTATGCAAAATTATCTTCACGGGCAGATCTGAAGAATTAAATATCCTGGTCCCTTTTGTAAGCAAATTTACAAAAAAAAAGGAATTGAATCAATATATGCAACCCCGTATACTTATATTGTCGCAGATTAGAAAATATGCCGGTGTTTTAGTAGAAGATTACCCGTATTACAATATGAGTCTCAGAAATCTTTGCCTAAATAAAAAAGATGACGTAATAAATTGAAAATATCAATAATCCCCGTACTCTTTATACCAAAAGGTCGTAATTGATTCCAATATATGCCAATATATATTAAAACATATGTCAATATACCTGTACTACTTATATTCTCGTAGATTAGAAGATATACCAGTGTATTTGTAGACGATTACTCGTACAATGTACAATATATGAGTTTAAACATTTCTTGTCATAATAAAACAATTGCATAATAACTTCAAAATATCAATAATCCCTGAATCAATAATCCCCGAAAATATCAATAATAATAATAATGTTTAAACCTGAAGACCGTAATTGATATTATCCAGTCAAAAATGCTATAAGAAAAATCAAATCGTTCTTTTCTAAAATATATTTTTAATTTCCATTTACATATTATTCAAATCGAAAAAATAATAATTAAAATTAACAGACAGATTTAAATTAATTGCGTTTCTGAGAAACATGATATAAGATAGAATATTCTTCATAAACTGCGAAATGAAATAACCATTTTGATTTCTTTATACTTTTCATTGGTTAGTAAAAGCTTGTGTGAAGTAAACCATGGAGATAGATTTCCCCTTTAAATCATGTTTCAAACAATTTATGTTTTCAGAAAATGATTAATTAGCTCAAAAGATCTCCCATCAAACTCAGAGATAAAGTTTTAATTCACTTTCATACGATTTTCAAGCTTTTTCGTTTGGATAAACCACGGAGTTAAAGAGTAGAATCCCTAGGAAAAAGTTAGTTTCGTTTTTCATTAATATCTCGACAACCCCTGGACTTAGATACTCGAAACTTGGGCTAAATTTATGGGGGGCGATTTCAAAGCCATCCACAAAATTTCATCAAATTCGGTTCAGCCGTTCTCCCGTGATGATGAGACAAGCGAAAATTTCGTTTTTTACTAATATCTCGAGAATCACTGATCGTAAAAATATACCAGTATATTAGTAGAAGATTACCCGTATTACAATATGAGTCTAATATTTGCCAAAATGAAACAGATCACGTAATAAATTGAAAATATCAATAATCCCCGTAATCCTTATACAAGAAGGTCTTAATTGATTCCAATATATGCCAATATATATCAAAATATATGCCAATATACCTGTACTACTTATATTCTCGTAGATTAGAAGATATACCCGTGTGCATTTGTAGAAAATAACTCGTTCAACGTACAATATATGAGTTTAAACAATGTTTATCATTATGAAACAATGGCATAATAACTTGAAAATATCAATAATGATAATAATGTTTAAACCTGAAGACCTTAATTGATATTATCCAGTCAAAAATGCAATGTCAATAAAATGTCTTTTATATACATATCTTTATTATTCAAATAGGAAAATATTTAATAAAAATCGTATACCTCATAACACATTGGATTTACATCCATTAATAAACGACATGATATCATTAGCTTCAAATAAATTGATGGAAACCGTATCGTCTGAATAATGCTATCTCCATGGAAGGTTTGGCGACATTTTCGTTAATTTAGAGATAATTTAAAAAATCGCCAAATGTATCGCCAAGTGGGATTATAGATTTTACGACAAATTGACGAAACATCATCACAATACTATCCCCCAACAAAACACAATAAATTTCATTTTTTAAGCACAATTTTATCAATTTCATGATATTTTTATGGATGTACAAACATT
Organism: Amaurobius ferox; assembly: GCA_951213105.1. NCBI lineage: Eukaryota > Metazoa > Arthropoda > Arachnida > Araneae > Amaurobiidae > Amaurobius > Amaurobius ferox. The sequence continues at coordinate 20,679,257 of OX578149.1, forward strand.
TTTATCAATTTGGTGATATTTTAAAAATTCACTAAATGTGTTACTAAGTAAGACAGATGGACTGACCGACAAATTCTACCGAAACATCATTTCAGTACTCTCTTCTACAAAAACAAATTTAATTTCATTGAATTGCATCGTTTTTATCAATTTGGCGACATTTCCGACAATTTGGCAAAGTTTAAGAAAAGTTGCTAAGTTAACAATATCCCGCCAAACTCGTAGCTCTGAATTTGCAGATCTGAAGAATATAATAATCTGATCCCGTTTGTATACTAAACGAAAATACTAAAATTGTATTAGAAAATATACCCGTTCTACTCTTTGTTTCAACAATGGGATAAATTAATTTATTGGGTAAACACAATATATGAGTTTATTAGCTAAACACAATATAAAAGCTTAAAAACTTTTTGCCAAAATAAATGAAAGTGAAGTAATCAGTCCGCAAATAATATAATTAAAAGAAAACTCAAACAGTTATTTTCTAAAATGTATTTTTATATCCATTTATTTACTATTCAAATCGTAAAAATAATAATTAAAATTAACAGAGAGATTTAATTTAATTGCGTTTCTGAGCAACATGATACAAGATAAAATCTTCCTCATAAACTGCGAAATTAAATAACCATTTTGATTTGTTTATATTTTTCATTGTTGAGTAAAAGCTTGTAAAAAATAAATCATGGAGATAGATTTTCCATTTAAATTCATGTTTTAAACAATTTATGTTTTCAGAAAGTGACTAATTAGCGCAAAAAATCTCCCACCAAACTCAAATATAAAGTTTTAATTCATTTTCAAACGATTTTGAACCTTTCGTTTGGATAAACTACGGAGTTAGTCTCCTAGGGAAAAGTTTCGGTTTCATTAATATCTCGATAACCCCTGGTCCTAGAAACCCGAAACTTGGACTAAATTTATGGGGGGCTATTTCAAGGCTATTCACAAAATTTCTTTAAATTCGGTGGTCAGCCGTTCTCTCGTGCTGATAAGACAAACAAAAGTTCCGTTTTTTACTAATATCTGGAGAAATTTTTAACATAGACTAAATTTTACGTGGGCTATTTCCAGGCTATCCACAAAATTTCATAAAATGCGGTTCAGCAGTTCTCTCGAGATGATGGTACAAACAGACAGGCAGATTTTCAATTTTATTTATATAGTAGATTCTGTACGATGAACGGGTATATTACTAGTATGTACTATATAAAATGCATACTAAAAATATTATTTTTCAAGATAGTTTTGAGTAAAAGAAAATCAAACTTTCAAAGCTTTAACGTTTATTAACTGCCGGTGAAAAAACTACTTCTCATGATTTTTCACTAGAGAGTATATATTATACAGTTTTGTGAAATGGGGAGATTACGTATTTACAAAACCAGTTAGCATTTTATAAAGATAACTAATGAATTCAGCATAATGTTGATATATTTAAAATTTGTTCATTTTCTTTTCATTTGATTGTTTTCCTCCTTTGATGTTATTCATTTTTTTCTTTAAAAACAATTCTATTTTTCATTTTGTAATGTTATTTCATTTTCGTTTTATTTTTTTTTTATTTTTATAAACTAATTTAATTTTAAAAATAAAAAATTTGGTTCTAATTTCACTGCAGATTTTTATATTATGAAATTAAAAATTTATTAAGTTGCTCTATGCTTCAAAGAAGATACCTTATCTTATTCAGCCACGTCACGAACTCTTTCGCAATTGAAAAGTTGAATAAGATCAATGCTCTAATGCTTCAGCCAATCTATAGCAATTTCTAAAGAATTGAAAGCTTCAACGTGAGGCGAACATTTATCATGCTTGTAATATTCATTTTTACTTTCTCTTTTTCATTCTGTCCCGTTCTAATCTTGGATTTTCAACCCAGTTTCATCATCTTTAAATTTTGGAATCTAAGATTATCTGCTCTGCTATTTTTCTATTTCTCGGCACATTTCAAAATAAAGACAAATGACATTTATTTAATATGTACCAAACTCCAAAATCTTATGAGGTACAGCACTAAGGTAACACATAAGTTACAAGGTAACCGAATTTCAATTTTTAACCTCATTTCGATATTTTCCCTATGCATATATACTATGCATTTTACGGTAAGTAAAATCTTGTCCGAAAGTATTTTTAAAAAATTTTGTTTCTTTAAGGGGGCATAGGACCTTTAAACCTTCAAAAAATCGATTTTTCAATTTTATTTTATTCTGAATATTTGAACATTTCTGAACACTGTGCAAAAAACCGCATTCAAAAATTCGCATTATTTCGAAAGTTATGAGCTTTTATGCAACATACACTTTTGAAAAAATTTTCATGTCAGCCATCGCCGCCATTTTTAAAGGGACATCACTGTTTGTTTATGTTTGCAGTTTGCTGATGTGTCACGTAAATCTAATACTTTTTCCACCACCATGTCTTAATTATTTATTTAATTATTTCTACAGCAGTAGGAAGGCAACTACTCACCTCTACTGAACTGCTCAGCCCAGTTTGTTTATATTCTAGCGCTGTTAACTTGTTTACAAAGTGGAGAATTTCTTCTGAGTTTCGCAATTTCTTTTCATTATATTTTCTTACTTTTTACGATTGATTTTCTGCATTTATGTTGTTTAAGCATAAGAACTTTGAACTAAAATACAGTTAATCTATTTTATAAGTATACATTACAAACTTTTTCACGTTTGCATATTTATTTGTGTAAACTTCAACGTACAAGACTATTTGGTGCAATTTTTTAATATAAACTTTTTGCTTTTTGCTTTCTAATAATGGATACACCGGCAACTAAATCTCGTTCTGGTAAAAGAACGAAAAGAAGGCGTTTTCAAGGAAATATGTATGTAATTAAAAACAAAAACAATCCGAAAGTGTTCGAACGGCAAAATGTTGATTCTACGCCTAAGCTAAGTGCTTCAAGTAAAAAACTGTTCAGCTCAAAAGATGAACTTTCAGTTGATAAGTCATATATTTCATCTGAAGAACATGAATATAGAATGGTTAATATATCAGTACTTTTCAAGGAGCTTGCAAATGTTTTGTGCTGTAAAATATGTCATGGAACAATAAATATACTTGAAAAATCTTCAATGGGTTTAGCATCCACATTTCTTGTATATTGTGATAGCTGTGATGAGCTAAAGTCTGTGAAAAATACAAAAATGCTTGGTGTTAAGAAAAATATTCCAGAAATAAACAGAAGAGCTGTGTTTTCTATGCGATGTATAGGACATGGTTTATCGGCTTTATCTACTTTTTGTTCTACTATGGGTCTTCCAGCGCCTGTTTCTCAGAAATCATATAATCGGAGCAGAAAGCGGAAAAGTTATTGAAACCGAAGTAATGTCTTCTTTTTGTAAAGGTTGCAACAGCTATAGAAGTAAGAAAAGTGGCCCTCGGTATGAAAAGTGGAAAAATAATCATAAAATAGTGTGTTCAAAAAACCATTCGGATAGTGCCGGAAAAATGGAATGTGATGGAATGTTACGCATATTCAACAGATCAATTGAAGACCATGGTATTCGGTACAAATTTTATATTGGTGATGGTGATACGAAAACATTTTCACAAATATCGAATAGCAAACCATATGGAAATGAAATAGCGGTTGAAAAACTTGAATGCACAGGTCACATTCAAAAAAGAATGGGAACTCGTTTGAGAAAGCTGAAAACCCAGATGGCTGGAAAGAAGCTATCAGATGGAAAGACAATTGGAGGAAAGGGCCGGCTGACGGAAGCCAATATTCAAAAATTGACTTCCTACTACGGAAATGCAATTCGTGGAAACAAAAATTATTTGTTTAAAATGCGACAAAGCATATGGGCTGTATGGATGCATATGGTATCTTCTGACAGTGACCCACAACACTTTTTTTGTCCTAAGGGACCAAATACTTGGTGTAAGTACAACCATGCAGCATACTCGAACACAGTATCAAACTTCAAGCATAAGAACTCCCTCCCAAAATCTGTCATGGAGTTGGTAAAACCAATATTTAAAGACCTTTCAGACCCAAATCTATTGAAACGCTGTCTTGGAGGGAGAACTCAAAATCCTAATGAGTCTTTAAACTCCCTCATATGGAAATATTGCCCGAAAAATATAAATACTGGGAGAGAAATTGCACAAATAGCAACAAATATTGCCAGTATAACATTCAATGATGGTGGTAACGGTATAATAAAAATTATGAATGCTTTAAATTTGAGTATAAACAGAAATTTACTAAATGTTTTACATCTGAGTGATAAGAAACGGATACACGAAGCAGATTTTCGAGCCTCTAGCAGTACATGTGAAGTTCGAAAAGCTCGTAAAAGGCAGAAAACATTTGATTTTCAACGACAAGAGGAAGAGAAAGGAATTACTTATGCGTCTGGTGCATTTTGATGCTACATTAGATATAACGCAGGATGTATTATAAACTACAGCCAAACATTAATTAGCCGAACTGCGATAACTCTGAATATATACTGAATATAACTGTGAATATATTTTTAAACTTAAAAGCGGGTTTCTCAGATATGTGATTTTAACTCTTGCGCGCAATATATTTTAAAATATATGTAACCAATCACTTTCAAATTTTTTGCTCTTACTTGTTTCATCTATATACATAATTTATAGATAAAAAATCCTCATAAATAAGTAAAAATTTAGTAAACGTTCTTCATCTGACTAACAAGAAACGACTGCACGAAACGTCTGTTCGAGTTTCCGAAGCAACATATAGAGCTCAAGTAGCCCCTAAAAGGCAGAAAATTTTTGATTTTTCTTACATAACAGACATAGGAAGGTGCTAATTATGAACTAAAGGCATTTTAAGGTACAAAATAAGATAATAAGTAACATTGAAGCATTTTTAAATTATAAAGCTGTTTTTCTCAGATATGTGATTTTAACACTTGCGCGCAATATATTTAAAAATATATGTAACCAATCACTTTCAAATTTTTTGCTCTTACTTGTTTCATCTATATACATAATTTATAGATAAAAATTCCTCATGAATAAGTAAAAATTTAGTAAACGTGCTTCATCTGACTAACAAGAAACTACTGCGCGAAACGTCTGTTCCAGTTTCCGAAGCAACATATAGAGCTCAAGTAGCCCCTAAAAGGCAGAAAAATTTTGATTTTTCTTACATAACAGACATAGGAAGGTGCTATTTATGAACTAAAGGCATTTTAAGGTGTAAAATAAGATAATAAGTAACACTGAATGTATTTTTAAACTTTAAAGCTGTTTTTCTCAGATATGTGATTTTAGCCCTTGCGCGCAACATATCTTAAAATATATTTAACCAATCACTTTCAAATTTTTTGGACTTACTTGTTTCATCTATATATATAATTTGTACTTCAAAAATTCACCATAAATAGTAAAAACAGAATTGTGAAGAGGTTTATTTCATGTTTTTTAACACTGAAAATGAAAATTTCATTTTGTTTAAATTTTAAAAATATTAAATTTATTTCAAAATTTTAAAAAGTGTGTACAAATTAAAGATGTTATAGTTATAAATATATTATTATCAAATTGAAGTCCATAAGTATAATATTATTTGAAATATCCTGCGCGCGGCTGCTACATACACCATTATGTCTGTCAAAATTGTATAAATTTTAAAAAACAATATAAAATGTACATATAATTATATGACTTCAGTAAAATTTGTGTAGTAAGAAAGGTTTTCTATATGTTTAGAGAAAAAAAATTGAACATCTGGGATACACCTGGTTAAAATTAAAAAATTGTAAAGATAGCTCTATTTTCAATGAATTTCGACTGTTTAAAGGTCCTATGCCCCCTTAAGGAAATCTTTTACTTTTCATGCCGGTCTTAGCAGGTTCAAAGAACATCTTGAACAAATAGCCGATTTGAATCCGCAATAAAAAGAAAACCGCCTGCGGAATATTATTTTTGAATAAACGTGGCTTAAGGCGAATTTTGCTATTGGTATCTTTGTTTGACTTTGCTCAAATATTAAGGATATTTCAAATATAAGACGTTGATGGGATAAAATATTTGGGAACTGAAACAGCGTTTTATGTTTTGGATTAATAGTATAAATAAGAATAATTAAGAAAAAAAGTGTACTAAAAATTCCGGTGGATAAATAGTAAAAATTTAAAATAGCACTTTAAAACTTTACCTTTGTTCAAATAAATACCTTGCAATCCACTGTTCTCAACGTGGTTAATTGAAAACTAAATTGATTCCTCAAAAAACTAACTCTAATCCAAAGATGGATAGCCCATAGTAATTTGAACGTAATAATACAATTCTTCATACTCATAAGTAGCACATTTTCTCAAACATCGGAAATTTCTAGCGTCTCCAATTCGTGAGAATGAAGTGCAGTAAGCATTTTGATTGATCAGCGGATGCAAAGCATCATACATGCAGGTTGTTCTTAGCAATATCAATCTCGAAGAAAAAAATTGTCGGCACCTCCAGTCCTAGGGAGCCGAAATGTTTTTGCCTGAATAACATTCTGTTAAATAAAACTCCAGTAAAGTTCAATATAAATTAAATTTATATAATACTAGCAGCATACCCGTCCTTCGTACGGAGTATATAATGTAAAAAAACTTATAATTCGCAATCATGTGCAAATTCTGATAAAATATTAAATTTATTGCTCATAAAGAGAAGTTTAAGAATATCTGTTCTCACTATGCAAAATTATCTTCACGGGCAAATCTGAAGAATAAAAAATCCTGGCCCCTTTTGTAAACAAATTCACACACAAAAAAAAGAATTGAATCAATATATGCAACCACGTACTACTTATATTGTCGCAAATTAGAAAATATGCCAGTGTGTTAGGAGAAGCTTAAACATATTGTAATATGAGTCTTAAAAATATTTACCAAAATAAAAAAGATGACGTAATAAATTGAAAGTATATAAAATCCCCGTAATCTTAATACCAGAAGGTCGTAATTGATTCCAATATATGCCAATATATATAAAAATTTTGACAATATACCTGTACTACTTATATTCTAGTAGATTAGAAGATATACCCGTGCATTTGTAGAAGATTACTTGTACAACGTACTATATATGTGTTTCAACAATTTTCGTCATAATGAAACAATGGCATAATAATTTTAAAATATCAATAATTCCTGAATCAACTGTCCCCGAAATATCAATAATAATGATGTTTAAACCTGAAGACCGTAATTGATATTATCCAGTCAAAAATGCAATGTCAATGAAATTTATTTTATATACATATTTTTATTAGATTTAATAAAAATCGTATGACACATAACACATTGGATCCGTTGCTAAGCGACATGATATCATCTGCTTCAAATAAATTGATGGAAATCGTGTCGTCTGAATAATGTGATCTCCATGGAAGGTTTGGCGACATTTTCGTCTCCATGATATTTTTATGGATTTACAAATATTTTTATCAATTTAGTGATATTAAAAAAATTAGTTAAATGCGTTACTAAGTAGGATGGATGGACTGACCGACAAATGCTACAGAAACATCATTTCAGTACTCTATTCTAAAAAAACAAATTTAATTTCATTGATTTGGGTCATTTTTATTAATTTGGAGATATTTCCTCTAATTTGGTAAAGTTTAAGAAAAGTTACCAGGTTATTTAGAGATATTCCGCTAAATTCGTAGCTCTAAATTTGCAGATCTGAAGAATAAAATATCCATATCCCGTCTGTATATATACTAAATGAAAACACTAAAATTGTATTAGAAGATACATACATCCATTCTACTCTTTTTCTGCTTCAACAATCGGCTAAATGAATTTATTGGGTAAACACAATATATGAGTTTATTAGCTAAACACAATATATGAGCTTTGAAACCTCTTTGCTAAAATAAATAAAAGTGTGATGTACGCAGTTCGCAATATATATAATTAAAAAAACAATGAAACCGTTAATTTATTATGAGTTTATTAGCTAAACACAATATATGAGCTTGAAACCTCTTTGCTAAAATAAATAAAAGTAATGTACGCAGTCCGCAATATATATAATTAAAAGAACAATCAAACCGTTCATTTATAAAATATATTTTTACATCCATTTATTTATTATACAAATAGAAAAAATAATATTAATCATTAACAAACACATTTAATTCCATTCCTTTGCCGAGCAACATGATATAAGATAGAATCTTCCTCATAAAATGCGAAATTAAATAACCATTTTAATTTCTTTATACTTCTAATCGTTGAGTAAAAGCTTGTGAAATACATGGAGGTTAATACATGTAAAAACATGGAGGTAGATTTTTCCATTTAAATTCATGTTTCAAACAATTCATGCTTTCAGATAGTGACTATTTAATGCAAAAATCCTGCATCAAACTCAAAAATAAAGTTTTAATTCCCTTTGACGCTTTAAACAAACGATTTTTATCCTTTCCGTTTGGATAAACCACGGAGTTGGAGAGTAGAACTCCTATAAAAAAAGTTCCGTTTTTCATTAATATCTCGACAACCCCTGGTCTTAGAAACTTGAAACTTGGGCAAAATTTATGGGGGGCTATTTCAAGGCCACCCACAAAATTTCATTAAATTCGGTTCAGCCGTTCTCTCGTGATAATGAGACAAACGAAAGTTTGGTTTTTTACTAATATCTCGAGAACCACTGGTCATAGAATTTCCAACCATAGACTAAATTTTAAGTGGGGCTATTTCTAGGCTACCCACAAAATTTCATCAAATTCGGTTCAGCCGTTCTCCCGTGATGATGGGACAAACAGACAGACAGACAGACAGATTTTCAATTTTATTTATATACTAGCAGCATACCCGTTCTTCGTACGGAGTATATAATATAAAGAAACTTGAAATTCATAATCATGCCCAAATTCTTATAGTATACTACATGACATGTTTAATCAAAATATTCTGTTAAAATATTTAATATAATGCTCCTAAAAAGAAGTTTAAGAATCTCTGTTCTCGCTATATAAAATTATCTTCATGGACATATCTGAAGAATAAAACATCTTGGACCCCTTATGTAAGCAAATATAAAAAAAAATATGGAATTGAATCAATATATGCAAAATAAAAGCGTTAAAATTGTATGGGACCCGTACTAATTATATACGCGAATATTAGAAAATATAACCTGTATTAGTAGATTACATGTATAAATTGAAAATACCAATAAACCCGTAATCTTTAAATCTGAAGACAGTCATTTATTCCAATATATGTCAAAATTAAAGTGCTAAAATTATATGGGAAGATATACACGTACTACTTATAATGTCCGATTATTAGTGGAAGATTACCCGTTTTGCAATATGAGTCACAAATGTTTTTTGGTAAAATACAACAGACGACGTAATAAATTGAATATATAATTAATCCCCTTAATCTTCATACCAGAAGACTGTACTTGATTCCAATATATATGCCAATATATGTCAAAATATATCCCAATATACCTGTACTACTTATATTCTCGTATGTTAGAAGATATACCCGTGCATTCCTAGAAGATTACTCGTACAACGTACAATATGCGTGTGTCAGCAATTTTTGCCGCAATAAAACAATGGCGTAATAACTTAAAAATATCAATAATCCCTGAATCAATAATTCCGGAAAATATCAATAATAATAATGTTTAAACCTGAAGAGTATAATTGATATTATCCAGTCCAAAATGAAATGGCAATGAAATTTATTTTATATACATATCTTCATTATTCAAATCGGAAAGGATTTAATAAAAATCGTCTGCCGCATAAACACATTGGATTTAAATCCGTTGCTAAGCGACATGATATCATTTGCTTCAAATAAATTGGTAGAAAAAATATCGTCTAAATAGTTATATTTCTATGGAACATTTGGCGACAGTTTCGTCAAATTAGCGACATTTTAAAAAATCGCCAAATTTATCGCCAAGTGGGACTGTAGAACTGACAGTTCCACTTTGCGACAAATTGACGAAATATCATCACAATACTATCCCCTAACAAAAAACAATTAATATCATTTATGTAGCGCAATTTTATCAATTTCAAGATATTTTTATAGATTTGAAAACATTTTTATCAATTTGGTGACATTTTAAAAATTCGCTAAATGTATTACTAAGTAGGATGGTTGGTCTGACAGATAAATGCTAACCAAACATCATTTCAGTACTATCTTCTAACAAAACAAAAAAAAATGTCATTGATATGTAGAAGACCCAAGCCACACGACCAACCCGAAGGTTTAAGGCAGCTGTTTGTGTGTCGTTTATATCAATTTGGCGACATTTCCGTCAATTTGGCAAAGTTTAAGAAAAGTTGTCAAATTAGCTATATCCCTCCAAATTCGTAGCTTTGAATTTGCAGATCTGAATGAAACATTCTTATCCCGTTTCAATATACTAAATGAAAACACTACAATTGTATTAGAAGATATACCCGCTCTACTCTTTTTCTGTTTCAACAATCGGCTATATGAATTTATTGGCTAAACACAATATATGAGTTTAGTAGCTAAATACGATATAAGCTTGAAAACTCTTTGCCAAAAGAAATGAAATTGATGTACGCAGTCAGCAATTAATATAATTAAAAGAAAAATTAAACCGTCCATTCATAAGATATACTTTTATATCCATTTATCCATTTATTTATTATTTAAATCGAAAAAAAATAATAAAAACATTAACAAACACATTTAATTTAATTGCGATGCCGAGCAACATGATATATCCTCCTAAAATGTTAAAATTTATTAACCACTAACAGCACACCCGTTATTCGTACGGAGTGTATAATTTAAAGAAACTTAAAGTTCGCAATCATGTGCAAATTCTGTTAAAATATTAAATTTATTGCTCCTAAAGAGAAGTTTAAGAATATATGTTCTCACTATGCAAAATTATCTTCACCATCAGATCTGAAGAATAAAACATCCTGCCCCCTTTTGTAAGCAAATTTACAGAAGAAAAAATAGGAATTGAATGAATATATGCAACCCCGTACTAATTATATTGTCGCAGATCAGAAAATATGCCAATGTGTTAGTAGAAGATTACCCGTATTACAATATGCGTCTCAAAAATATTTGCCAAAATAAAAGAGATGACGTAATAAATTGAAAACCTCAATAATATCCGTACTCTTTATACCAGAAGGTCGTAATTGATTCCAATATATGCCAATATATATCAAAACATATGTCAATATACCTGTACTACTTATATTCTCGTAGATTAAAAGATATACACGTGTATTTGTAGAAGATTCGTACAACATACAATATATGAGTTTAAACAATTTTTGTCATAATAAAATAATTGCATAATAACTTGAAAATATCAATAATCCTTGAATCAATAATCCCCGAAAATATAAATAATAATAATTTTTAAACCTGAAGACCGTAATTGATATTATCCAGTCAAAAATGCTATAAGAAAAATCAAATCGTTCTTTTCTAAAATATATTTTTATATCCATTTATTTATTATTCAAATCGAAAAAATAATTATTGAAGTTAACAGACAGATTTAATTTAATTGCGTTTCTGAGTAACATGATATAAGATAAAATCTTATAACATGTTAAATATGTCATGTCTTATAACATAAACTGCGAAATTAAATAACGATTTTGATTTCTCTATACTTCTCATTGTTCCGTAAAAGCTTGTTTTAAATAAACCATGAACCATGGAGATAGATTTCCCCTTTAAATCATGTTTCAAACAATTCATGTTTTCAGAAAGTGACTAATTAACGCAAAAAATCTCCCATCAAACTCAGAGATTAAATTTTAATTCACTTTCAAACGATTTTCAAGCTTTTCGTTTGGATAAACCACGGAGTTAGGGAGTAGAACTCCTAGGAAAAAGTTCCGTTTTTCATTAATATCTCGACAACCCCAGGTCTTAGAAACTCGAAACTTGGACAAAATTTATGGGGGGATATTTCAAGGCTATTCACCAAATTTCATTAAATTCGGTTCAGCCGTTTTTCCGTGATGATGAGACAAACGAAAATTTCGTTTTTTACTAATATCTCGAGAACCACTGGTCGTAGAAACTCAAAACACGGGTATAATTTTAAGTGGGGCTATTTCTGGGCTACCCACAAAATTTCATCAAATTCGGTTCAGCCGTTCTCCCGTGATGGTGTGACAAACAGACAGACAGACAGACAGACAGACAGATTTTCATTTTTATTTATATAGATAAGATATCTTACAAGATTTTAGATAAGTTAATCAATAAATTTGCCTGAGGGTTACATAAATACGTACTTTAATACGTATATTTCCATCTATTCTGTTCAAACGTCATAAATATGTAAACATCATTAAACATCTTCAAGTCCATTTAAGTGCCTGATTTTTTAAAAACAAAATAAAATACCTCGTGCTTGTGCACTAGTATATCACCAAGGAGTAAGTAAACACACTGAGCTGCAACATTTGTGACATTTTAAATATTACAGCTTTCTCACGCATTAGAAAACCCAGGTTAAAATACTAAAATATCGAAATTATAACTACAATACTTCGAAATCTAAGAACTCAAATAAAAAATCCAATTATGTACACTTATAGTGCTTGAAAAAAGATATAAATTGTATGCTTATTGTTGATAGTTAGCACTTTTGAGGATATAAGCATTACAAACTTAAAAAAGTTAAATTTTTATACAGCTTCAATTTGATAAGGCGATTATTCAAAAACTATAAGAACTTATTTAAAAATAATATATAGATTTAGAAACTAAATGCCCTAATGTATATTTTTGTCGCTTATCTTTTTTATATCTATATTTTTTAGTGTTGAAGATAATTTAAGTGAAAGTAAGAAAACTGAAAAAAAAGAGGAAAAAACACCCGGTGGGACAGATACTTTTTAGATTTTTCGGAACAAACCCAGTAATAAATATTAAAATATTGAAATTATTTTTACATATTCATAATCTGGGCTATATTTCCGACGAAACAAGAGGTATTAGATTCGGATATAAGCGTCCAAAATACTTAAATTTTTCGTAACGCACGGATTTTCACTACAGATACACCAAGTATAAATGTTATTCACATCAAATATTCATCTTCAATTGTAGTTTAAGTATGTCTAAAGAACTAAATAAATACTTAAAACGAGTCGTCTGTTAGGCGGAGAACTCACAGCCGAAATTTAGTGACAGAGTATGTTGAACACTGTAAGGACCACTGCTTATCGTAGATCTAGTCAGTTCTTAACACTGCTTATTGTAGATACACTCTGCTCTTACCACTGCTTACCGTAGATCTACTATGTTCTTGCCACTGCTTATAGTAAATCTGCTGTGTACTTAACACTGCTTATCGTAGATCTACTCTGTTCTTACCACTGCTTATCGTAGATCTACTCTGTTCTTACCACTGCTTATCGTAGATCTACTCTGTTCTTACCACTGCTTATCGTAGATCTACTCTGTTCTTACCACTGCTTATCGTAGATCTACTTTTTCTAATAATTGTATCTCTACTTATTCTGCTCACCCGCTTCTTATAAAGAAGTTTCCTTTGTCTCATATTTAAATAAGAGCCTTACACGTTTGTTCTACTCTTAAATGATCAATGGTTGGAATTTCTTTCATTTTCCATTTAGGGAATATGAAACTGTCCATTCATATAATTATATTTCTAGGCAAATTATCTTACAAATTCAACATTCCTTTTCTTTTTATTTACTCATTCTCCTCTTCCCAATTGCCATTTAGATCCAGTGTTCCTTATAATCCTAGAGTTTCCCGCCCTTTGGCTCGTTTCTTTGGTGAATTTAAATTTGAACCTGCCCATTCCACTGCCGTTTCCCTTTTCAGCCGTGTCCGTGCAGTTAAATTTTATTGAAATCCTTTAAATCAAGCTGAGGCGTATGTTGTGGGCCTCATCTCGTGCAACAACACCTATAAATTTTATATCGGTTGTATCAAACGGTTTGTACGTGCAGGTTGGCTGAACTTCACCATGATAAAAAAAACATTCTACAGCTTTATTGCAAGCCGATCCCAATGAAAATTTTATACCCTTGTTTGACAAAACCTTTCTTTTAACCTGTTGTACCAACTTTAGGACAATTCTGTTTCACGTATCTATTTTATTCACCTCTATCGCGACACTATTTGCAATAACTATCTCGTTCAAAATCTCAGTTTCGATTGACGATAAATTCTTGATTCTACGAGGGTCGTCCAACCACTCTTCACGTACAAAACCTTAAAAAAAAATCCATCCTTTACGCTGTATTTTATTATTTTGTATTATATTATTTCCTGTGTTTTATTGGTTTCTAGACCTGTTTTTAATACGTTTATTAATCGTATTTAACATTTTAGCTGTACACTCATTTATAATTTCCAGTTTTATGCAAATTTCAAATGTTTTTGTGTGTTTAACCGCATCGGCTATATCTGTGTATCATCCTATATATAGTAATTTCTTATTTCATGCTTTCTGATGATGGGCGTATGGTGTAGTATTAAAAGAAAATTTTAATGTTTTTATATATATATATATCGCGGACGTGTGGCCATAATAAATTTTATGTATAAAGTTTGATTTTACGATAACTTACAGATAACTTTATTCTTTAGTTTGAGCAAACAGTAAGGGTTTTAACTGGTTTCGTAAGCCAATTGAGACTCCTTCTTCAGGGTAAAAGAGACGAAACAGTCACTGCAGCGAAACATAGACGTTTCATTGGAGTGGTTACTCAATTTCATATCATCTAGATAGGAAGGATCGGTGTGCTTCCAAAGCTGGTTGATACGACTGTGCGTTTTACGACGTTTACTAAGAATTCATCCGCGCATGTTTTCATGAGTATTTATTTACCGGAAATATGTAAAAATGATTGCAGATGTAATTCGTGAGTTTTTAGGAAAAAAGTGTTAAAATACTAGAATTTTTTTCAGTATATGTTCAGTTGATATTGCAGATAGATCGATCGAATCCTAGGTCACTTCATTCTATTTACCGATATACGTGTTATTTATTGCTGGGGCCAAATAGTTGCCCGCGGCTACACATGCATTGAAACGGAAGGAGAAATGATTTACGTTCAAAACAGGCGATTTGAAATTGAGTGGAGTTACTTGTATCTGTATTATTTACCTAACGGGCGCTTATTTAAGACCCTGGAGATGCGATGCCGCGTGCATTTACTTGCATTTACGAAACTAGGGATTTGTATTTTTAAATGATTCAGCGAAAGTCATTCATGTATGCGTTTTTCCTAATACTAATGCTTTCAATATTGAGAAAAATAGTGGCCTTGTATTAAAACTCAATATACACTCAAACCTGTTTTTGTGCGGTCGTCTTTTTTTGTGCGATTTTTTTGTGCGATTCTTTTTGTGCGGTATATGAAAATTTCAATCAAATTGGACCATAATTGACAAAGTTATCAATAAGAAAAAATTAGTAAGTTTAATCGGCCATTTAGTTTTTAGATTTTTGATATGTATTTCATCACATTATATAAGTATTGCGTCAGCCAATTACATTACATATGTATTGAGCTCTATAATCGCATAATTTAATTGTTGAACGCACAAGAATTTCCATGTAAATAAATGAAATGTGCAATAGCATATTGCGATGGAATTCTTAAACATTGAAGGACATCTGCATCGTGTTAGTTCGGGTTTTCCTGAAACGGACTGTGTCTCGTTAGGTCGCTGAGTTGGTTTCTGCTAATGAGATAGTTGGCGACTAGTCTCATGCTTTGTTTTGTTTGTTTTAACGAGTAGGTAGAAGTTTACTTGAAGGGAGCAAAGAGTTGCTTTTTTTTATTCGTCTCTGATATGCGCAAGTGACAAGTCCGCTAAATAAAGTGATTTAATAAAAAATATTACGTGTGTTTTAATTTTTAAATCTAATATTAATTGACGTCCTTCAAAGTGCTTTCACATTCCTACCCACACAGCATTTTTTTTCACAGTGACGTAAGATTTACGTCACACTGTGACTTTGGGACGTCACAGTACGTCTTGGCAATTTCACAGTAACGTCACAGCGAGGTCATTTTGGTCATTTTCATGGTCGTTTGTGACGTCGCATATTAACTTGTTTGTGACGTCACATTGTAATGTCGTTAGACCGTGATTTTGTAACTTTGCTGTAACGTCACGTTACATTTTTGCAATGTGATATTCACGTCACAGCGAAGTTACTTTGGTTATCCTCAAGGTACGTTTGTGACGTCACACTGTGAATTTGGGTCGTCACGGGACGTCACAGTACGTCTTGGCAATTTCACAGTAACGTCACAGCGAGGTCATTTTGGTCATTTTCATGGTCGTTTGTGACGTCGCATATTAACTTGTTTGTGACGTCACATTGTAATGTCGTTTGACCGTGATTTCGTAACTTTGCTGTTACGTCACGTTACATTTCTGCAATGTGATATTCACGTCACAGCGAAGTTACTTTGTTCATTCTCAGGGTACGTTTGTGACGTCACACTGCGAATTTGGGTTGTCACGGGACGTCACAGTACGTCTTGGCAATTTCACAGTAACGTCACAGCGAGGTCACTTTGGTCATTTTCATGGTCGTTTGTGACGTCGCATATTAACTTGTTTGTGACGTCACATTGTAATGTCGTTAGACCGTGATTTTGTAACTTTGCTGTAACGTCACGTTACATTTTTGCAATGTGATATTCACGTCACAGCGAAGTTACTTTGGTTATCCTCAAGGTACGTTTGTGACGTCACACTGTGAATTTGGGTCGTCACGGGACGTCACAGTACGTCTTGGCAATTTCACATTAACGTCACAGCGAGGTCATTTTGGTCATTTTCATGGTCGTTTGTGACGTCGCATATTAACTTGTTTGTGACGTCACATTGTAATGTCTTTGGACCGTAATTCCGTAACATTTCTGCAATGTGGCATTCACGTCACAGCGAAGTTATTTTTTTCATTCTAAGAGTACTTTTGTGACGTCACACTGTGAATTCGGGATGTTACAGGACGTCACAGTACGTCTCGGCAATTTCAGATCGACGTCACAGCGAGGTCATTTTGGTCATTTTCATGGTCGTTTGTGACATCGCATACCAACCTATGTGTAACGTCACATTGCAATGGCTCTGTACCGTGATTTGGTAACATTGCTGTTACGTCAAGGTACGTTTTAGCAATGTGACATTCACGTCACAGCGAAGTTATTTTGGTCATTTTCAAGGTACTTTTGTGACGTCACATACTGATGTTTCTGCGAAGTGAAATTTTGACATTGCAGTTACATAAAATTGCGTTACTACAATGTCACAATCACGTGACAGTGAAGCCAGAATCTCCATTTTAGGAGTATAGTTTTGCGAAGTCATATCTGGACAGGTTCTTCTGTTCCCTTTAGGGGCTAGCTGACTACTTCGAATTGTCGAGGGAAGAGCAGGTTTCAAGCATCCCGGAACTCGAATAAAACGTTTTTGAGGTGATGTCTGTATGTGTCCATGAGTGTCTGGATGTGATATCTCACGAAAGATTGGAGCGGTTTGAATGAAATTTGGTAAATACATTACAATTAGTGAATACTGGAACTATGTCGATTTTAAATGTAATCAAATGTTCGAAAGACACCCAAAATTATATTTTATGAAATCAAATTAAATTTTGAAACTATCAGAATCTTCAATGTTACGTGAATAATCATGATTTGTGTGCATTTTCATTAGCAAACGAATGACAAACTTTAGAACTCTAGCAGAAACCGTTCTGGAGATATTGCATATGTTAAAATAAAAATAAACCTCATAAAATTAATAATTTAAGTATTAGCTATTTTGAAGCATGTTCACTTTTCATATGCAATATTAAGCGATACATTTGTTAATATCATTCTCGTGGATCTAGTTTGTTCCATTCACAAGAAAAGACACTTTGGGTAACAGTTTTGCATTTTGAAGCTTAACAATTAGCCAATAGTCATGCTTGAAACCTGCTCTTTTCTCGACAATTCGAAGTAGAGTCAGCTAGCTCCTACTGGGAGCAGAACCTGCGCAGCTTAATGGATCGTATGTAATATGACTTCACAAAAATACTCCTAAAATGGAGATTCTGGCTTCACTGTCACGTGAATGCGACACTATAGTAACACAATTTGATGTAAATGCAATGTCAAAAATTCACTTCGCAGAAACATCAAAATGTGACGTCACAAAAGTACCTTGGAAATGACCAAAGTAGCTTCGCTGTGACATGAATACATTGCTGAAACGTAACTTGATGTAACAGCAATGTTACGAAATCACGGTTCAGAGTAAGGCTCCGCTGACACAATCGCTATTTTGTTTGCAACCTCTTCAGTTAGTTATCGTCTGCCTGTGCTATTTCAATGGCGCGTGCATGTTGTATGACTGATATTTGATACGTAATTTTGCTGTAAAATAGGTGCTTCTGCTTTCAAAAAATTGTACCACTCATTTAAGAAAATAGTCTAGAATACTTTAATTTTCTCGAGATCCTAAGGAAAAGAAGAGAAACTAATCTTCGTTTCGTCAGGTACTGCCATCGCTTCAACTGGGAGTCAAGATGGCCGCTCTTACGTCAGGCTGTATATATAGGAGCTTTAATTCAGAGACATTACAATGTGACGTCACAAACAAGTTAATACATAATACATAAGAAAAGCTGTTCCTTATTTATCTGCAACGTTTGGCGATAAATTTGGCCTTAATTTAGAGAAATATCGCCAGCTTGACACTGTTTCGTTCCAGATTGACGAAATTACCGTCAAAATTGCAAAAATGACTCTGCATTAACGAAAGTGGCGTAATATTGATGAATTTTTTAAATATTTTAATATACAGCTTATTGCAGATGCTATCAATATTGATAATTGTCAATTTGGAACTGTGAGAAATATAAGTTAATTGAGTAAGAAATAGTTTTATATGTTGTCATCCAAAAAAGCTCCAAATGTATAAATCAAAATAAAAGACATTGTGTCGTGGATCTTATACATAATTTTCTCAGCATGAAAGAAGTAAATTCATTGTACTATATAGGGGAAGATCGTTGTGCGATCCACATCAGGTTTTTTTATGTGAAAAATATTTATGATTGGGGTATCTGTGGCGGAAATCGGAGAGTTACGAAAAATGTAAACGTTTTGGACGTTTATATCTCCGAACCTAGTGGATAAAAATGTAAATAATTTTTCAAGTTTTGTCGGAAATATAGTCCAGACTATCTGTAATAATAAAAGAAGATATTGATTTGTCCGTTTTTTCGGCTGTAGAGTAAATTCTAATCGACGTATGGTCATGAAATTTGGTACACAGTTACTTCAGAACACGAAAAGTTGCACCTTGGCGGTTTTTTGTTTGTTTTTCTATTCGAAATTTTTTAGTTATTTATGTTTTAGTACTATTTTCATACGAATGACTTCCTTAGAGACCAAAAACATTATTTCAGACTTTCGAACTTGGCACCATTGGAAAGATCGAAACATTCTCTTTCAAATAATCTTTGAAAGGAATCCGTAGAATTAAAATAATTTAATATATATATATATATATATATATTCGTATGTTAAAACGAAATGACGCACCTGCAGTATTCTCGCTGAGATTCCTTCCTTCCCTCCACAATCAGAGCAGATGTTTTTTTTTTATAGTTGTGTTATCATAAGTCGCATATTGTTGACACGTCATTTTTGTTTTCGATAAATCGATGCGAGTTCATGATTTTAATCAAAGGATTGAATTTCATACCCCAAGCAACGCCAGGCACATTTTCTAAAAAATGTACTCGATGTTGCCCAAAATGAGCAATAATTTAATAGCCGTGTGTGCACCCAAGCAACAGTTTATTTTACTTTGCTTTTGTTATAAGTGAGCTGTTAAAATTGTATTTGGTTTTCGGGAATTCGCTGCGAGTTCCGGTATAATTTTTATCAGAAGTCTGTTTTTAATCTCGGGTAACGTGGGGTACATTTTCTAGTAAATGTATAAAAAATATAATAGAATTAACTTAATATAAATATAATAGAAAAACTTCAGTATTTTAAACTTTTCTTTTCGAAAAAACTTTAACATCTGTCCAAGTGAGTGTTTTTTATTTTCTTACTTTCACTGGAAATACACTACCCAACAAAGAAAATGCAACAGCATGAAAGAACGAATAGAATTTGAAGTTAAAGAGCAGACAGAGATGGCATATATAAATAAGTGATGTTAATTCCAGAAGAATAATGAAATATACTAGTGGCATAGACAGGGTAATCAGTAGGCAGTAGGTTCACATCTTTCGGTGATACAAGCAGCAACCCTTCAAATAACATATGCAAATAGAGTGAGGAGAGTTTCCTGAGGTATATATGACTATATGCCTTCAGCAATCTTCCACAGGTCATCCTCTGTTTGAGGCGGGTGCAGGGTAGTCAAACGACAGACAGATCTGAGAGGTAAGGCAGCCAAACGACAGACAGAACGAGACAGTTCTTGAGACAGCGGAGGCCAAGGAAGCACCTGGATACCTTGCAAGGCTTATCTGCTGATGGTTATTATATGCCGTCATGCGTTATCATACAGCTGAAGGTACAGCAGTACAACTGGCCGCAGCACCTCATTTACATATCGTCGTGCCATTAATTTGCCTCTGATATGAACCAGAAGTGACCGGCTATCGAAACCGATAGCACCCCAAACCATGATGCCGCGCTGTCGAGCAGTATTGCGTTCAACATTCGCAGCAGGATTGGATCTGTTTCCACGTCGTCTCCAGACTCACACGGCGACTGTCATTCGACAAACAGAATCAAGAATCGTCGCTAAACATTAATATTCTTGCACACTCGTCTACGCCTGGAAAAGAATATATTTTATATATAAACAATACAAATTAAACAAAATTTGATTACTCAAATCACGATAATAATAATAAAAGAAAATATTTGTATTATTCCACAGTGTAATTTGTAAAACTGATACCAAAAGTAAGTAGTAAACATAGCTATTCTGAGCCTCCAATAGCTTTGGGTTCAGGTAACAACATCATTTGTGCTAATCGCAGACGTTGTAGCATTCTGGTGTAGAAACTTTTCGGACTACTCATTCGTTATAGGTATTTTATTGTTGGTCTGCAACATAATTTTTTTTGTTTTCTTCCCGTCTAATTTTATCAAGCAATAGTTTCCTTTTTGAATTTGATTCCTCCCATAAGTTATTACAGAATCCATATCACTTGCAGAAACTGAAGCTTCCATCATATGTGGTGATTCCTTAGATGTCTCATCACCATAATCATTTTCTAATGCATATTCATTCAGAACTGTCCCTTTCCATTTACTCAATTCACATATATTGCTTCTCTGCTTTAAATGTAGGTCTTTTAACAATTATCTTTTTGGCGATCATTTTCTTTAATTTTGCTGCTTCAATTTCAGCTTTCTCTAGAGTATTAGTAAGGATTCTACATTTACCAGATTTTTGCCCATCATTTTGTACAATATAAGTTTTAGATTTAAGGAAATGGGACACTTGTTTCGGTGCTATACATTGCATTGATTCAGTGTTTGATGTAGAAGACTGACAAATTCCAGCAGAGGTATCCTTTTTTTTGTCACTTGATGACTATTAATTGGCCTATTCACCATCAAATTCCCACAGTTGAAACCATTTTCAGTTGAATAGGGTCTATCTGTTAGAGAACTCAAATATTCATCACATTGCATATATTTTCATTTACTGGTCATAAGCCCGATACCCGAAAACCAGTCTGAATAAATAAAAGCACCAACACTAATACAGTAAGCCAAATATTGTTATACAAAAGTTCTAAACTTGCATTATAAATCTATTATTACAATATAAAAAATATTTTCATCCCTTTATAAATATTTTTTAAACTATACAAATGATAATATTGTACCTAGGACCATGGCTCTAGGTACAAGGTATAGCCATTTTTTATAAAATGGCTTCCACAGCCAAAACTCTATAAATATTCCGATTTGTTAATATTCCATCTTTTCCCTTAGTTTATGACCGAAACTAACTGTTATACATAAAAATAAAACTTTGCACTTACCTTCTAAATATCAATATCAAAGTAATGTTAAGAATTTTACTTTTGGCCATCAAATTAAAACTTTTCCTTCTACTTAACTGCTATATTTACCTTCTTTCATTCAAAATAGTTGCTATGATTTCAAATCATGTAGCTACTTACCTCAAAGAGTAATTTAATAATGTAAAATAATAATTATTAAAATAAAGCTGAATGGCCAAGAGTTTCCCCTATTCAGTTATAAACTTGCTGTGCATAAAAAATTTTAAAATTTGAAATGTTATTTTCAAAGATTGTAATATTAAATCAAAATCATCAAAATTAATAATATAAATCAAATCGGAGACAAATTATGAATGAACATCGAAACAAAAAATAAGTATTTTTGTTGTTGTTTGCAGTATATTAAAATATTTGAATTAAAATGCTGTTTTGTCTATTTTTAATTCTCATATTCGAGTTTTATAGGTGTTATATTTGAAGGTTTCGGTTGAAATTCGCTGTAACATTCAGCAATCAACGTCATTGTTCTTCCAAGCGGCGGTTATGTTGTTCATTGAGTTGCACATTGTCGCATGTCGTGCAGTTGATGAATATGTTCTTCGGTAGTTTTGGTTGAGATTCGATGTTCTTCCAAACACTGGTTATGTTGTGACTTTATTTCGTCAGTTAGTCATTGAGTTGCATGTTGTCACATATCTTCTAATCGCTGAACATTATGTATCATGTTAAAAGCAGAGGTTCTTTCCATGCCTCTTTCCTTGGTCTTGTAGTCATTGTAGGCAAAGCAGTTTTTCAAAATGTAAACAAAATAAGAGATTGTAAGATGAGTTGTATAAGAATTGCTGAATTTTTTAAAGCGAAATTATTTAGCTCCGGAGTCTGGAATATAAGTGATATGAATGGAATATTCATCGATTTACTTAAATAGAGAAGCAAGCGATTTTATAGCATTGCCTTTTTTAATGAAGTTTTAAGTTTCCAAGTAAAATAAATTATTGTACTATGATAATTTTAAAAATATCACTGCTGAATGTATAGCATTTTAGAGATGTTTAAATAAAATTGCATTTCAGTTAGAAAGTGTTTCATAATCAATGCCTTATGCAAGATTAATCTTTCTTGTTTAAAGTATAAATATAGATTTAGTAACTAAATTTCCTAATGCATATTTTTGTCGTTTACTATGTATATCTATCTTATATATGGTTTCGAAGATATTTCAAGTGAAAGTAAGCAAAATGAAAGAAAAAAACATTTGTTCAGACAAATACTTTGCAATACTCATTTTCGTCACAGAAACCCCAAGCATAAATATTATTCACATAAAAAATGTGCCCCTTTTTTTTAACAAGTATCCTTTTCTTGGTAATAGCACCCTGCCCTTTTTTATCCTGGGGGAAACTCTGTTGTAGGCCTATCTTCTTCATCCAAAGGATAGCTTTTGAGATTAGAATCCAATCAGTCTTCTGCCAACGGTGTCATGTTCTCTTTATTAAAGTTGAAATTCTGACATTTCCTAGTTTCACAGGACATCTTTAGGCCCGTTTAAGATATAAAATTTTATAAATATTTATAAAAATACAGCACTTTACTTAAAAACATAAACATTGCACTATTTCGCATTATCATGAGTCCCGGTATAAGTTCTCCCTTCAACTGCTAAAATATAAATATCACAATTGCTAGCAACTGATTTGCTAAGCAGATTGAGTTAGACCACAAACTGCTCTTTAACACATATCTGATAAATTTTTAATTACTGATCTCAATTCATCTAGATCCTATGTAAATGAGGCATAGTTGAATATTGGATTATTTTTGTAACTATCTTAAAATGACTAAACTCCCTTTATATATATATATATATATCTTATATAAATGAGGTGAAGCTGAATATTGTACTCCTAAAACCATTTTACAACCAATAACTAAACACATGGATATTACTGACTTCTCATTTACTACTAAAGGAGATTAAATGGTTAGGAGGGTGTTGTAAATAAGATTTTCCAAAGTTGAAATATAGTTAAATCACCTTCTCGCATCCAATAACGGTACGTTCACCTAATTTCATGAAAATCCTTAGGTCTGTTCTTAAAATACAATATACAAGAATACGACACTTTACAGTATACTGTATAATACATAACAATTAAATATTTTATCACTATATTTTCTTGTATTCTTTTTATTTATACTAAAATGAAAAAAAGTTTCTTAAAATGCCTAAGCACTAAACAGAGATAAACTACATCGTTATCACAGCACAGATGCTCAATTTCAGCTTCCACTCCCATCAATTGTGCGAGCAAGCAACTGGATAGTCAGGAAAAACTTGAATGAGATGCTTGTCACAAAATCCTACATAAATCAAAAAGTTAAATATTACTTTGCAAAAGTAGAGAATGTCTAAAATATACAATTCAATTTTGTTCTAATTTTAATTAATTATCCCATTATAAAATTACATAAAAATATTTTTAAATAATATTTTATAATTTATGTATTGTATATCTTACAGTCTAAGATTGTAAGACACCACCTTAATTTCCGTAACATCAACAGAGAAAAAGCTTTGATTTAAAAATAAATAAATAAAGTAAAACTAAAAATTTCATTTATTTCAATAGAATTCAATTTATTAACAGAAATAGTATTTATCAGTAGGTATGTTATTCATCACTTTCTTCTGAATCAATATCAGAAGAGCGAACCTCACATGCAGAGTCTAATGACTCTGAGCTATACTTATCTTCGTAAAAAAAAGAGAATTGCAAGACACCATCGGTTCTAAGACACACCCTGTTTTTAGTTACATTTATATCGGAAAAAGTGCACCTTAAAATTGAAGAAATATGGTATATATTTTTTCTTATGTCCAGCTGTCCAGCATTGAATGAATAGGATAAATTATAAGATGTTTAGTGCTAAATACTGTCCAGTATAATAATGGTGTAATTTAGGACTAACTATGAAAAACGAATAAACAAGGTGTCCCGTCAAGATAGCATAAACTCTGCAAAGTGAAAATCCTCGCTCGGTGTACATGAAAAATAACCCAAGAACCATACCTCTATGACCCATAGTTTTTGCGAAAAATACGAAAGAAAAAGTATGATGTCAAATCCGGTGCACGGAAAATAATTTTTATTGGAAACATGAACATCGGTACATCTATATTACATGTTTACATAGGCAGATGCTCAAAATGATCACTGTGCATATCGAGGTATGCATGCGAGCGCTGTAGAATGGATCACTGCACATGATCTAGGATCGTGTTTCTGTTCACAAAAGTGAGCACAGCATGAAGGCAAGCAACTAAGTGGATGCTGAAGCACGATGCAGGATCGTATGCAATTTGTCATTCTACAGTGCGCGCATGGATGCCTCGTTATTGGCAGTGGTTATTTTGAGCATCCTCCTATGTAAACATAATGTCATATGCAAGTACTGATGTTCATGTTTCAAGTAAAGCTTATTTTACGTGCACCGGATGCGATGTCATATTTTTTCTTTCGCATTTTTCTTGAAAACTATGGGTCGTGGAGGTATGGTTCTTGGGTCACTTTTTATGTACTCAGAGCACGGAGCAGTTTTGATGGGACACCCCGTATATTTAATAGAAACCTTTTTATATATATAAAAAATTACTTCGAATCGTTTGACATTACCATTGATTTCATTAAATGTGTTCCTTTTATA
The DNA here is from genome assembly GCA_951213105.1 of Amaurobius ferox. Taxonomy (NCBI): domain Eukaryota; kingdom Metazoa; phylum Arthropoda; class Arachnida; order Araneae; family Amaurobiidae; genus Amaurobius; species Amaurobius ferox. The sequence goes on from OX578149.1 coordinate 20,705,018, forward strand.
CTTCTCTCACTATAGGAAAGTATTGTTTTCATGTCAAAAACACTTATTGGTCAAATAGGATACCTATACATTTTCGAAGGTACTATTTAAGTAAAAAAAAAACCAACTTCTAAAAACCAACATTTAAAAACCAACTGCAGTCCATTCATTTCTCTATTGTGCGCAAACATCCTTTGCACTACGAAATTTTATAAACAATTTTCTGCAAAACTACCGATGAATGTGAAATTTAAGGTGCAATTTTCTTTAGGTACAGTTTCACTAGTTTCTAAAGGTACAGTTTTACCAGTATCATTCACAACAGTGCACGGAATAGGCACGGGAGTTTCACATTTTAATGCAATATTTCCCAAAATATTCAACTACATGATACCAAATTTGATATATAAATAGGTTGTTATGTTATATAAGTCAGATTGTCTCTAGTACTTTTAATAGATGTGGAAAATAATTGAGATAAGTCGAGGGATAACTGAGTATAGGGAAACAGAATTTTACTATTCTACAAAATCCCACATTCATTGCGCGATTTGCATGCAAGTTTGAAACATGTCCATCATCAATTTCTCGCACAACCTAAAAAAAATATCCTGGTATGATGCATATTTTTTTGCAAAATCATGTACATACAACATAAATATGCAGTTCATTTTTAAAATATTTCTTTGCCGAAGAGTACAATTTCCATCTTGATTGATCATGATTTCGATCCCTAATTTTTCGACTTACTCCAATTTAAGCATTTTTAAATAACTTGATATAAGCTATTGAATAATAGTTAAAATAATACAAGTGTGTCATAATGCCCAAATTACGAATTTAAAATTAGATCTCTCCCCCCCCCCATATATAGATGTTAAAATTCAGCCATAAGATTCCAAAGTACACAAGTGCATTTATTGTAAAGATACTAGTTTTTTGATATGTTTTATTGCATTATTTAAGGTAGTAGTATCTTACATAAGACCATCTCTACTATTACACGTTTTTATGTAATGGGTTTGTAATGAGCATAGTCAGTATATATGCTCATTACAAACACAAAAAAATACTAGAAAATATCTTTAAATAGAAATATTATATCCAAAAATTCTATATAAAGAAATCTTATTTTAAAGAGCTCTCAAAGTGCTATTTTCATTCCACACATACATGTAATATTTATAGACAAATAAAAAAAATACAAGAGTATAAAATTTGAATTATTTTAAATGAGATAAAATGAAATTCCAAATCCCAGGATTAACAATTTTGCAATCCCCAAATACCAGATTTATACAAAATATCTGGGATTATAATCCCTAGTATATAAAATATTCTTTTCTTGTGTAGAGGAAATTCTTGTACCTAGAGTCGGCGATTTTCCTATAGTAATTTAATATCACTTTATTGGCATGAATTGTATCCTTATTAATAGAAGATAGTTAATCTACTTAAAATATTAAAGTGATGTTATAAATATAGAATACTCTCAACAGTATACGGTTGAATCATTTCACAAAATACTAGTAATATTCAGACAAGCCGAATATTCTTTGCATCCCTAAAAGCAAGATTAAAAAAAAGCACGATATTTTATCCTTTATTTAATTAAAATTTGCTGTACTGCAAAGCTGTAAAATTGCTTAATAGAACTTTCGAATACTACCCATATAAAAATATATTTAACCAACTCATTAATAGTTAATCATTTTTGCTTTAGCAAAAGATAATCAACTACCACTGTAAATAGTACTAAATAGTAATAGTAATTAAAATTCATATAATCATAATAAAACAACAAAACTATATTTTTAAGCATGGCCATCTTAGGTTAAGTATGAATAATATATACAGGTGTGATATAACATATTTCTAAAGAAATTTATGGCAATTTACTTATTTTTGGATAGAAAATGAGAGCACGTGGAAATATTTTGAATTGGGTAGTTGCATCGTAAAATCGGTCGAGAATCGCCATTGCTTTATAATGAAGGTATTATCAGGAGCATCGTAGGTAAGGATAGTTTTTAATATTAATTCTAATCTCTCATACGTACATGATATGAGTAAAAATATGTTATAACACGTAATAATTTAAGATTTTGACAATTAAACATGATTTGAGCATGACTAAACACAAAATTGAATGTTTTTATGATGTAATACGTGTGTGACTAAGTGGGGTATGACAAATATTTCTGAAACAATTTAAGTTATTCAAATGAAATTTTAGTCCAATTATTAAAGTTAGTGTAAATGAAATATTTAGGATGTTTCCTAAAATATCATATATATTATATATTTCTATGCTTTCTTCAAATATATTCCTTCATGTATTATTATATGCAGAACTTGAAATTGGGAGTGGTGTGTTGGAATGAGTGGTGTTAGTAATGGTGTGTTGAAATTGGGAGTGGTGTCTTTTCTCCCTCATAAATATTATATAGATATATTTAACTGGTTTATTCCATAAACATTAAATTACAATTTATATAACTTTTCTTTTATATTTTTGTTATTATGGTTTTTACAGAAATCAAAATATATTACTCAAGTATTTCCCATGTTTTTCAATTTTTTAAATATTTTTAAAAATTCTGCATACAGATCAGCAATAAAGGTTGAGGATCTGTGATGTCATAAAAATTACTGGTGCCTTAGACCACTGACTGAAATTTACTAATTTCTACATACATATATATATAGAAACTAGCAGTAATACCTGTTTTTCTTGCGGAGCATATAATATAAAGAAATTTAAAATTCACGATCATGTACAAATTCCTATAGTATACTAAATGATATTGTTAATCAAAATATTCTATTAAAATATTTAATTTAATGCTTGACTAAAAAGAAGTTTAAGAACATCTGTTCTCGCTATATAAAATTATCTTCACAGGCAGATCTGAAGAATAAAACATCCTGATCCTGTTCGTAAACAAATTTACAAAAAATATGAAATTGAACCAATATATGCAAATTAAAAGTGCTAAAATTGTATGGGACCCGCACTACTTATATTCACGAATATTAAAATATATACTAAGTGTATTAGTAGAGGATTACAATTACTCTACTACACAATATGAGTTTCTAAAATCTTTGCCAAATTAAAATAGATGACATAATTGAAAATAACAATAATCCCGTAATCATTAAATCTAAAGGCCGTAATTCATTCTAATATATGACAATATACATGTACAACTTATATTCTCGTAGATTAAAAGATATACCAGTGCAGTTGTAGAAGATCAGTGCTATGTACATATGAGTTTCAACAATTTTTGCCAAAATAAAACAAAGATGTAATAAATCGAAAATATCATTAATCCCCGAAAATATCAAAAATAATAATGTTTAAACCTGAAGACCGTAATTGATATAATCCAGTCAAAAATGCAATATCGTTCAAATTTATTTTATATACATACTATATTATTTAAATCGGAAAAAATTTAATAAAAATCCTTCTGTCACATAAACGCATTGGATTTAAATCCATTGTAGCGACATGATACAATTTTCTTAAAATAAATTGGCGTAAAAAATATTGTCTACATAATGCTATCTCTATGGAAGGCTTAATTGTTCATTTTTAATTAATATCTAGACAACCCCTGGTTTCAAAAACTTTAACTAAATTTTAAGTGGGGCTAATTTAAGCCTACAAAATTTCATTAAATTCGGTTTACCCATTCTCCCGTGATAAAGAGACAAACTTACATACAGACAGACAGATTTTCAATTCCATTTATATGGATTGTTTAGAAATTTAACAATAATATTACAGTAAGTGACAAATTTATGTATACATATGATTGTATAGATATGACTGTTTACATATGATTAGTATTAAATTCTACGTATACATACGATTGTAAAAAACTTTTTTATTTTAGGTAATAAAATGCTTTATACATGCAACAGATAATTCTCATTCTTTCCGCAAAAATATGTACAAGCCAGAATAAATTTTAATTCAATACAATTTTTCTGTACAAATATCCAAATCTAACTACACAATTTTAGAATTTTAAACTGCATTAAAAACAGTAAACAGTATTCGAAATTATTTGTTAGTTGCATTTTCCACCTTTAAATTTCATTTTGACAACGAGATTCTAATCCCAGCCGTAATTTTTTATGTCTAACTTCCCTGTTTAAGTATAGAACCTTTTGGTAACTGAGTAAAAATGCTTCATTTTCTGCTATCAATTTCTAACCGCGATTGAAAATAACCATAATAATAAAAAAAGGAGGATATAGAAAAATTTGATTTTACATATAAAATACATAAATATAGTATATCAGATTTAAAAGATAAGATCACATTTTTAGTGAAAAAGCAGAATCGACTAGTAGCTGCACTATGAAATTAAAACAATCGGTTAGGAAAATGTCACAGTATTACAAGTTTATTATAGTTATACAATTCAGATATTTACTTACTTCCCACTTTCAAAACATAACAAGAACGAATCTAATCTAATCACGCTTGGCAGATGGCCAAGAATCGAATACACGTCGAATGCGCAACAAAGGAAAGAAAGAGTGTTATAAATTAGTCTCAATCGCTAAAGAAACTTATAAAATTAAAAAGGAATATGCAATATACTTATTTACAAAATACTGAATTATAAGCTCAATAGATTATAAAATAAATGAAATTACCTTTTAACAAAGATATCCAATGATCCGTTAACAATAACATCTTGCCGCGCGTTCCCGCAAATAAACAAACTGAGGGAGCCAACAGATGTTGCCATTCCACGATTCAGAAATTATTGCTTTGCTCACTTTCAACCTAACAATTTTACATTATTTTCCACCTTCATGATTATTTTAAATTATTATTTTCATCAATAAAAAGAAACAAGAAATTGAATAAAAAGTATTTAATTCTAAAGGAAAAAATGCAATAAATAAAATCATGCAAAACTCAAATTCGATTTACTAACGCTAACAATATTTCTTGTACAAAGAGGATTGTAACATAAAATAAAAGAAAAGAGCAAGTTCGTGGAGTACTTTCCTTTTACCGTAGTTACCACCAATATTTACAATTTTTTTTCTAATTCTGGAATAACAGTGACTTTATAAATACGCACAGCTGAATATTTGAAACGCCCGCGTTATCCTCAAAGTCCTCTCTCCAACAAACAAATCTTAGTCAGGGCCGCCTCGAAACCTGGGCCCAATAGCATTGCACAGAAGGTGCCATTCCGCTCAGGAACAACATATCGGAACCCATTTAAGTTCGGAGAAATTATGTATGGAGAAATGGAAAACAACACGTTCGGTTACTACGCCCCCAGCCCAATGATAGAATAGAGAGAAGTTGCAATGCAAAGTTCTAATAACCAAACCAAAAATAATCAACAAATATCAATGGAGTGCATTCGATAATAGAAAATCAAATAAAATTTAAGCTTTAAAGCTTTACACGTGGATAAGCACTAGGCCTAAATGAATTGTTCATTTCGAAAAAACTCTTTGTCAAGTTCAAGTATTTAATCAAAATGAACACAAAATGCATGTTTCTGATATTAGAGATAGATTATATATATGTACATATATATATATATATCTGCATTATGAGTTTTGTTCCAGAGATAACAAATAATAAAAAATAATTGTAATCATTTTAAACGTGCTATTACCGAATTTACAGTTATTATCCATGATTTTGTCGCCTTAGAAAAAAGTAAATAGTTTTGCCTCTTGTTTTACTGTGAAGTTTTAAATAATATTATTCATTGTCCTACTATACTTTCTTGCGTTCTTGGAGTTTCATATGACCTGTTACCAATATTAGATATGAAAACAAGCAAAAAAATAAAACAACAATTGCATTAAGAGATTTTTTTTTGTATATAAATTTATTAACCTTCTTGATACATATTGTGCGGATATTGCTATTTTTATTTTGACGCCTGTCATTTTTTTCAAATGCCAGTTTTAATGCTCTTAGCTTTTTATTGTTTAGTATTCTTGTATTTTATGTTCTTTGAGATTACTCTAATTGGATTTTATATGCAGTTGCCACTTAAATTGCATTGAATTAAATTGAATAAATACGTTCCAACCGGGATATATATTTTAACCGGGTTTTTGAAAATATTTATAGTAAATGTGTCATTTTGATTGTAAGCTTACTTTCTTTTTCCAGAAATACATTTTCAAGAATTCTTAAAGCGAAGAAATTTTCGAAGACATTTTAAAAGTACTGGAGAATCCCTATAATAACTTTTCAATCAAACATATCTATTAAAATGCGTTCTCTCTAAACTTTTTTTTTGCAGATGATAAAAAAATTTGGTACGTAGTATTGAGACAATATTGTTTCACTAAAATTTTATATTTCGAGATTGGGATGCCAATTTATGTTTTAGGGCCCCTGAGCACGCTTTGATTATGTTTGGAGTGATGTCTGTCTGTGCTCGATTTGTTTTGTGTACTCTATAGCTGTTACAAGTATTAATGGATTTTTATGTAACTTTATATTCTGATTTCGTGTATACGAAATGTCGAGTTGAGCCTTTAAATTTCTATTAGATTCGGCACACATAAACGTCCAAATTGTTTACATTTTCGTAATGCTCCGATTTTCGCTACTGATACTCCAAACATAGATGCATGTTATTCACATCCAAATATAATTTAACTTAATTTTAGAAATAAATAACTTTAGTGTCAAAACTTTTTATTTAGATTTAGTAGTTTTTTGCTAGATTTTCAAACACTTTCAAAAATGTATGTGAATAAATGTTGCGAAATTATGTAGTATATCGAAAACGATGGAAACAAGCTGCTTCGAGAGTTAAATGAGGAAGCAGCATAAAAAAAAATTCAAAACATTCGTTCAAATTGTTGTAAAAATGCCAAGTCATAAAATACTACGAAAGAAAAACAGATTTGAAAAACTACATGAGCTATTTTAACTAAATTCAATTTAATAATACCAGAGAATTAAAAATTGTAAATATAAAAAATATATATAAAAATACTGGCTGTCTACTTCTGTTCTTGGAACATTCTTTTTAATTGTTCAGCTTTTTTCCTTTCATTTTCAATCTAGTTTGATCAAATGTTATTTGAATTTAGTTCATAAAGGTAGCTCATATAATTTCCAAAACTAGTTAATTCCTTCGCTTTTTATTCTTTTAAATTCCGTATTCTTTTATTCCTTGGTATTTTAAAGTGGTTTTTTCAAGATTTTTTGAACTGAGTAGATGTGTGTTTGAACACAGCTTTTGAAACCGTTTGAACAGTTTATTTTTGTATATACGCTATTTATTAAGAAGCTTAAACTTACCGTTTTAATATTGCAGCAGAATTTGTACCATTATTTGATTGAACTAATACAGGGTACTGAAAATGATCAAATTGATAAAAACAAGAACTTTGAACCTCGAAATAGTAGATGTATTCATATTCATGAATTAAAACCCGACAAAAATAAATCTGATGAGAGCAGCACATGACTTTCCCTATATTGCAATGAATTTACTAAGTTTACAGTAAAAATAAGATAGGTTATTCTTACAGTAGATACTTATATTTTTCCAAGATATTGAATTTTCGTCAATGAATAGTCATTTGTATTGATTTAGCGTCATTTTTATCCATTTGAGGAGATTTTCGTTAATTTGGAAACATTAAAAAAAGTTGGCGCCATTCAACTAAATTCGTTGCCAAAATCTACCAAGCGTTATGGAGGAGAAATAAGTTATTCTTATGGCTCCATTTCGCCAGCCCCCCCACCTCGGAATTTCAAAATTTCAATGATGCCATTCGTTTGTACTACGTTTGTACCGGATTGTACCGTCAAAATTTTCGTTTGTACCACTTCCGGAACGGGGTTATTCCCATTTCAAAGTGGGGGGGCTGGCGAAACGGCAGCCCCCCCACCTCGGAATTTCAAAATTTCAATGATGCCATTCGTTTGTACTACGTTTGTACCGGATTGTACCGTCAAAATTTTCGTTTGTACCACTTCCGGAACGGGGTTATTCTCATTTCAAAGTGGGGGGGCTGGCGAAACGGCAGCCCCCCCACCTCGGAATTTCAAAGTTTCGTCGATGCCATTCGTTTGTACTACGTTTGTACCGGTTTGTACCGTAAAAATTTTCGTTTGTACCACTTCCGGTATGGCGTAATTTCTATTTAAAAGTTGGTGACCTTGAGCTCCGGAAACCCCCCACCTCGAAATTTCAAAATTTCGTCGATGCCATTCGTTTGTATTACGTTTGTACCGGTTTGTACCGTAAAAATTTTCGTTTGTACCACTTCCGGTACGGCGTAATTTTAATTTAAAAGTGGATGACCTTGAGCTCCGGCAACCCCCCCACGTCGGAATTTCAAAATTTCGTCGATGCCATTCGTTTGTACTACGTTTGTACCGGTTTGTATCGTAAAAATTTTCGTTTGTACCACTTCCGGTATGGCGTAATTTCTATTTAAAAGTTGGTGACCTTGAGTTCCGGTAACCCCCCACCTCCAAATTTCAAAATTTCGTCGATGCCATTCGTTTGTACTACATTTGTACTGGTTTGTACCGTAAAAATTTTCGTTTGTACCACTTCCGGTATGGCGTAATTTCTATTTAAAAGTTGGTGACCTTGAGCTCCGGTAACCCCCCACCTCGAAATTTCAAAATTTCGTCGATGCCATTCGTTTGTATAACGTTTGTACTGGTTTGTACCGTAAAAATTTTCGTTTGTACCACTTCCGGTATGGCGTAATTTCTATTTAAAAGTTGGTGACCTTGAGTTCCGGCAACCCCCCACCTCCAAATTTCAAAATTTCGTCGATGCCATTCGTTTGTACTACATTTGTACTGGTTTGTACCGTAAAAATTTTCGTTTGTACCACTTCCGGTATGGCGTAATTTCTATTTAAAAGTTGGTGACCTTGAGCTCGGATAACCTCCCACCTCGAAATTTCAAAATTTCGTCGATGCCATTCGTTTGTATAACGTTTGTACCGGTTTGTACCGTAAAAATTTTCGTTTGTACCACTTCCGGTACGGCGTAATTTTTATTTAAAAGTCGGTCACCTTGAGTTTCGGCAAGCCCCCACCTCGAAATTTCAGAATTTAGTTGATGATTCCATTCATTTGTGGGACGTTTGTACCGGATTGTACCAAAAAATGTTCGTTTGTACCACTTCCGGTACGGCGTTATTCTCATTTCAAAGTGAGGGGGGAGAAACATCAGCCCCCACCTAAGAATTTGAAAATTTCGTCAATGCCATTCGTTTGTACTACGTTTGTACCGGATTGTACTACCGTAAAAATATTCGTTTGTACCACCTCCGGTACGGTGTTGTTCTCATTTCAAAGTGGGCTTGCTTTAGAAACGGCAGCCCCGTTCACCTAGGAATTTCAAAATTTCGTCGATGCCATTGGTTTGTACTACGTTTGTACCAAATGGTACCGTAAAAATTTTCAATTGTACCACTTCCGGTACAGCGTAATTTTTATATAAATGTGGGTGTCCTTGAGCATCGGCAACCCCCCACCTTGTAATTTCAAAATTTCGTCGATGCCATTGGTTTGTACTACGTTTCTACCGGATTGTACCGCAAAAATTTTCGTGTGTACTACTTCCGGTACGGCGTAATATTCATTTCAAAGTGGGGGCTGGAAAAATGGCAGCTTTGACCTCGGAATTTTCATATTTCAATGACGTCGTTCGCATGTACTTCATTTGCATGGAATGTACCGCTAAAATTTTTATTTGTACCGTTTCCTATATATAGTTGTTCCCATTTCAAAGTGGGAGACTCCATTTCGCCCCTTCTCAGTTCCGAATTTCCAATATGCATCAAATAATTAAAGAACATGCTTTTATGACAATAAAATTTATGTATGTATTAAAACATACAAATACAAATAAATATATTTTTACAAATCAGCACATTTATTCAGTACATTATTCAAATATTTTGCTTAAGCCGACGCAGTGGTCGAGTGGTCAAGGCGAGTGTTTCCACAGCAATCGCTCGACCGCCGCGTTGTGGGTTCGAGTCCCACGTAAAGCATGGATGTTTGTGTTGCGGGCGTAGTGTGTTCCGCCCCCCTCTGGTGCGCCTGGGGCAACGTCTTAGGACGGCTAAATGGTTCACGTTCTGGCCGCTGACGAAAGGCGAATGACGAAAGTCAAGTGCCTGGCCATTAATATATATATATATATATATATATATTGCTTAACATATATTTATACAAATATTCAACTCAATTTACATTTATATAAATATTTAGTTTAATTTACATTTTCACAAATATTTAACTCAATTGACATTTATATAAATATTTAGCTCAATTTGCACTTATACAAAGTAGCACTTATACATACTAATACGAATATGTAGCACATGTACATTGAAAAATTTGAAGATATATTTCGGTATTTGTGAGTATTTAAAATAGGTTTCAGGAAATAAAGTATTTAAAGTATTGATTAATTAAAAAATGTTATGTACCCAACACAATTGAGTATAATATAGTTTTAAAAGTAAAGTAGGAATTAGCTATCATGGATGTGAGAATTTGGTTGCAAATCATTTTAATTGCATTCATTTAATTTTATTTATATAAAATTAGCGAAATTATTTTGCAGAAGTACTGCTTTTACTGTCCTGCATATTAGTTTCCCTATAGAGTATAGGGAACTTATTTAACTGGGGCAAGTTTTCAACGGAAGAACACGTTTCAAGCATCCTAGAACAAGAACCGAACGTTTATGAAGTCATTTCTGTATGTGTTAGCACGTGTGAATACACGCTAATATACTGTTACGACGTATTCTCTGGAATCGTGGGTGTGCGTCCAGGATACAAGAAAGAATCCAAATTTCTGGATAACTAACACGTTTATAAGCACAACATAAACAGGAATAAGATACAGCAAATGGTTCGATAACTATCTCACAAGATTACTAAACAACTGCTAGGTACAGTAAAATAGCAATTAAATACTCAGTTAATTTCACAAAACAGCGGATGCTATCCTGAAAACAATGACTTATCTCATAATTTCAATGTAGCTCGTATCACGTCAACTGCTCTCCAATTGAGCGATGACTCTTTTTATATATTCTCAGTAGAAACTGCCAGAAGGGGCTCATAACTCGTAGAATACTCGTCATTTTAAGAAGGTTCTCGAACATTCGAAATGTCGCCAATAAATCACCAAATCTGGCAACCATGGCTCGACAGTCCTGAAATGGCATCCCTAGATCCACATCATAGGAATGGCTGCCTGTACGGTGTTTCACTTCTGGTTCTCAAAAGTGCTTCCACTGAAGGCTTCATGATCGGGACAGTACATAGTGTATGTGTGTGCCTGTGAGTCCGCGGAGGTGTTATCTCACACGCGAATGAAGAGTTTTGAATATAATTTGGTAAGATTATTGACCTCAGTGTATACTGGATTCCAATTGATTTTAAATGTAATCGAAAGTTTGGAAGCCCCCCCCCCCTCCCCCATATTTTGAACGAAAGCTTGAAAAAATCATTAACCAGAACTTTCAATAATGATAAAAAAAAAAAATCATTTCGGACGTAATTGATAGACAAATGATAGAAACTTTAGAATGTTAGAATGAACCATTCTCGAGATATTACACAAGTTTCGAATAAATTTTTGAAAAAATTATTAAAATAAATTAAGAATCTGAATGCTGTTAAATGTTTAATTATTTCATACATAATATTCACTTAGAAAACGATTGACATACCACATACGACATTTCGAGATATTGCACATTTTTCATGTAAATTTATTCAAAACATAATTGTTAAATTAAACAAGAAAGATCAATCATGCATAAGCATTGATTATGAAACACTTTCCAACTGAAATGTAATTTCATTTAAAAATTTCTGAAATGTGATACATTCAGTGGTGATATCTTTTACATTATCACAGTACTACAGTAATTTATTATACTTAAATATTTAAAACTGTATCGAAATATAAATCATCTGATTCTTTATGCAAAATCAATGAATATTTCATTGATATAACTTGTATTCCAGACTCCAGAGCTAAATAATTTTGTGTGAAAAGAATTCAGCAATTCTTATGTAATTCATCTTACAATCGCTTGAGATATTTGCATTCTGCATATGTTAAAATTAGGCTTCGTTGAAGAAATAATAAAAGTTTAAGGATCATTTAAAATCACAACTATTGTAATTGCATAGGCACGGAATTTAGGTACACAGATAATATATGTGTGTATGTGTATGTACTCAAAGTATTGGAATCGTGCCGAAGATCGGAACTCGAATTTTCAAAGGATCTACACGTTTTGGGACTTCTAGAACACGAAAAAACTATTTTTAGGAAGACGTCTGTGTGTGTAAGGGTGTATCTGTGTATGTTTCTGTGTGTCTGTGTGGATATTACATCCACTCTAATTGAAAAACTAATGGACCGAATTTCATACAATTTGGTAGGTATGTTTTTGTGGGAAATCCTGATGTTCATTAGATTATAGTACGATTCGTAATAAAAGAATCTGCCTTCTTTGCGAAATGGCCGCAGAAATTGCCTTTATCCACTCTAGCTAAAAACTAATGGAAAAAATTTATCAAAATTTGATGTATAATATTTCAATAACCTACAAGTGATTTATATACCAAATTTAACAAAATTTTGTATATAAATCATTTGTAGGTTATTCTAGTACGATTCGGGAAAAAGGAACTGGCTATTTTTGCGAAATGGCCCGCAAAAATCGTTATATATAAAAATATAAGACTACGTGTGTTCAATTATATCAATTAAATTCCTATTTTATACGTGATTTTTGACAACAAAAAGAATGAGACTAACCCCATTACTCTAGGACTAGCCGTTCCTGAGATATTTTAGTTTTTTCGCGTTTTCGCTACGCCACCTTTGACAATAAGTCCAGCTATCAAATGAGAACTAAATTTAAGTTTAACGTGTAAATTCAATGTCATTTAAAATACTTATGGTTGTTATTTTATGCAGATAAACTCAAATTATTATTGAATAAATAAAGAGAACGAATATGAGTCTGCAGGGAAAGACATGTGCTGTCCACATCAGAATTTTTAACAATATTACAACAATGATTTATGGAAGTGAACGGGGATTATTTTCAGGCCATTTCGAAAAAAATGTATGATCTATATTTAAAGATCCATCAAATTTTTGTCGAATAAAATGTTCAACAAATTTAAGCTGTGTACCAAATTTTAACTCTCTAGGACGTAGGAAAGTGCATTAAAAATGCTATCAAATAAGTATATCATGAAGAGTTATATAAAATTAAAAAAAAATGAAAAATTGTTATCTACAAAATTTATTTTAAAATGTGAAGTCTCTCCCATATGCACTACGTTTAAACAAATGGAAAGATATTTATTATATAATATATCTCTCTTTTCCTTCTGGAAGATATCCCAAAGTCAGAATTTAATTGAATTTGTTTTTTTCCCTATATTAAATAATTTTTAATTAAAAAACTACTTAACATATTTTACTGAATTTTTTTTATATATTCTATGGGATAATGTGAATATTTCCTAAAAATTTCGAAGCAATTCGTGAATTTTAAATTTACTTAAAAAATGTTTGAAAAATTAGGTCCCATAGGGTTCAATGTATTTCATTTTTTCAACCCAGGTTCACTAAAAAACTAATTGGGTGATATTATTTATTTATATTCCCATAGGCCTACAGACCGTTTGAACAAAATACTAAAATTTCATTTTGATAAAGTCATTTTTACGGCAGTTATCGTGCTAACGGACAGACAGACAGACAGACAGACAGACAGAATGAACAAAGTCATAAACACTTTTCAACTTTGTTGTAAAGTGTTAAAAAAAGGGAAGAAAGTATCGCCACATATAACACTTAGTAACAGTATAGTAACACCTTCCACATACAATATTATGCAACATTATTCATATAAATCTAGATCATTCCATTCACTGGAAAAAAGACATTTTGACAGTGATAGTAATTTGACACCTATGAATACTCCAATAGTAATTTATTTCATGTAATTGATATTAAACAAATGTTGATGTCATTTCATGATATTGTAATTAAGTAAACGTGAATATGAGAAGGTCATTCGTTTGGACTAGTAATTTGCCCAAAGCACCTAATTTCAATTGACGTCGTACTATTTTAATGCCAAAAACATTGTTCTGTGGACCTTGTACACCATTGTTTCGCCGTGAAGGAAGTAGAATCATTGCATTATGTAGGAAAAGTCATGTTCTGCCCACATCAGATTTTTTAATCCATTCTGAGCCAGCAGATAATTAATTTGCACAAGCAGCTTGCTAGACAATCCTATGAAACAAAACATTGCAAATTTCCTTATTATTAGGCCAATTAGCAATTGCACACCAGGGTATCACCGAAAACATAGAAAGAAAAAAGTTTAAATATGAATTACAATTACTGCTTACAGAAAATCCGCCAAGAAAGAAGGAAGGTCGCCGCTCTGACGTCGCAACCTTTCAGTGGACTAATCCCATCTCCTCGAATGAGTATCAATTTAGTACTTGTGAAATTTCAGAAAATGTAACATTGAGTAATTAGATTGCATGCTATTGAAGAATTATCTCATTGTATACAAAAAATATAAAATAATAATATTATAACTTCTATCAGCATAAAGTTGTACAATGTAGCATTAGTAATATACTAACGTAATATTTTGAACTTTTTTTTTTTTGAAATTAAAGTGCCTGTACAAGCAAGTATTTTTTTAATTCTCTATACTTTCACTCGAAATGTCTTCGAAACTAAAGATAGATATAAATAGTACGACAAAAGTATGTATTAGAAAATTTAGTTTCTAACAGATTCCTTTTGAAATTTGCCGCAAAAGGCAACACTCCTCTAGCAGGATGACCATACTTATCTCATACCTAATAGAAATATATTTCCTTTAATTCCTTTAAATTAAAAACATTTGTCAGAAACGTAAGGATTTCCCTCAAAATCTAAACTGCTGATTAATTTTAAATGCAGAAATAATGAAAAAATAGACCAAATTACTAATTAATACTCATAACAAACTAAGATTAATAATTAAAAGCAATTAAAAGAGTTCAAAACATAAAACAATAAGAAGTTATCTTGTTGAACACCAATGTTTGTCACAGAAATGTCAGTTTTATACTGGAACGTGGTGGTGTCCATGTACACAACTAGTTTCAAAAATTATAATATTCCATTAGTAAATAGTCCCCCTTCTCAAATTTAATGTCTTGCATATTTTCTATAAAGCTATAAAAATAATTTTATTACCTATGTAATTGTACAAATAAATAAATATATGATATATGAATATCACTAGAAACATGGTATGATTAATAAAAACAATATGATATTTCTTAATGACAGATTAATTGATTTGCATAATTTTGAATCCAGGTGAATTTGAATTACAAAGTACAAGATCTTATTGGCCGAAGCTCAAGCTGACCGACTTTTAAATAAAAATTACGTCGTACCGGAAGTGGAACAAACGAAAATTTTTACGGTACAAACCGCCTTCCCGGCCGTCCAAACAGGTGCTCTTAGTCCTCTGGACGAGTCGGACGGTCTGGGTCTTCAACGGTACAAACCGGTACAAACGTAGTACAAACGAATGGCATCGACGAAATTCTGAAATTTCGAGGTGGGGGGGTTGCCGAAGCTCAAGCTGACAGACTTTTAAATAAAAATTACGCCGTACCGGAAGTGGTACAAACGAAAATTTTTACGGTACAAACCGGTTCAAACGTAGTACAAACGAATGGCATTGACGAAATTTTCAAATTCTTAGGTGGGGGCTGATGTTTCTCCCCCCTCACTTTGAAATGAGAATAACGCCGTACCGGAAGTGGTACAAACGAACATTTTTTGGTACAATCCGGTACAAATGTCCCACAAACGAATGAAATCATCAATTAAATTCTGAAATTTCGAGGTGGGGACTTGCCGAAACTCAAGGTGACCGACATTTACATAAAAATTACGCCGTACCGGAAGTGGTACAAACGAAAATTTTTACGGTACAAAAGTAGTACAAACGAATGGCATCGACGAAATTTTGAAATTTCGAGGTGGGGGGTTTCCGGAGCTCAAGGTCACCAACTTTTAAATAGAAATTACGCCATACCGGAAGTGGTACAAACGAAAATTTTTACGGTACAAACCAGTACAAACGTAGTACAAACGAATGGCATCGACGAAATTTTGAAATTTCGAAATGGGGGGTTGCCGGAGCTCAAGGTCGCCCAATTTTAAATAAAAATTACAACGTACCGGAAGTGGTACAAACGAAATTTTTTACGGTACAAACCGGTACAAACGTAGTACAAACGAATGGCATCGACGAAATTTTGAAATTTGGAGGTGGGGGGTTACCGGAACTCAAGGTCACCAACTTTTAAATAGAAATTACGCCATACCGGAAGTGGTACAAACGAAAATTTTTACGATACAAACCGGTACAAACGTAGTACAAACGAATGGCATCGACGAAATTTTGAAATTTCGAAACGGGGGGTTGCCGGAGCTCAAGGTCGCCCAATTTTAAATAAAAATTACACCGTACCGGAAGTGGTACAAACGAAATTTTTTACGGTACAAACCGGTACAAACGTAGTACAAACGAATGGCATCGACGAAATTTTGAAATTTCGTGGTGGGGGGGTGCCGGAGCTCAAGGTCACCAACTTTTAAATAGAAATTACGCCATACCGGAAGTGGTACAAACGAAAATTTTTACGGTACAAACCAGTACAAATGTAGTACAAACGAATGGCATCGACGAAATTTTGAAATTTCGAGGTGGGGGGGGGGGGGGTTGCCGGAGCTCAAGGTCACCCACTTTTAAGTTAAAATTACGCCTTACCGGAAGTGGTACAAACGAAATTTTTTACGGTACAAACCGGTACAAACGTAGTACAAACGAATGGCATCGACGAAATTTTGAAATTCCGAGGTGGGGGTTGCCGAAGCTCAAGGTCACCCACTTTTAAATTAAAATTACGCCATACCGGAAGTGGTACAAACGAAAATTTTTACGGTACAAACCGGTACAAACGTAGTACAAACGAATGGCATCGATGAAATTTTGAAATTCCGAGGTGGGGGGGCTGCCGTTTCGCCAGCCCCCCCACTTTAAAATGAGAATAACCCCGTTCCGGAAGTGGTACAAACGAAAATTTTGACGGTACAATCCGGTACAAACGTAGTACAAACGAATGGCATCATTGAAATTCTGAAATTCCGAGGTGGGGGGGCTGCCGTTTCGCCAGCCCCCCCACTTTGAAATGAGAATAACTCCGTACCGGAAGTGGTACAAACGAAAATTTTGACGGTACAATCCGGTACAAACGTAGTACAAACGACCGTCATCATTGAAATTTTGAAATTCCGAGGTGGGGGGGCTGGCGAAATGGAGCTTATTCTTATAGCAGATAAATGACTATTGACGTTCAAATACAAAAGTATTACTCAGAGTATCTTTTCCCAAGAATGAAACGAGCTAGATCCACGAGAATGATGTCACCCAATTTATCGTATGATATTACATATGAAATATGAACATGTTTCTCAACAGTCAATATTTTTTTTCAATTTATGCGATTTTTTGATAAATTTATTTGAAAAATGTGCAATATCTCGAGAACAGTTTTTGCTAGCGTTCCAAAGTTTATGTCAATCGTTTTCTAAGAAAAAATTACATAAGATTTGTCTATTTGCGTAACTTTATTAAATGTTTTGATTTTTTGATGATTTTTTCAAAATTTCACTTTAAAATTTAGGGGGGGGGGTGCGGGTCTGAGCATTTGATTTGTTGAAAAACAATAGGTTTTCCGTATTCACGGATTGTAATTTTTGTACCAAATTTCATTCGAATTTCTCCATTTGTTCGTGAGATAATGTCTCCACAGTCTCACTGACACACACACACACACACACACACACCACATACACACACACACACACTTTCACACACACACACACACACACAGAGATCACCTCAAAAACGTTTGATTCGTGTTCAGGGATGCTTGAAGAGTGCTCTCCCGTCGAAAACTCGAATTCAAACTCGAATTCAAATTTTCGAGCGAGTCGCAATACTTTTCTTATACATTATACCATGTATATAAGGAAAGTAAAAATAATAGATACATAAAAAATAACTGCAGGTGTTATATATATATTGTAGTATCGGTTTTTTATAACCTCTTAATTTTACTGTTTTAAATGTGTTTTCATGCTGAATGTAAATATAAATTATTCTGTGTTAAATGTTCGTCTGCAAAATAACCGCACTTTTCATCTACTTGCATTTTTCGGGGCTGTGAGTTCCGGTTTTGAGGAGTCTGTTATATGTATTGGTTTGTTTTTATTTAATTCTTTCTTTTTCGAAGCTCCTGTGAAAGCGAGTGCTGGATGGCGTGATATTTGTTGTGACGTCAGATTTGGTAGCGGTTGAAAAAATATATAACAGAAATCCCATCGATATAAAATAATGACTTCAAGTGTCTATGAATAAATATAAAGAATGCTGAAAAAATTGTGTTGTATAATACATTTAACATTTATATGAATCAAGTATTGTGTTGAAAAATATTTGAAACGAAGTGATTTAACATCTAATAGCTGTTTTATGATGATTGGAATGTTATTATATCTTAAAACATAAATTAAATATTTTTTCTATATTATGATGAAAATTATTTTGTATACATATCTCCGCCATTTTATTAACTTGGTGAGTCCTGGCGCTCATCATCAAGGAAGGCAAACCTCTGGGGTTATATTTATTGAACCACTATTACAGTATCATAAACTTTTACATATGTATTTATACGACCTGATTCATGTCCGGAACTTATACTTTTACATGTGATTACGTCGGCACTTTTACAAGTAGCACTTTTACAATATAAATTGAGAAAGAGATGCGTCGGTATAGGTTCACGACATAACGAACTTTTCATTCCGAAAATCGATAAAAATGTTATAAAAACACAATTACGGTATAAAATATTACAAAAATTCCTATATTTATGTGGATATTTATATAAATGCGAATGCTATCGTTTACAAGATGCACACATACGCCGTTCTCACGATATATCCCGATTTTGATCCAAAATAAGAAAATTCATAAAACATCGAAAAAACTAACTATTATCAAATGAATGAACGTTTTGTAAATATTTTTAATCTGAAATTAATGAACAACATTGTTTAGAAGTCATCTCGAGCTTTTCTCGGATACGAGTTTTTCAGTCTATTTTAGGCTTTCGATGCTCATCTATATTTATTTATCCGTGCCTGCACGTAAGAGGTCTGTCTGCAAGGCCGAAATCCAGATTTTCACCCGGACAGACCCGAAATGCTAGTGTTTAAACCCAGCCCGAATCCAAAGAAACGTATAAATGCACGATCCGACCCGACCCAAAGACTAATGAGTCTCAGACCGATATGATTTGTATTCAAATATGTTAAAAACACGAATGTGGGAAATTTTTCTATGAAGAATTGAGATAAAAGCTTGGTTTTTAAGCATTTATCTTTACGTAGGTGAAATAAACACAGTAATTTAATATACTTAATTAAAATTAATTTCTTCTTCGACCCAGACCGTCCGACCTACCACAGAAGTATAAGGTATCTGTTTGGACGGTCGGGAAGTGCCACTCAATTTAGACCGGAACCCAGTGGAGGAGGCATCCACAGGGACCGTACTCTCCGTCCCCTACCACCAACCTCTTGAAAGGACTTGTAGACCCATATGTTTAAAGTGATCGTATTCCGCGTGAACACGGCGGCAGTTTTGACAGTGGCGGGAATCGAACTCGGCCCAACCGACTGCAATTCCCGCACACTAACCACTGGCCGTCGCGCCCCTTAAAATTAATTTAAAATTTTCTCAATGAATATAACTGGTCCGAGCGTATCAAATAAAGCGTTAAAAACAAAGCTCTAGACCACTACCGCAGATGGAATGATAAACGGCATTCTTTAATTTCCCGCCTCTTGGATTATCACCTACTAAGTTTGTTGATAAATACTAGAATAGCTACGTCAAAACTATCGAGCAGCTGCGGTTGCAACACATAAGCAATTAATTTTTGGAGTAGAGGTAGAGGTCACAGTAAAAGATTGTATGATGTTCTCTGCGACATTCGTGAATGGAAGTACTTTTAATTTTACTCATTTTCGTACATTTTAGCTTTATAGCTTTTCTTAAAATTACAAGTTTTAAAGTTTTTAAATAAAATTGCTACTTTCAGCGATTTTAAATAAAAATATACATTTGAGCATTTTTTTAAATTGCAAATATTAACGTTTTTCTTTGAAATTGTGAATTTTAGAACCATTACACAAAATTAATGAATTTTAATGTTTTTCCCCAAAGTTATGTTAATGTGAGTGAGTGCTTCGTCGGAAATATCGCGAATTTTGGTGCCAAAAATTCTAAGCAGACATATTTTATTATTTTAGTACAAGTTAAAAAGTGTTTGAAGTCCTAAGAAAGTCCTTAAAATTACTTATTTTTTTTTCTTTTCAAAGTAGTATCAATAGTATTGCTTTATGAATGAGTAGTTTTATAAATAGTTCTCTATAATTGAAATTTTCCTTTTCCTAAAAAAGCAATATCACAAAATAATCAAGAATTCCACGAAATTTGGTAAGCTTATTACTTTCTTTACACATAAGTAGTATAATGTATAAGAAAAGCATTGTGATGGGATCGAACATTCGAATTCGAGTATTCGATGGGAGATCACGTTTCAAGCATCTCTGAGCACGAATCAAACGTTTTTGAGGTGATGTCTGCGTGTGTGTGTGTGTCTGTGTGTGTCCTTGAGTCTGTGGAGACGATATCTCACGAACGAATGGAGAGATTCGAACTAAATTTGGTACAAAATTTACCATCTGTGAACACTGGAACTATATTGATTTTAGACGCATTCGAATGTTTAGAACACCCTCAAATTTTCGAATGAAATTTGGAAAAATTGCCAAAAATAAAAATTTTTAATGAAGTTACGTAAATAATCATTTTCTAAGTAATTTTTTATTATGAAACGATTGACATAAAAATTAGAACGCTAGTATAAACCGCTAGTATAAACGCTGATATATTACACATTTTTCAAATAAATTTATCAAAAAATCATAAAAAATAATATTATTTGTTGTAAAATATTTTTACTTTTCATATGTAATATTACACGATAAATTTGTTAACGCCATTCTCGTCGATTTTGCACGATCCATTCACGAGAGAAGATACTTCGGTGCTAGTTTTTTTATTTGAACGCCAATAGTCATTTATCTACTATAAGAATAACCTATTTCATATTCATATTCATATAGCGAAATTTGGCGAAATATCGCCAACTTAGCAACTTTTTTAAATGTTACCAAATTGACGCAAAAGTCGCCAAATTGGTAAAATTAACGATAAATCAATGGAAATGACGACTAATTAAAGAAAATTCAATATCTTGGAAAGAACATAAAAATCGACTATAAGAATAAATTTATTTCTCCGACGATCCGACCGTAACGCTAGCCGAAAATTTTGGCAGGATATTGCGAACTTGGCGACTTTTTGAAATGTTGCCAAAGTGAGGGAGATGTCTCCAAATTGATAAAAAAGACGCCCAATGGGAGGTAATGATTTGCAAATTTTGAATTCCGTCGTATGACGGGCCTACCTTCTAGTATATAAGAAAAATGTTATTTTCTCCGTTTATCTGTAACACTTGGCGATACCATTGGCGAACTTAATAATATTGAGGGATATCGCCATCTTGTAGATATTTCGTTACAGATTAACTAAAAGATCGTCAAAGTTATTGAAAATGATACCTAATTAATGAATTAATTATTAAAATAATTTCATATAAAGACTGTATTGCTTATTGAGGATGCTATCAATATAAATAATTGTTAATTTTGAGTTGTGAAATATAAGTTAATTGGGTTCTTTGAAATAGTTATGCAATCATCCGGAAAAGGGTCAAATGTTCAATTCAACGTTGAAAACACTGTCCCGTGGATCTTTTTATCATTTTTTCACTGTGAAAGAGGCAAATTCATAAGGTCATATGCTGCCTACATCAGATTTTTTAAATTTAGAAATGAATTGCATCATTAACAAAACGAAAACATACGCCATTCTCGAAATATAGTACGTTTTCTTTAATCTTTTCAGTATAAAGGTAAAGTCAAAACAACAGAGCACAACGGAGTAATCGAATTATATGAAATTATGTATTCTTACTATACTACTTCGGTAACAACAAAAATGTTATCAATCTGTGTTTTTGTCCTTATAATATCAAAATTTGTTCAACTTCAGGAAACATAATGTATGATTTAAATATCTAGTACAATATATATATATATATATATATATATATATATATAAATACCGTAGCATAAAAAAAATGAAGGATACTTTGCAAATATGCAAATATAAAAAAAATATTAAGTAAATAGGAATGACAATGCAAAATACATTAAATTTATTGCGCAAATGCAGCTAATAAATAAAATGATTTCAAAAATAATAATAGTTTGAAAGTCTAATGAAAGAAAAGTGAGAAGCAGTAACTCGAAAAACTTGACTTTCCAACAAGCCTAGAAAATAAAAGTATAAATCAGAAAATCTAATCAAATGGAAAAAAATACAAATTTCGGATCATCAAGTTAAAGAAAATCACAAAAAATCAATGGTATGGAATCGATAAAAGGAAAACAAATGAAATCCAAGCTTTAATGCTATACACGTGGACAAGGGCTAGGCCTAAATCATTGATTTGTTCACTTCTCCAAAACTCTTCCTCGGGTCCAAGTATTTTGTCGAAGCAAACACAAAAAATGTATGCTTCTGAAGATATAGATAGCTTATACCTATAAACTATTTCTACTTGGACAACATACATAAAGAAGAAAAAATAAAAGGAAACAAGAATACCTGGAAAATACACTACAAATGCGCGAACCTGTCGAATCCGGGAACCCAGAATGAAGAGATCAGTGTTGCCGTTCGCAAAGGAAAAATAAATGATCTACTGTTGCCATTCGTAAGAAATAAATAACGGCAATGCGAAAAGGCAAGAATAAGTGATAATATACAATCAGAGCTACTAAAAGGAGGAGTTAATAATAGAAAGGCTAATGTTTAAATGGAAGTCATGGAAGTGGGTGTACAAAATGCTTTTTCTTGAAAATGAAAAAAATATATACGTTCTTAATCGTGCATTTCACAGTGTTATCAATACATGATGTTGAGACCCAGACCGTCCGACCTACCAGAAAGGTGTAAGGTAAAATCAATACATGATGCGAAATACCAGACACAACAGTGACCTTTATATAGCTATTGTGCTCTGTTTTAAGCAGCAGAAGTAATAATAAATTATTACAGTGCCGTCATAGTTTTGCCAATACCACTGCTACGTTGCATTATAACATTTATGGTTAGGGCCGAAAACAACACAAAATATATTTACAACAATGTTACAGTGTCATCAATGAGCGATGTTATTTAGAAATCACAACTGTTACGTCTCATTGCAATAATAATATTCAGTTGTATAAAAGTCACAAAATATAGTTACATCAATGGCATAATGTAACCAATATGCAATATTGCATACAAGTCACGACTATGACGTCATATTGTGACATTTATGTTTATTTGCAGACAAGTTACAAAATATAGTCACAGTAATCTCACAGTGTCACTAATTATCGATGCTGCATATAAGTCACATATGTGACGTTGCATTGTTATGTGTTTATCAAGTGGTTGAAACGTCACTAAATATAGTCCCAATAAAGTCCCAATGTTACTAATACGCATCTTCGCCTAGAAGTAACAACTATAACGTCACATTGCAGCATTTATGTTCAGTTGCAGGTACGTGACAAAATATAGTCACAGTAATGTCATGGTGTCACCAATTAGCGATGTTAAATATAAATCACAAATATGACGTCACGTTGTGACATTTATGTTTAGTTGCAGATACGTGACTAAATATAGTCACAGTAATGTCATGGTGTCACCAATTAGCGATGTTAAATATAAATCACAAATGTGACGTCACGTTGTGACATTTGTGTTTAATTGCAGATACGTGGCAAAATATAGTCACAGTAATGTCATGGTGTCACCAGTTAGCGATGTTAAATATATATCGCAAATGTGACGTCACATTGTGACATTTATGTTCAGTTGCAGATACGTGACAAAATATAGTCACAGTAATGTCATGGTGTCACCAATCAGCGATGTTAAATATAAATCACAAATGTGACGTCACGTTGTGACATTTATGTTTAGTTGCAGATACGTGGCAAAATATAGTCACAGTAATGTCATGGTGTCACCAGTTAGCGATGTTAAATATATATAGCAAATGTGACGTCACATTGTGACATTTATGTTCAGGTGCAGATACGTGACAAAATATAGTCACAGTAATGTCATGGTGTCACCAAATAGCGATGTTAAATATAAATCACAAATGTGACGTCACGTTGTGACATTTATGTTTAGTTGCAGATACGTGACAAAATATAGTCACAGTAATGTCATGGGGTCACCAATTAGCGATGTTGCATACAAATCACAAATGTGATGTCACATTGTGACGTGTTAATGAAGGTGCAGAAACTTCACAAAATATAGTTACAATAAGGTCACAATATTGCCACTGTGCAACGTCACATAGAAATCACAACTGTGATATCACATTGTGACTCATATGTCACGTGATTGCAACGTCACTGTTACACTTGTGACGAACTTTGCTGTATGGGTATTGTCAGACTACGAAGGATAATGGTTATATGTTTTGAAAGGTTTTGTATGTGTACAAGTTAAGTACATATGTAAATAAAATATTTTAAAATATTCGCATGTGTATTTTCTAAATCAGATTCCAAAAGTTTGGGCTAGATTCCAAGTAGCTGCCAAGCCTCGTGTCTTGATTTCGTTTAAAAAAGCAATTCCCAGTTATTTCGTAAGGTTTTGAGTTATTTTCTACGTGAGACTTTTTTTATGGCGTCCCTATTCACCGCATAAAAAAATACTTTTTAATTGTGTTGCGAAAACTATTTTTTATAGCTACTCGTGAAGTTTTGTGCGATTTTTTTTATGCGTTTTCTTTTATGGGGGTCCCTATCGGCCGCACAAAAACAGGTTTGAGTGTATACTTTAATTATCAATGTTTACTTCAAATATAGCTTAATTATTTGCTGGAAAAATAGGATTGTTCAGTTAAATTTTTCATTGAAATATCTTAAGTAGTAGTTCTTCAGTATCACTTAAGTAATAAAATTGATCATTAAAAACTTATTGTTTAAAATTAAAATGTATAATTAAAGTAAAACCCAAAAAATGCAAATGAAAGCCGGTAAAATCAAATAGAAACCCCATTTCAAAAAAAAAAAAAAATAGTCGGTTATTTTGCAATTCTTTCACTATATCCTCTCACTCCATATATACTTATTCCGCATTTTCAACACTTACTCGAATACGTTTGCCTTTCTGTACGAGATTATTTTCTCAATACTTGTTGTACTAATGATCATAAAATATCTCTTGCTTTTCAATTGAAAATTCGCAGAAAAATGTTTAATATTAGTATATCTGTTATAAAAACGATTTAGCTGTATTTTCTTAATAAAAAAATATTCAACATAAAAAGTGAACGATATTAATGCAAATAAAATGGAAATTCTAATCAAAAGAAATTGGTTCTTTAAAATTGAAATCGAAAGTTTATGCAAATGATTAATTCTATATGCAAGTGTCGGCTGTGCATTCTTTAGTTTGCTTAAAGAGAACTTTTTGTAAATATTCAACGTTTGAAAAAAAAAGCCGACAGCTCTTCTGTAATTTTTAGAAAGATAATTTAATTAAAGATGAAAAAATGAATCGAATTTTGACATGTTTATTACATTTGTTGGGGACGAGTAACATATTTGCCGAAATCAAATTTATACAGGGCGCTTCACTCGCTATCGGTCCCTGATTTTCCTTTATAACTTTCAAGTTAATGGATACATTTGAATGAAATTTCACATGGACATACATTAGTATATGAGAAGCGTGGCTACAGAAGGACATGAGTGGTGGCAATACTCTCTAGCCTGAAAACAGACAGCTGGTCTTCTCATGGAAGCCCTTATATAAATTGTCGCAGGAGCTGGGGGTTTCCATAAGCACAAATCAACAATCTACAAAAACAAAAACAAAGCTGCTGCTCATACACCAAGCTATGTCCCTGTCGCATTTCATTCAATAACGTCCACTTGTTTGAAAGTTATAAGAGAGAATCAGGGGCAGAGAGCGAGTGAAACACCCTGTATAAAAGACTAATGACTTTAGTTTATATTTTTTATAGATCTGAGAAAGCGATTTGGTCTGTCTGTCTGTATGCTTTGTCCGAATATGTTTTACAGACCGAGTTCGTTGTTAAACGTGTTAAAATAAAATCACGATTGACGCTTTAATTAACACGTAGGTAACGCATAAATGATTTAACTACCAAATCTTATGGCATTTGATACGCCAATATTTGAAACGCAGTAGATATACATTACATAAATAGACGAGCACATACAAACACACACACACACACACACACACAGATATATATATGTATATATGTATATATATATATGTATATATATCTACATATATATATATATAGGGTGATTCAAAACGATGGGACAAATCTTTAAGGGGTGATAGAACACACTTAAACATGCCCTTTCCGTCATGCAATGCATAATCTCTACTCAAGCGGTTAAGTACTAGGGGTTAGCGCATACTGTTGCATGAAATGATAAAACAAGAAAATGGCAAAGAAGGTATGAAGAAAGTGAAGAAATTACAGAACACATTTTAACGAACACCTTACAGAAACTGCTCAAAACAAGAAATAAAAGAAATTACAAAACAAATTGTAACACATTGCTAACATGAATGCAGGTCTCACACCTGCGACTTAGTGATCGTCGTACATTGGCGAAAACACCAGACATGTCTCGTACAGCAACAACAAAAATCCTGACAACAAGGTCCTCATAGGAATCGACGGGGCTATCGTAGATGAGGCTTTTCATGTGGACCCATAAGAAAGGATAAGTACCCATGAGAGATCGGGCGATCTTGCCGGCCAAGTGATGGGACCATCCTGACCAATCTACCACCCTGTGAATGTTGCATCCAACGCATTTCGCACAACCACGATGAAATGGGGTGGCGCTCCGTCGTGTTGGAACCCCACCTACGGATTTGAACTTCCCTTGCATTCCTTTCAGCAGCTTCTTACAAGAAATACATGTCGATCTTCTCCTGATTCGTGAAACAATCCATCCCTTCTAAAATCCATGGTAAAACTGACGACGAGTGTGACAACAGGTGCTTAATGCCTTCGCTGGACCTTAATTCGCTGGTGCTTAATGTCCTCTAGTGCTTAACTGTGTGCGTTACGAGCATGCATTATATGACGAAAAGTGCTTGTTTAAGTGTGTTCTACCATCCTGTAAAGTTTTGCCCCATAGTTTTGAATCACCCTGTATATTGTATATATATATATATATATATATATATATATATATATATATATATATATATATATATATATATATATATATATATATATATATATGAACATTCTTAAATTAGTTAATTGGTCTTTCAAAGTACCGAAAACATATAAATTTATCAAATTATAATTCCTATACTTACCCTTGGCATTACCCTACATTACAAGCAAGAAAAAAAAATTAATGCAGAAAAATCCTTAGAAGCAAATAAATTTTTTTTCTCAAATCGAACTCTTGATACAATTTATAAAAAAAATTCGCCGAGAATTACTCAGGAAAAAAATATCAAGACTAGATGAATTCAAGGCTTTTTATTTCACTCAAATGGATTTAGAAATGTACTTCTATAGAAAATCTTTTTTCAACTAAAAGATGCATGTTTTTTTTTCATACAGAAGCCATGTGTCAAAGTTTCCGAGGCGTTACCTTTCCCAAAAATGTTGAAACATTTGAAGCAATAAATTCTTCAAACTTTCAAGGGAAACAATGTTTGTGTAAGAATTGGAAAGTGAAATTTTTATATCTATATTCTACCTTTCCAATTCGTTTTATTTTCCAGGTTTTCGCGTTGGGCAAATAAAACCTTACACTACAACAAAAATTTAAGAAATATCTAGTATGCAAGTCCCCACTAGCCCTTTTTAGTTATTTATATTCCAAAGTGTTTGTTTAGTTTCACTTGTGTTGTACTCATTATCAAAATGTGAAAAAAAAATAAAGTAAAAATAAGAAAAAAATTCAGATATCGTACCCAAGTTTTTCTATTTTAAATATGTCACAAAAGTTCTTTAGTTTTTTTAAGTTGGCAACAGGTCAGTGACACTAATGCATTGGATGTGTTGTTCCAAAATATTTTATATTAAATTAAATACTTTTTTTTATTTTTTTTGGTATCTATAGCTTTTTGTAAATGTATTTTCGCTAGCAATGCTATGAAAGACCATCAATGTTCACGAGCTCCATGCGCTACGCCCATCCGAGTTCACCACGGCCATGCAGGGGAAACAGGAACCGGAGGGCACCAATTATAAGCGACCCTTCTATTCGCTCCTAATATCCACTGACACATGCGAGCGTCCCATTCAATATTACTATTTCTAATATGGCTCCATATCGAAACATATACGTACTATACCAACCTCTAACGTAACGCAATTAATTTGCGCGCCATTGGACCCTATAACAAATCACTTTTTCAAGTTTAAGACCTCAAACATTTTATCTCAAGCTTTCAATTTCTGGTCATCCCTTGGAAGAAAACGGACTAACCCTCTGTAACTTTACATGTCATATAATTCCGCTCCAACCAACCAATCTAACCATAAACAAAGTTTGCATTAATTGCATTATTTGTTTAAAACAAGAATTTGAAGTTAAAGCAGAAAGCAAGCCTCTCTAACTCCGTGCTTTAAATATTCATATTCTGAATTTTTAAATTGGGATTACCTCTTAATATTAACCTTCCTATTCAGCGGAATCATGGAGGTGGTCTCATCTCTTTTTAACACTTTACAGCAAAGTTGAAAAGTGTTTATGACTTTGTTCATTCTGTCTGTCTGTCTGTCCGTTAGCACGATAACTGGCATAAAAATGACTTAATGAAAATGAAATTTTAGTATGTTGTTCAGACGGTCTGTTGGACCTATGGGAATATAAATGAATAATATCACCCAATTAGTTTTGGATTGAACCCGGGTTGAAAAATGAAATACATTGAACCCTATGGGACCTAATTTTTCAAACATTTTTTAAGCGGATTTAAAATTCACAAATTGCTTTGAAAATTTTAGGTAATATTCGAATTATCTCTTAAAATATATAAAAAAAATTCAGCAAAATATATTCAGTAGTTTTTAAAAAAAAAATTAAAATAATAATTACACCTCTTATATGAAGAGATCACATGACCCACTTCAAAATGAAATATGACATCCATCTTGTCTCAAAATCGTGATTTTTAAAGTTCTTTTTAATTCATATCTAGTTTTGTATCCGTCCTAAAACCGCTTTATTTTTGCTTAAATTCTGTGCATCTACATACTGAAACAACGCAATAACAATATATTTGAATTTAAATGATCATCCAAATTTGATTATTTCTACAACGAAGCCTATTTTTCACTTATGTAAAATGTAAACAGCAAAATATGTAGAATGTTCTACAAGAATTTCTGCATTTCTTTAACGCAAAATTATTTAGCTCATGGAGTCTGAATAGTTGATATGAATGAAATATTCATTGATATTACAGAGAGAAGGACGACTTTTTCGATGAAGTTTTAAGCATAGAGTTTAATTACTTGTAGCTCCATGGTCTTAAGTTTATAAATAAAATAAATTATTTTAGTATTGTGATGAATGAAGTGAATGGGATATTTATGAATGTAATGCTGCTTTTATAGAGAGAGCCAGGAGTGTTATTTTTTCTATGACGGCATTTGAATGAATTTCAGTTGTTTTCGATGAAGTTTTCAAATATAATAAATTATTGTAGTATTATGATAATTTTAAAAATATTACCAAGGAATGTATCGCATTTTAGAGATGTTTAAACCAGACAATTTATATTTCAATGCCGTCATTTGAATGAAGTTCATTTTTTTCGATGAAGGTTTAGGTTTTCAAATATAATAAATTAATGTAGTATTGTGATCAGTTTTAAAATTTTACCGAGGAATGTATTGCATTTTAGAGATGTTTAAATAAAATTGCATTGAAGTTGGAAAGTGTTTCACAATCAATACTTTAAGCATGATTGCTCTTTCTTGCTTTTCTTCGACCCAGACCATCTGACTAACCGAAGGTGTAACGTAACTGTTTGGACGGCCGGGAAGTACCACACAATTTAGACATTAACCGAGTGGGGGAGGCATCCACAGGGACTTTCCACTCCTTCCCCTACCACTAACACCTCGGAAGGACTTTTGATCGTACTCCGCGTGAACACGGCTACAGTTTGGGCAGCAGAGGCGGCAGTGGTCTCATCTCTTAACTCCGTGAGCTGAATAAAGTTTTATTTTATTTCTTTAGGCATTAAAGTTTCGGGACTATGCAATTGCATTATATTGTGGCAGCGCCTTCGGCCTGAGCTTATAAGCACAAAAATAGCCACACTTTGAGAGGCTATTTCTGCAGATCCAAGGATTCATTTGAGAAACGGATTTCAGATTTGGATTCATCATGATCGAATTAGTATGAGTTATTTCACTCCTCGAGGTTGCATTTGGCGCTCGCAGATACTGACACTGCGCTTCTTGAACGGTGATTTTTACGTAAGCATCATGGCATCTCAATAGCGTCTGATAACGATTCAGTAAAACTGCCTAAAAGAAACTACATCCTGCTGAAAGGGACGTTTTCAAATCTAATATCGCAAAATTGCAGTACATAATAAGTCTCAATACTGTCATTATAGGTATCCACCATTCCCTGCTGAAGAGAGTTTATAAATACGAAACATGGCCATGGATTCTGGTATCTGCAATTGGAGCGAGATTTCAAAAGTTTAAAATTGCATAAAAAAATATCAGGGTCCTTGAAGGTCTAAAATATTTTTTGAAATTGTCTAAAATTAATAGGCATATGTATTGCAGTTTATCATCTTTCTTTATGTGTTTATAGAAAATATTAATTCTTTCTTCAGGATATTTTTGTTTGATTTAGTTAGTAATATATTAATATATATCCTTTTTAGAAAGCGGCAAACTGGCAATCGCTCAATTTCGATATGAATATTATTTCGATTTCGATCTGATTACTGTTTTGATTTCGATCGTTTGCTTATAATAAATAAAATAAATAAACAAGCATTAGAATCCGTAACAGCATATTTTAATAATAAATTATATTAAATACATGTTAACTTGTGTAATAAATAGGTTTCATCAGAGATCTATCCATAGAGGTAAAGATACTCTAAATCCATGGATGAATGAACTTTTAAACACGATTCTTTCTTACTTTTAATTATGAAAAGTTAAATTATAAATTTTAATTTAAACGGAGAATCAGTAGCACTGTATTTTTTAGCGAGATACTGATTGGCGCACGCACTATTACAGGAGGTCGTTTGCACTTTATGGAAAATATTTTGATAACTAATTTTTATGCATAAAGGGCGTATTTCTTTCGGCAATTTGCTTCTATCCGATAGCCTTGATTCTTGACTATAGCTCTAGCTCGAATTTTCCATCCGTCATGTCGATTTTATCCCACTCCTCTTGGATCGTTTTCTAAAGTCCGCTCAGTGTTCTTGGATGCCGCTTTCCTAAGGCTCGTTTTAGCAAACCGAAAGCGCAAATGTCCATTGGAGAAGCGTCAGATGATTTTACAAGTGTTTCATTAAATAGGATACATTTTATTCGTGTTTCTGATTCTTTCTTTGCTAAATATGAGGCAGTTGACTTAGCCGTATGACTGGAAGGTTTGTCCATATGAAGCTTGATTTTATGGATGTCCTTTCCATGTAAAGCTGGAATTTATTCTTCAGAAATTGGTTCTAAAATATTCTGCTGATAGTAGAGTGAATTAATTTTAGCTTTACTTGAGACTTTTTTGAGTTTTAATTTACCGTTGTAACAAATTCCTGTAACTATCATGAATCCCTTTGGGAACTTTTCTGTACATTGACGAAGCCATTTCGTACGGTCATTTTCGTCGGTTGCGCAATGGAAAATTGCTCTTTTTTTAATACAGTCACTTAAAAACACCCATGCCTCATCGAGGGTTACCACAATTTTCCATTTATCAGCAGTTAGGTGCTTTTCATATAATTTTCAACAACTTTTTTTTTCTTTCCGCAATATGCTTTGGCAAAATCAGATGAACTTTAGATTTAAACGTATTTTTTAACTTCAAATCTTTATGAATAATTTTACTTACAGTGCCAGATGACATTCCCAGTTTTGATGCAATGGATCTTTGAGTCGGTGGATTTTCTTTTACGATCGGAGACTTCACTTTCTTTGCCGCGTTCAAACAGTCTTAGGATGCGGATGCGATTTTGCGGCCATTTTTTCAATTTTACTTTCAAATAGACGTTTCTTCCCTTTCAAATTTAATATATTAAAAATACCTTTCTTTGAAATGCAATAACCTCGATTTTTACACCGCTTTACAATTTGTTTGTACGAATATTTTTCCGTAAAGCGCACCTAAGGTACGTAATCTTATACAACGTACGTAAACTTTGAGCGTACTCTTCGAGCGTAATTTACATAATATTCGAGCCGTCTATCAATTTCAGGAGCCATTTTCAAAATAAATCTTTTATTCTACATTCCAATCAAAACGAAACAGTAGCAGACGATTATATTGAAAATGCCAAATCTTTATCTTAAAATGCTAATGAGAAACATAAATAATAAATCGTTTTCCTAAAATGCGAACAACCTTCTATGTAATATTCTATATGGCTTCAATACAAGCTGACTGACGTCACATGCGAGCTAGAGCCATTTCGAAAAAGAGTGTTTCGCCATTATATTGATAATGTAATTATTCCAGCAGAGTAACCCATATCTTTAGAAAGAGAAGCACAAAATCTATAAAAGCTCTTGAACCACATATAAAAGTTTTTCGTTTTTCTTTCGAGATATAATGCAGAGAAAAATTATTTTTCATTAGCGTCAAAAAAACGAAAACTGTTAAAGTGGCCTGAAAAGGACCTCGAATGAAATTTTTGGAATCGAATGTTATTCGCCCATGCAATTATTGATTCTGCTTACGGGTTCAGCTGATTTTAGTATGCAGGTGGTCAGCTCCTTATATATATTTAGATTGCAGTGTTTTTATTTATCAGTATATCGGTCGACTCTGAAGGTGTTGCCACCTCTTAGAATCTAGGAGACGATATTGTATTTTTTTCATACCTCAAAGCTCCTAACAATAATAATTTCGCTATAACCCCCAACCCCTAGGCTTCTATTATTTAAACTATCACTTTCCCCATCCCTGAATTACGATTTCATCTATCTCAAGCTTTATCGATACGCTGAACATGCAATTCTGTTTAGCATACTAAGCACTAGCCTTCTGCACTATTTCAACTGACCATGTTAGTGGCCAAAGCATTTACGATTTTCAATCTACGGCCGCGCATGCTGGTTCGAATTAGGCGCTCATTTATGGCGTGATCTTTTATCGACCTATGCGCAAGCTATGCGGGTGTTTATTAGGATTATTAGCGGACTACGAGCTGATGTCCAGAGCTAGAGCTACGTAGCGGGTGTACGTATCTCCAGCGAAGTGGTCGCTTATTTAGAAAATGATCGAGATCGTTACGAGGTCTATGCGTCTTCGAATTATTGTATTCTTAGTCTCGATTTCACCTTATTTAGGGTGCACGTATTGAAACGGTGGGTGTAGTTTTGATTTTACCGTATTTAAGAGTCAACCATTTAGAGGCATATATACTCGTACTCGAGAGCTCGTTAAAAGGAGCGAGACTGGCATTTTTTAGGGAGTGGGCTATAACGACGCCCGCGTATTTTTGTACACTTACTTAAATGATTGCTAAAATGGTGACCACGATTAAATAGTGCCTGTCAGCAGTCGATTGCAGCTAGCGCTGTATATTTATACTACTCTGGATCAGAGGCATAGCATCCGTTGAGGCTAAAAAGCTGAGCCTCCCCTGTTTAAAATCTAATTTAAAGATAATTTTATTTATTATATTTCTTAAAATACTTTTGCGAATATATATGTCTATTTTAGAAAACTGATACATTTATTTAAAATGAGATGTTTCAAAGTTTTTTTCCCATTAAAACGCATATCTAGAAACTGAAATTATCTAGATTTTACGGTGTTCTGAAAGAAGCAAAGTATTACAAACGCCCAATGGTTAAACTCCGCCCTCCTTGATAATCTAGAACCAAAGACTAGCTTCTAGAAATGCGTGGCTATTGCTTCCCTTATTTTCAACCCTTGCTAAGTAGCATAACTTAAGACAATGATTGGATATGGGACGTGACGTTTCATGAATGAATTTTTCTTGGACAAGACTAATGGATCCGCCATTTTGGGTCAAACATGATTCTATTAATTAATCTTCGCAGAAAAAAGTCATATGTAATACTAAAAAAATATGAGTCATTTTCCCCTAATAATATGACAGTCACCTAAATTTAAACAATGTCAAAACGAAGAAACACACTAATAAAGACTACCGATAAACTTAAGTACTTTGTGAAGTAGATTTAGCCAATATGGCGAAACATTCGTTTGCGTATTTGGGAGTTTTAGAAAGAACAAATCTGATTTCCCTTTACACTAGGATCTCAGTTAAACAAAAGCCATTGATTATTTTCTAGCGACTTTTTATCATATAGTGGGTTAAGATATTTTTAAGTTTTCAAAGTATAGTATTTGTAAATAATTAATATACAAAATTATCTAAGGACATTGTTGACTACAGTGATTTTCAACTAAGCTTATGTTCTAGATATGCTTCTCACCCATTTTCAGTGCACTTCTTTGAATTGCTTTATTTCGTTAGTTCTAGCTGTTTATATTTACAAAACTGATGTATTTTTTCTATCACTTGATAATAATATTCTATATTTCTACTTAATGCATAGACGCCTCTAAAACATTTTCCGGGGCGGGGGTGAATTTAAGGGCACAATGTACAACATCGACTGGCTTGATGATCGCATTTGTTATATTGGATATCCAAGGGGGATTGTGATTCCCCCCTTACCTCCCCTATGGTCGACCATGTGTTCATATTTAATAAAATGATTGTAAGATTTCATCTAATTTAGAAATAAGAAAACATTTAGAATGTTATCTTATTAAATGTTATCTTGTATGTATTCATCTTACATAGGTAACATTTTAAAATCTCGTGCATTTCATTCACGTTTTGTATTTTTATGTAAAATTGTATTATTTTATTCACCAATAAATAAAACGTATTGAAATAAAACTTATGAAAATGCTAATTCCAATATAAATTTCACTTGTAATACCAAATTTTTTGACCCTCCCCAGTCTCCCCAGTCTCCCCAGTCAAAAATCTCACGCCACGCTACTGCTCTGGGTTGGTTGTGGCAACGCAACGCCACACGAGTCTGTACGCCACTACCATTAATTGGTATTGTCAAAAAGGAAATACATAATTAACTGCTATCTAGATCAGTGCTCTTCGAACATTTTTAATTCCATTTAAGACCTCTGCTCGCACACCCCTCTGATAAACACAGACGCGGGATTTATTCCCCTTAGACTGACATTGGTTGGTTCTCTTACGCATTAAAATAGAACAAAAGTGTTTTTTATTCTAAACTAGCGTACTAGTAAAGTAATATTCATATGGAATCATAATATTATTGTACTCATGATCCTGCAATCTTGAAATACAAGTTTATATTTGTTATTCTTTAATTATTTTCTTTTTTTCTGTCAGTATGAAACTTGTCAGAAATAAAAAATTGCAGAATGAAAATGTTTCATTTTTTGGAGCACCCCTACGTTTCGACTCACATACTCCACCCTGCCTTAGAAACTACTGATAAAGATGGTAATTCAACATGAGTTCCGCATTCTGGAGGTCATGTTTTTTCAGGATTTTTTTAATGCCATATTTCATAATAGACATACAAAATTATACATAAAACTTTAAATTATATTTATTCGAAAAATTTTCTGGAGGTTATTACAGCCATCATCTGCAATAATTTTTCAAGATTTATTAAACGTTGCATTAAACATTGACAGTTTCACTTTAAAACATTGCAATTTTCAAAAATAATAACAATATATTACTGAAATATTCAGAAATCTACTTAAAGCAAGAAAAAAAACATGAAAACAAAAACTAGAATATTAAAATACATATATCGTTATAATTTTAAAATAGGTATGTTTTCATAAAAAAATATATTTGGAATGTGGCCTGTGATACAATGTCACTCACAGGATAGCTCACCTTTTGCTGGTAACAACATCCTGCTCGATAAATATGGAAATTTAACAGATTATCTTATGTAAGTAGCAGAGCTTAGTTTTTACGTGTGTTTTTTTTTTCAGAGAAAAAGGTTCACAACTCAAAGACTAATTATTTATTGAATCATAATACAAATGTACAGCTCTTGATAGACATTGGAAAAACAAGTACTATATGCAAAATGTGAGCTAAAATAGTTCAGTGAAGTTTCTGGCAAACAGGAGATCATCCTATGCAGTTGAAATAATGGACAGATTAAAAACCATGGTTGAGGGCAACCTGGGTGAAATAATGGATATTAGGCAAAAATGTTCATTACCTAAAATGGCTTGCACTTCCCGTAACCACCATATTCGGTAGCAAACTTGGCCAATGTATCACTTTAAGCCGTTACTCATCTTTAACTAGATGTTTTGAAAGAACCATTCATTACGTCGCACAAAAACTTAGTCAAGTCGGATCAAGAGAATAAGTTCTTAAAACTGAACATCATCGGTCACAAAATTGCCCATAACTTAACATAATCTCACACTGATCCAATAAGACACATCGCAAACCGTAAAACCACAACTAACCAAACCGACGGAACTGACGATCTCAATGATCTCACCGATCTGTGATCTCTGACTGCTGATAACTGCATTAGGATGAAACTAATATATACCCGAGGATGGGACCTTTCCGGAACGTATTCATAACCGGAAACACCCTCGGATATGCAAATTACTTGCATTCCTGTCGACCATCCGATTTGCTTGATTTGCTTGACGGAAAAAGGCCGTGATTCACTCTCAAGAACAAATTGAGTCGTTCAAAAGAAATCTATGAGTTGAACTACGCTCAGGAGAATCGTGAATCGCGATTGTTTATTTACGTTTTTCCAACGACCGATTTCATGTTTTTTTGCTCTCTTCAGTATGGGATAGCCAATTTCTGCTGAGCATGGCTCAAGAGCAGCTAGAATACGTGCTGCCATTGAGCTGTGTTACATTAAGTAAGAACATTTGTTGTGCAACAATTTTGTGAACTTATATGCAGAGATACTTAATATTACCACGAGCTAGCTTCAAATTTGATAAAGGTATGATATTTCATAACAGGCCTATGAATGCTGTTATCTGCAGTTGACAGGATTATACATTTGGGAACGCCCATCAATAGTTTGATTCCACCTGTATGATCTTGGGCATTACAGCTTGCCCTCAACATTTATGAAATTCAAAGTCAGCTGCATAGAACTGAATTTATCAGTCTCCATACAGGTTTACAAAATACTAGTTTACAGCAAGCCCAGAATCCAGGTCTACTTAAGTTAGGGAACACCCCTGAAGGCAGGGTATGTGAAAATGGATTTAGTCGTTGCAACTTTGGGAATCCTGAGATTAATCTTTAAAAAAATGTAACAGGCTGCGTGGAAGAACTGAATTTGTCGGTCTCCTATAAAGGTTTGAAAATTTTCGGTTCCTAGAAGTTTTCATACTCTCAATAAAACTAACTTCAATACACTGTTGAAATTATGATCGGGTAATTATTCGGTTTTGCCTTCATATGCCCATTATGCATACATTGACTGGTTTCCGTTGCAAAAGAATTTCTTATGGATATATATATTACTTTGGAAAACATTTTTATTGAAATCTGAAAGAACATAAATATAGGTTTAAATTTTAGCGTAGTTTTGATTACGCGTAGTTTTGATTTTGGCGTATTTAGGGTGTAGCCATTTAGAGACCTATGCTCCTGCTACCCGGGCGCTTGTTTTGGACTGTTAACGATTTACGTGATTGGGCCTTTTTTAGGAAGTGGGATACGACGACAACGCGTATTTTTTGTTCATTTGTTTAAATGATTGCTGAAAAGGTGACCACGATAAAAGAGTGACCTTTAACAGCTAGAGCTGTATTTTTTAAACCACTCCGTGACAATGCTCCGTCAAACGAGGCTGCACGCCAGTACCATTAATTGGTGTAGTCAAAAATGAAAGATATATAACTAACTGCTATCTATTATCTAGATCAGACAGAACTCTCCACATATTTTTGATCGTGTGCTCCTAAGACCTACTCGAGTACCCCTATGATATAAATACATAGTGGCGATTTTCCCCCAAGGCTAATGTTGGTTCTAATACGAAGGTTTCGTATTAGAATAGAGCAAAAATGTATTTTCTTTTAAACGGGCGTTTTAGTAAAGTAATATTGATATAAAATCATACTGTTTTTGTGTTCATGATCCTACAATTTGGAAATAAAAGTTAATATTTGTTATTCTTTAATTAATTTCCTTATTTTTTTTCCTGTCAATATGAAATTTGTCAGAAAAAAAAATTGCGAAATGATATTGATTAATTTTTTTGGAGTACCCCCTATGTTTCGATTCACGTACGCCCTGTCTTAGACACCATTGATCTAGGTAACGATGAGTTTAATTGTAATTCGACATGACTTTCGCGTTGCTTGTTTATGCTTTTCGGGATTATTATATCATTATTTTCAGTGATTGATACAATTTACAACGTAATTTAAAATTAATATTTGAAATTATTTTTAAAACTTTCTGGATGTTATTTATGCGGACCATTTGCAATAATTTGTAATATTGGTAAATTCACTTGTTACGCAGTTTCCAAATTGAATAACAAAATGTTACACTAATGTTCAAATATCTACTTAGTACAAGAAAGACAACATGAATACATCTAGAATATTAAAATATATGGCTATGATTTTAAAATAGGCACTTTTTCGTAAAAGAAAATTCGAATGTTACAAGGGATGCCACATAGGATCTCTTATCCACCCTTTGTAGATAACAACATTCATAGATCGGTTTCACGCTTTTTGAGCTCTTCAGCTTGGAATTGCCGATACCTGCAGTGGTAGCAAGGAAATTTGCTCTCATCTAGCTGTGTTAAATACAGCAAAAAATGTGCTATGGGTAATGATTTTAGACAACAAATTAATTCCTACCATGAGTCGACTACAGATTTGATAAAGATACAATACTATTTCATATTATGTCCATGGATGCTGTTATCTGCAATAGGCACGATTATACCTTCGGAAACGCCCATCAATAAATGTGGTTATATGACTATGAACATGAACATTATAGCCTGGGTTCAACATGTATGAAATTGATAGCCGGCTGCCTTGTAGGATTGAATATATCCGTCTCTGTGAAGGTTTTCAAAATTGTAGTCTACTGCAAGTCCAAAATTCCGTCCTAGTTAACTTTGGAAACTCCTTACAGGCGAATGTATTGAAAATGAATGAATGTATGAGAATAGATTTAGTCGTTACAACTTAGGGAAGCCTGAACTTAATCTTTAAGAAATTTATAACAGACTGCTTGGAAAGACTGAATTTGTCGGTCTCTTATAAAGGCTTGAAAATATTCAGCAAGTGAAAGTTTTTAGGCTGCCATTCCAAGTGTAGGCTATTTTATATTAAACAACGCATAATAACCTCAAAATTTCATGAATGAGCATGCGAGTCTAACTTTTCTAACTACTATACCAATTATACCCGAGTTGTGGGAGTTCATCAATCTAAATTTAATGTGTTGATTAGATTTCGATACTGAGGTAATTGGATCGCACATTTATAGAGCTTTGTATTTCTCGTAAAATTATATTTCTTGTCGTCACAGATACAAAACAGAAACATAATCCTATTTTCAACTGTCCCGACTAAGTGTTAGATGTCTATTGATTATATTATTGAGATTAAACCAGGAGAATGCCTTCAATTTTTCATAGTTATTTCAAAAAATAAAAATTAATAATAATAAATGGTTTTATTTAATTAATTATTTATTTATTTTTTGGAAAAATACTTATTTTATATGTAATATTGTATTTGAAAAGAAATGACGTAACTTAATGATATATTACTTGTGCCATACTTGATATATTACGCGTTTTCCATCTAAAATGAAGAAAATCTTAAAACATTTAAATACTTTCAGTATATGAAACGACTTTGTAAATAATTCAAACTGAAAATAAAGGACTTTTTATTTATGTTCAGTTTCAATTAATTACAAACTTCTGCTTAGTGTTTATCATAATCTGATATCAGACGCATAACTTTCCATAATTTTTCTATATCTTTCGAAATACTCAAGCGAATTGCATGGATTTGTTAAGCTTTTTTTAATTGATAATAATAATGTATTTATTGATTTTTAGGGATATTTAATGATAAGAAAGTCCCAATTTAAGTTGTTGTTATCTCACGAAATCCAAATTTGTTAAAATAGGAAATGTAATACATTTGACACATCTGATATTTGTTCTTTATTTACTTTAATGGAATAAACATGCAAAGAATCTCGGATTTTCATGTAAAATACCTGAATTTGCTAAAAAAATGCCAATCAATTTAACGAATTATACTTAAGAACTAATAGTATACCCGTTTTCATCGTGGAAAATATAATATAAATAAACTTAAAATTTGCAATTATGTGCAAATTCCTATAGTATTATAAATTATATTATTATTCATAACATTCTATTAAAACATTTAATTTAGTTATCCTGAAGAAAGTATAAAAATCTATGCTTTAGTTATACAAAATTATATTTACAGGCAGATCTGAAGAATAAACCGTACTGATTCTGTTTGTAAATAAATTTACAAAAAATATGACATTGGAGCACTAAAATGAGAGCGCTGTGAAATCGGTTTAACATATGCCAAAATGAGAACTCTAAAATGGTATGAAATGGTAGAAGATATATATACCCATACCATTTGTATTCTGCTTCAAAAAAATGTCTGAACTTAATGTATGATTTTGGAAAGTATGTTGTCAAAGTAAAGCAGGTGACTTAAGGAAATTTAAAATATCAATAATCTCCATAATGTTTCAAACCGAAAGCTGTTATTCATA
The DNA here is from genome assembly GCA_951213105.1 of Amaurobius ferox. Classification (NCBI taxonomy): domain Eukaryota; kingdom Metazoa; phylum Arthropoda; class Arachnida; order Araneae; family Amaurobiidae; genus Amaurobius; species Amaurobius ferox. Next base: position 20,746,513 of record OX578149.1, read on the forward strand.
TATACCAGTCAAAAATTTTATTTCTGTAAAATTGATTTTTACATACGTTTTTTAATTATTTAAATCGGAATAGATTAAATAAAAGTCGTCTGTTGTATACACGTATTGGGTCTATTTACGTTGCTTTGCAGTATATCATTTTTTTTTCAAATAAATTCGCAGTAATAAATTCAAATCATTTCAAATAAATTCTGCATAATGCTATCTCTATGACACTTTCGTTTTTAATTAATATTCCGACAACCCCTGGTTCTAAAAACTCAACACATTGACTAAATTTTAAGTAGAGCTACTCTAAGTCTGTCCATATAATTTCAGGAAATTCGGTGCAGCCATACTCCCGTAATGATGAGACAAACACACACACACCCAAACATATTTTCAATTTTATTTATATAGATATCGTGAGCATTTTAATATATTTTTCAATATTTGTGTCTTCAAAACTATGCTGAATAATACAACTCTTTCTTTTAAACCAGAACCATTTATAAAATCTCGTTTCAGACGTCGAACCTTTAAGATGGCAGAAGAGGCAATTTAAAAGTTATGAAATGTTATAATATTAAAATCCCCATGAACTGTAATAGAATAAATTTGGTATTAGCTTCTACCCTGAGCCTCGATGAAATATTCTTCGAATTGAATACACGCCGCAGAAAAGTAATCTTTCAGGGCTCATTTAATCGGAACTTAGGAATTAAAGGATACAAATACTTTATTGAGGACTTGCGTTGAAAGGCAAATCGTTGGGTTATCATGGCAGAACCAGATAAATAATGATTTGATAGTATGACTTAGATTACTTAGGAGTAAAAGTTACTGACAGTTAGTCAAAAAGTAATCAAAGATCATCAATATATTTGATTACTCTTGCCGAACCAACAATAATATTTACGGATATAGAACGTGAGTTCGCACAATGTCTATAACGTACTCAATGTAAAATACAGAGCAAATAAAATTAAATTAGCATACGTACTTTTCGGAAATCTTTCGATTTATTCTGTGCTAACAGGCCTGTACCTGAATGTTCAAATAAGTTTTAGACTATGCCGGCTAAACAAAAAACGCCTAAAAGACAGAACCGAATATAGTAGCTCTACCTAGTGCAACGAAATGGAAATGCAACACAACTTGCAGAGCGCCATAAGTTTGTAAAGCTGTACAGACAAACAAGTTTAATCTTACTACGCAACCGGCTTCAAATATCTTATAGAATGTTTTCAAGTTGCCAGAAGTTGTAAAAACCAAGTTTATACAGGGTGTCCCAAAAAGATTGAAAAGCGCTTTAATTCTTTACCTGTTGGAGATAAGTGGGCAATGTAAATTGCAAAAATGTTGAAAGTAAGGCAGGAAATAAGACTACGTTAATGAAATAGTCCTCCCATTAATTTTCAAAAGGTTACACTTTTTAAATTTTTATACGACCCCCTTATACACATTTGGTCAAACAGAATTTTTTTATTTTTAATGCAAGAAGATCATTAAAATAACCGCATATCTCTATATTTAAAATTGAGCAAGTTATATTTAATTGAAAATTGAACATTGTGAATGGGGATATATCAAATTAGAAATGCAAATTTGTGACATATCACAAAAAAGATAAAACTGGATGATAATAAATAAGATACCCAATCGCGTAATGATGATATGATGATAATTATATGATCTATGTCTGTGTAATGCTTTATTTTGAGGCATTTGTGATACAAAATTTTGACACATATTAACGTATTTTTCATCTAAACAATTTCCATCGTCAATTTGTTTATGATTCCTATTTCACTGATGAAACAGCTTTTCACATGGTACAGAAAAGTGGCATAAGTCAAGATTTTTTCCTATATCATAATTCAGTTGATTTTAAAGATACATATATGCGGATATTTTTAATGATCTTGCTGCATTAAAAATATAAAATTTAAATAAAAATTAACGTAGTCTTATTTCCTACCTTACTTTCAACATTTTTGCATTTGCATTGCCCCCTTATCTCCAATAACTAAAGAATTAAAGCGGGTTTCAATCTTTTTGGGACACCCTATATAGAAATTGTATATAGGGAAGGGGATGTTTCCAAACTTTGGAAGTGCCCCCTATAGGCGGCTTCTGCGAGTAAGATATTGTTACTGTCATGTAGAATGTCCTCACTGGAGTCTCTTTTGAAAATAAGACTGATAAAACACCCGTACAGGCAACCTTTTCTATGACATGAATCTAGGTTTCCCATATGATGAAGTTCGGAGGAGGGACTGCGAGATTTGACGATTTATGGCCCATTTGGTGACTTTCGGAAGGTTCGAGAAACACTTCGAAATAACGAATATTTTACGAGATATGAGAGATTTCTGGAAGCCTCTATAGAGTCTGTAAAAGGAATTGACACACAGTTGGAGAGCAGTTGACGTGATACAAACTCCATTGAACTGTGACATACGTTAGTGTTTGTTTTGCTGCTGTTTTGTGAAATGAAATACATCAATATTTTGAGAATACAATCGGCTGCTTTGTGCAATTAGCAGAGTCTTTATCAGCTGTATATTGTTCCTGTTTACGCTCTACTTGTAAATAAACGTGTTAGTTATCCAGAAATTTGGGCTAATACTTGTATGCTAAACTTACACCCACGATTTCGGAGGATACATCGTAACAATATTAAGAAAATCAGTATAACATCTGCAGGGCAATCTTCTATTATCCATCTTTAAATTATTTTCTTGTGTCGTTTCCATGAATTGTTTCCTAAGCGGAGGGCAAATGTTATCAGAACTCATCCAATTGGAACTATAGTGGCGAGAGAGATTAATACTTTATTAATGAGTCACGTATATGAACATATACCGGCTTGTTTGGCCACCGAGAGAGGATCAAGATAAATTTACGATTAATGTCACGTCTTTTGATTACTTTGTGGAAACTTTGTCGCAATCACAACTATACTTATGCATCTTCGTAGAAGAATAATATATAGTCTCTTAAAAGTCAAACAACGGATGGGCAATAAATATTAAGACAATATGGACTCGCTGCGCAATAAAATGTTAAATTTGGGATTTAAGTTTTTAACTTAATCTATAATAATACAGAAATATGACTGTTTGTTTATTTGTTTGTTGGTCGCAGAGTAGAAAATTAAAACGACCCACGACTATAAGATTCTGTAGAAGTGTACTTCGACTCCTGAAAGGACACACTTCGTTGAGATGTTTTTTAAAAATTCAAATAGTTTTTTAGTTAATAAATGCTGAAGAGTCATTTTGAGCGATTTTTGCACAAATTGGCGAAATATTTTAACTAAATCGATTTAAGAATTTCATGCACATTTTGCTGTATACATTTGAGTATTTTCTTATTTTATATATTTTTACTTTCCCTATACATTGTAATGTATAGGGAAAATATTGAAATCGTATCGAAAATCGCAACTTGAGTTTTTGACGGATCTACATGTTTTGGGGCCATTAAAACACGAAGAAATTATTTTAGCGTGGCCTGTGTGTATGTGTGTGTATGTATGTATGTGTGTGTGTGTGTGTGTGTGTGTCTCTTCTAACTCAAACGCTGATTCACCAATTTTCCTAAAATTGTATAGGTATGTTACTTGTGGGTTACCCTGGTACTATTTATATTTTAGTATGATTCGGGATAAAAGAACCTGCTTTTTTTTTTTTGCGAAATGGTCAGGAAATGTCGTCAAGATCTAAAATAAGAGACTACGTATGCTCAAATGTATCAATTAAATGATTGTTTTATACGTAATTGTTGACTAAAAATAATAAGAACAACCCATTACTCTGGGAGTATAGCTGTTCTCGAGATATTTTAGTTATTTCGTATTTTTGCTACTCCTCCTTCGAAAATATGCCCAGTTACCAAATGAAAGCGATAATTGTATTAATACTGCAAATGTAGTGTAATTTCAAATAATTATGCGTGGTATTTTGTGCAATTCAACTCAATTTAATGAATTATTAAAAAAAATAAAAGGAGAATGAATTTGAGTCTGTAAGGAGAATCATGTGCTGCCCACATAAGATTTTTAAAATTACAGCATACATACTGAAATTAAACTCCGTTAAAAACATTTAAACATAGTCAAGATACATACATAGATAGTAAACAGTAATTTAACGATATCTATTTAAAGATATAATATAACAGTTACAGTATAAATTTAATTTTCCTCAATTTCAGAAGTGATCAAAAATTAATTCTGCACTGCAAAGGAATTAATTCTATATTGCAAAGGCATTAATTCAATATTGCAAAGGAATTAATTCAATACAGCAAAGGAGTTAATTCTATACTGCAAAGGTAATAATTCTATACTAGCATTATTACCATGCCTTACGATATAAAAACATTGTTTTGATTGTAAAGATTTAGAAGAGAAAAAATGTGTCAAACACAGGACTCTTCCTACGGGTTGTCAAATTTCGATTTTGTGGAATAATAATACAAATTAGGGCTTTTTTTTATCAAAATCTCGCAGAAAATCAATAGACTTTCTGATGTTACTGATTGAAATTGTCATACCAAATTTTATAATTCGATTACTTATTTCGAGAGATATCGCACTTCCTGTGCAAAAGCAAATTTTAAAATATCACTAGTCTTTCTCGAATTAATTGGTCCATGTGGCATTGACTTTTCACTTACATGTAGGCCACTGAAGGGTAACATATAAGCATTCTAATAAAGAAGGCGTGGAAGTCCAACATACAAATGAACTCATTGTTTTTCAGGGTTAAAATGCATAATTTTATGTATTTACAACTATATATATAGTTATCACAAACTTTTAAATCATCTGAAATATTGGGTATTCTAGACTTTGCAAATTGTAAGTTTTTTGCAGAAATATTAGCTAAGTCAATTAGCACTGATTAATTTTATCATGATCGTCCAGAGGGGAAAGACGGGAAAGATTAGAGAAGAATATTAATAGGGAAGTTTACCATTACTTTTAACACTCTCTGTACTCTGCCTTGTGTCGGTTGACGTCACTGATTGGGCGATTTTGCTTCTATTTCTATCGGGGTCTTTTGTCCTTGTTTTGTACAAATGAATACATTTTCAGGTACACATCACCAGAAAAGTAGTGAGGTCCGAAAAATATCCATGTTGCTCATATTGAGGGAGAAGTGATATCCCATCTTCGGCCCCCAAACTCTGGTGGGTCGTATCACTAGAGCGACCATCAGCTAGCCTCACTGGCGGCAGATTGCTTTCTGTCTGCTTCACATCAGGTGATAGAGATCAAGCCCGGGCGATATGACTGATTCATTGTCTCATATCCTGGCAATAAAACTCATTGTTATTTATAATGTTATTTTTGCAGACTGGCTCTCGCCACAGTATGTCCTCCTGTCAATCCCACTACGAAGTTTAGGAGTTCGAAATTTAATGTCACCGTTCACTAAGCAATAGTGTCCACAATTTAATTCCCAAAACATTTGTTGCCTTGATGTTTTTTACATACTGCACAATTTCACCCTATTTTATTCAAAACTATTTTTTACAATAATTTGTGCGCATACTTATGTAGTTAGTTAATGTTGCTGATGTAAAAATAACCGGTTAAGAAAAATACATCTATTTTATATCTCTTACCTTCTCATTATAATAGCTCTCTTAAGTTCATAGTTTTATTAACAGGCGTTTTGAATCCTTCCACTATTCTTTCCTCTTTTCCATAATGTTTAAAAGAAATATCTAGTTTTATTTTAACAACGATTTTCTTCCTGAGGCACTTAATGCAGCTATTTATTGACAGATTTCTTCCTGGGGTTTTTTTTAAGTATATGATCAGTTAGTTTTTATATGAAAAAAGTATGCTCTTACGTGCTTCCAAAAATGGTTGATACGATAATAATTTGCTATATGCGGTGTTTTAACAATTTTTTTATTTCATTATTATGTTTTTCAAGTCTCCGAAATATTTCATTTTAGATCATTTTAGTTATTACTAGCTTTGCTTTTGTGTAGGAAGCCCAGATGTGGCGTATTGTGAAAATCTGCTTCCGTTTCGTCGAAATTTTATATCAGAACTATTTCTTTAGCACCGAAATATCAGTTTTCTATCCCAGATATTAATCGATAAAAGCCTATGTATTTCAAAAAAGCTACCTTCAGAATCTTTATCTGCAGTTAGGTTGAATTTTGACCCAGTTTTGTCAAAATGCAGCTTGCATTTATATCTAAATATGATGTACATCTAATTTGATGTAAATTATATACCTTTTGTTATTCTAATGATGTACGTATTTAATTTGTTATGTCTGTGGTACACATTTAGAAAAGAAACTTAAGTTGAACTTTTTGATTAATTATCATTATTCTATCATATTTTATCATGGCCGTAAATTCGTACATAGTGGACTTAATTATTATTGTACATTGCATTGTTGTGCCGCTATATAAAACCCTCCAATTCTTTCACTTTTGCGCGAGTTCTGTAAAAGAATTATTAATTAATATAATACTAAATGGATCACACCGTTTTAACTTTAACAATAAAACATTTATTAACACGAGCCAACGGCTCTACCATGCTGAAAACACCGGTTCTCGTTAGATCACTGAAGTTAAGCAGCATCGGGCGCGGTTAGTATTTGGGTGGGTGATCACCTGGAAACACCGCGTACTGTTGGCTCATTTCAGTCGACGTGGTGGCCGAACGGTCAAGGCGAGCGTTTCCAGCGATTGATCGGCCGCCACGTTGTGGGTCCGAGTCCCACGTAAGACATGGATGTTGTGGGTGCAATGTGTTCCGCCCCCTCTGGTGCGCCTGGAGCAACGTCCCTGGACGGCTAAATGGTTCATGATTTCGGCCTACATAGAGCAAAAAGACGTAAGTCTAGTGCCTGGCCATTGGGAAAAAAAATTATTAACACATAAAATGCTTAATTACTTAATTTACAACCCTTATTCATATTATTTATTATTTCGGCGGAGGGACTATGTGACACCAGTATGAACAAAACTACTTAAAATGTGCCTACGACCCTTGATTATTGATGAACACATACCTTCAAGGCTGTCTTGGCTTGGTCACCGCCACGTACTTTGCCGATCATAATATTTGAATTAACTCGAAGTATTATTCATTGACTCGTAATATCGACGATCATATTGTACTGCTGGCGTGAACATTCGCACTTATTTCATTCTCTTACTCTGTCATAATGTCGAACAAGTATTTTCTCCATCGTCTTAGTCATAATGTCGCACGCGTATCACTCTTAGTATATCAAGTCATCTCTTATTGTAATGTTGAACTCGAACTGTTATTCCACAAGTCATTATTAAGTCATTGTCTCCAAGTTATCTATACAAGTGTACTCCTAGTGTTCTTCTTCGGTCACAGGCTATGGCTCTCTTTTTCCCTCGGGGGGTGTCATTCCCTCTTTGCTGCCATTTGCAGCATTCAGTGTGACGCAACAAGCACTTTCCTTATTGGTTAATTATTGAACCAATGTCGCTACTTGGCATCCTCGTAAGGGCCCGCTCAGCCCCCTCTGTCTTGACGCTCCTAAATTTATGGTTTGCTGTAAACCTCGGCGCCATCCAGACTACAAGTATTGTTCGATATTTCCGACACAATAAATAACTGGCATAAACTTGTCTCACCAAAACACATATGAGATCGATTTCTGGTCTCACAATATCTGCTTTTCATGTGTGCAATTTTTTCGAGATTTCATCGTTTGGCTCTTTTTAAGGAATCGCGTTTAATAAATACAGTAATTTTTAAAATATCATTTATGGATATTTTTTAAACTATCATTGTAGATTATACAATTAAAAAATGTATTAAAAATGTCACAATATTTTGTCTAAAATGTTTAGCTTAATAAGCAATGTTAATATCTGTTTTCTAGCAACTGAATTGTGTTTTGTTATTCATCAGTGCGTTTGACAACAAAACCAGCGGCGCCGATTTCGGGCGTTCGAGATACCTTTTTAAACCCCAAATAATTTTGTTGTGGGTCCCTCGAATCCCTAATGCTTTTGTGCATATTTAGTAGGGAGAATGTATGCATACATGCACAAATTTTGTTTTTGTTATTAATTCTTCAAGTTTTTTATCATTCATTCCCTGTTTACTATATAAAAAATCGCGTGTATAGGACCCCCCCCCCGAGACTGATTTGAAAAGAAATTTGTTGACTTCTTTAACATTGGTAAAAAATACCTAAAACTAAATGTTATATTTTTTGTTATTTTTTCTATATAGTTGAGTTGGAAATTTACACAGTATCTGTAAATTGTGTTATAATAATATTACAAAACAAAATAAATGAAACAAGTACTTATCTAAAGAAGAAAAAAATTTTTTTTATTACACTGAACTGTAATTTGCTTCATTTTAGCATTTCAGACGTTTTATTGTGCCAGATAATATGATTGAATTCAGTTTAAATTAGGTTTGAATTCTTTGAAAAATGCATGGGTCATTTGATTTAATATTTCCGGAACCCCGAATAATTTTCCAAGTCAGTTCCTATGAACTCTTCTTATATATATATTCCCAGATGTCTGATTTTAGCTTTTTTCTGCTTGTTTAGCTTCATCTTACTAGGTAATATATATTAATTAATCATCTTATTAAGTAATATACTTTGCCTTAAAAACTGATTTACCGGTTAGGATTGATCTAAGATTTGGCTACCATCACTGTTATACGGGCAAGGACCCTAAAATGAAACTATTACTATTGCATCATTGGTTTTAACTAGAAAATAATGAAATAACTTTGTATTGATTGAACTGGATAAATAATGAGTAGCTAATTAATAATCATCCGACATTTTCTTGTATATGTAATAAATAAATGTTTTCTTTAGGTGGTGTTTATGTACGAGTTTGCAACGAAAGTATGAAGTCCGAAAATGAATTTCTACTCACAGTAAGCTGTCAAACTTCTTAACTTCTCTCTTTTATCTGAAGCTGTAGCGCTAAATGTAAAAATAGTGCACTGTTATGATAATACATGATTGATGATTATATTTAATTTTACCATTTATTTCTGGCAGGCCGTTACTTAAAGTGAGCGCTCGCAGTAGCCCACAACTGATTTTTGCGATGAAATACTAGTTTGCGCCTGTAAGGCAAGGGAGATTAAGTTGAATTAAATGAGTACACTTATTTGGTTAAACTAAATAATGTATTTATTTCACAGAAACATCTTGCAATATTTACATTAAATCATTGTTCCTCAGCTACCGGGCCGCGAGAGATTCTTCTGGAATTTGTCGTTTTAGATTTTAAAGCATTTTTTATGAATTTTTTATGAATTATTATTCCATGGTTTAAATTTTCTAAGGAGAATAATATTTGTGAATGTGACAAAAATCCCATAACAAGAAAGCCTAAATTACATCTGTATAACAAATGTCGGTGACCAAGCCACATTTAAATTTTGATATGAATAAGAAACTGTTCAGCTGACTTCTATGGTGAATTACAATGGATAACTATTTTTCTCTCTCAATATCGTTTTATTTTTCGAACCAATATCAATAAAATCAATTTAATAATACAATAATCCATTTTATACTAAATTCCATTTCATATTATTATGAATTTTTGGTGATAAGAATGGGATATGTTAATAAAATTGGCACAGATTAGTTTAACGATGTTGGACTAAGGAAATGACAATATGCTCCAGTGATTTATAACTTGTATAAATGTAATTTTATATTCGTCAACATGCCACACCGTATAATATAAATGTACTAATACGCTTTATGATTATGCTATGTTTAATTATAAATACTTATTTAATGTATGAATTTTAAAAATATAAAAATAAATTTACCAGTATATTTGTTGGGACCGGGCCCTCATCTCACAAAGAGAGGAATAATCTCCCAGAGGTTGAGAAGCACTGCATTAAAAAAGCGTAATAATAATCCCTTGCTTTAGCACCAAAATTGCTCATACCCTCAACAAGAGGGAAGTTAAATTTTCAGTTTTTTTAATGTAATATAAGTTGTCTAATGGGATGACCAGAATTAAATTATACATATTGATTACACAGGGTGATCGGTAAAGTTATAAGTAGACCAAATAAATTTTGAATGTTGCTAGTTAGAGTCATGAAAGTAATGTAATGATATGGAAAGTGACAATTTGATAAAGTGTTATGCTGCTAAGCCATTTGACATAGAAAATGCTAGGTCAAGTCTGAAAGATCACGCCGCCCATGAAGCAACGAGACTACCCTCTCCTGGAATATGAGAGAGAGAGAGTAGATAAAAAAGAAGTACAAGGAGGGGAACACTCTGTCTCCTCGTTCAAATTTCATATTATCAGTATGGTCGCTCCTTAACCTGGCCAACGCTGCTATGGAAAATGAATAAACTGACGGCAGCGCGCCCTAGAGACAAAATATGAAAGTTATCACGTCAGACTCCGAAACTATGAAAGATAAACAAAAAATGCCATCTAGAAAGGTGTAGATCATAATCGATTTTGTAAGAAATAACATTTTTCGAAAAGAAATGGTGTAAATAGAAAGCTCATTACTGTGAGTATCGTATTCAAATGATGACCGTGACTCGGAAAATCGTCCCTACAGTTAAAATATGCTGGAAAATTTACCAACCATCATCTACAATCATTTGCGTGTACTTTGATGAGCATCGTGCCAAATAAAAAAGATCATAACAGGCTATTCGAATGAAGATTATTTCGAAATGGTACTACTGGGCAGGCGAATTCAGACGACATGCTAAAAAAGCTGCACAGCAGTATGCCTAGCGATTTTCCACTGCTCTACGTTCTCTAGCAATGCTGACGAACGTGTAATAGAAAGTTCTTTCCTGCATGCAAACATAACAGATGAAGGTCATATTTAGCATACTTTACGTTAAACTGTACATTATGCAAATAGCGCTTTTGTATTAAATTAAATAATATCACCTGCTAATTTAGTGATGAATTTCAACTTTCGAATTGATTTTTTTCTGCATCTCATAGTTTCCTAGATAGAATGACTAACTTCCAAATTTTGTCACTAAGGACACTGTCGACAATCGTATCTGGTAGCATATTGCCACTTTACTATATCAATATTGCACTGCCGTAGCTCCAGATCAGTGGTCGGAAGTAGCTCGCTACATGTAGCGAAACTACAGTCGTCACTGCTTTTTCTCGTAGTTTGTAGTGTAACGCCTTACTTTTAAAATAAGTAGTGCAGCGAGTAGAGCGATAGAATAAATTACTAGTTTGTGTCAAGTTTTGACGCTACTTTTAACGTTACTTCAGTAAACAAACAAGGTGCCATTCTACATATCATGTGGTCACCCTTTTTTCCTTTATATGAAATTTAGTGTTCTGCGCAACGATGTATGATAAATGGCTTTAGGGTTAGGAAAGCCATTGCCTCATGAAGTTGATTTTTTATATGGATATATTCAGATGCGTTAGTTCCCAAAAGATCCTTCTTATCTAATTGCAATTTTGAGATGTAAATTCTACTATAAATGAACAAACATGTTTATAAATAAATAAATTTTACTTTTATTTAATTTTTTACTTTTAATAAATAAAATGGATACACGTCGACTTCAATTAAACTTTAAAATCAGACTAAAAGTCCTTTAATAAAATCTTCTTTCCTCGACGTACACAAATTAGATAACCAAAGCGCTTTCGGACATCACAATGCCATTCATCAGTGGCGAAGGACATTGTGATACCTAAAAGCACTTTGGCCGTGTAATTTGTGTACGTCGATGAAAGGAGATTTTATTAAAGGATTTTAAAATTATTTTTGGTTGTCTTTAATTTTAAAGTTTATTCTTTTATTTTATTTTATTGCTTTCAGAAGTGGGTAAAAGCGTAAAGATTGGTAAGTTGATCAATAACTTTTACTTATTCAGAATAAGTATGTTAAATTACTACAGTATACCTATATCCTCAACTTTTTGTGAAAATCGAAACTGTGGCAAAATTCGTTTTATAAAAGTAGCTATGTAGTGAATACATTTTAAACGTAGTTTGTAGTCACAACTTTTTAAAAAAAGCAGTTGTATTTGTAGTTAACTACATTTGTGATAATGTAGTTTTAGTTGTAGATCACTACAATAATAAAGTAGTTTTTCCAACCACTGCTGCAGATACCATTGTTCAAAACTCATTTGGCGTACTTGCAACTTTACCGAACAACCTATATATTTCATTTCACATTAAGTTAAAAAATAATTCGGAATATACCTTTACTTTTGCGGAATTGCATATCGGGAAATCTCAGAAATTGACCTGCGCTTAACATCTTTACTTTTCAGAAAGATTTTTTTTTTTGTCCATACTTCAACTTCACAAATCCATCTTCTCAACCGTGTGTGTGTGTATTTCTCTATATTTTTAGTTAATACAGCAGCATTTTTTGCTGTGGGCAAGACCTGTCTTTTTGCCTTAATTGGATCGCAATTCGGGGCGGTGGGGGCATCTCCTTCACTTGATTGCCCGGCCTGAGGCTCCTATATATACGAACTGACTGGGAAATCATTTTGAAGCCCACTGAAGCCCGAAGCGTAATCCATTGATATTAGCTCTCCTTGTATTTTCATTTTAGAAAGTGTTGCTAAATAATTATGGATGAGAGTTTTGCCCCGAATTACTCTAATTATTCTAGGAAAGGTTTAAAATTGTTCCACCTTTCTAAAACGAAAAAGAGAAAAAAATTAAATACTCGGCGAGATCATTGGATACTACCCGCTATAGCAGCATGTTTGTGAAGAGTAATTTCTACAATATTATAAGTAAAACTTATTTTTTATATAAAATATTTATTTTCAATACCAATTGTATAATTTGTGTAGCTGAAACATGGCTGATTAGTGATTTTAAAATGTTATAGTCTAATCTTATACTCGTAGGTTCACGTAGTTTGTAGACAGAACATCATCATGAATGTTCTATGCTTTCATCCAAAACTAGAAGTATATATATATATATATATATATATATATATATATATAAATATTTCAAAATTTATACATTTTATTGTATTTTAAAAGTGTAATGAATAACAATATAGTTGAATCTTACTATCCCCATATGGAAATTTCACCCTATTATAATATAATTATGTAAATATAAGCTAAAAAACAAAATAATCGCAATGCGTAGTGTTCGAATGTGATTTTTTTTTCGAAAAATTGATAGAAATTATATATCCGAATGACGCAAAATTCCTTCTGAGCAGCACTAATATTTCATTGTCAAGTCCATGATTGGCGCCAAGTATTTGATGTAACCATTGACGTAAAGAATTAATGATTGGTGCCACGTATTTGATGCAAACATTAACATTGACATCTTTCCATTTCGGTTATCTTCTTCAATGTTGACCTAAAGAACTTTGACTATTTTGTACTAGACATAAAGAAATATATAGGTTGCAGTACAGATCTATATCATTCATTATTATTATTATTATTCAGATTTTAAAATTTAGATTTGGAACGTGTGTTAAATCGCCAAATATGGTAGACCATTTATTTACACTAACCCTATTTGACTTCAAGATATCTGATAAGTTAGCCTGGCGCTCTCCCAACCCTTCAGTTCAGTGCGACGTGAGAAATTAAGTCATAGGCGCATTTGTCCTTATTCGGTTCCAACTTATTAAACAATGCCTATAAACTTGAACCAATTCCAGTGGAATACCCGTTGATCGCCAACGGTGTCGCTAAAATGACAAAACCCAGTGATACACGCATTATTACAGAATAATAATATTCAGTTAAATTGCCATCTTGCTAGTTATACTTTCCTTTAAAGTTTATTTAATTAACCGTTGTACTATAGTTTGAACCAAAAGTTAATGACTTGCCCATATCATGCTATTTTTTGTTCACAATCCGTGGAAAACAAAACAACACATAATGAAAATTCTAGAACACACTTTTATATGAATTTTTTTACTTTTTACAACTTTTTAAGAGTTATTTTAATAAAAAGTCGAAAGCAAAAATAACTTGAGTGAATTGTAATATATCTTCCGCTGCTGAGCTACATGATTAAATTTACTTTCCAAAAAGCAATGTACACCTTTTTTATGCACAGGTTTCTCAACTTTTATTAAAGAGGCACTGAATAGAAAGAACTTGGAAACAAGTGTGTTCTAGTGATTTTTTAGTTTTTTTCTTTTTCATTAAACCTGCATCTCAGAAACGCTCCTTTCGAAAATTGATCAATAAACCGGTAGAGTGGATATCAAATAGATTCTGGGATTCTGCGAGGATTCGAAATTGGACGCTGGACAATTTTTTTACTATTATATTTCACCTGTTCAAAGGTCAAGACCTTTCTTTGAAAACATCAATGAAAAATAATTCTGGTAAGTGGCATCGAAAGTATTCTAAAGATATATGAGTAAAAGTTATAGAAATTCAGTTACGACCTTGACAGTAGGGAATTATTTTAGGGGTTTTTTTCTTTATATTTCCAGCTTATTGTCAAGTGAAAATGAAGGCAAAGTAATAAAAGAAATCCTTTGGAAACTACAAATTAGATATAATTTAAATTAATAATTTATAATTTTTTAAAGAATTTGTCATGTATGAAGTCATGAAATAAAAATTATTGTTTTTATTAGAAATTCGAAATAATATTAAATAAGAAATCATTTTATAAATTACTTTATGCGATAAATTACATTCAAAGGTATATTAACGAAATAAGTAAAAAAACACACACAAGAACGCCATGTTCTAAGCATATCATATTTTTATTTATATACCAAGCTTTACCAATTTATTCCCACTTGACGCATACTGACAGTCAGCTATTTTCAAAAATATACTACTTCGATGGCACATAAGTCGGTAAATAACACCAAAATGATACCGAAGCAGTTCGCAGTGACATATTGAAATCGATTGAAAGTTGTATTTTATATCGGTGTGACTGTAGTTTATGCTTTAAATCAGATCTCGTTTTTCCCCTCGGAACAGGATTTGAAATCCACGTAGAATAAATCGATTTTGAATAAATATATATCTTATGATGACACAGCATTATATTTCATATTTTGTTCGTTATGTTATTTCTTTAAATTAGCCAAGTTTTTGCTTCATATTGTTTAAATTAACCAATACATCCATGTCTTAATACTTTCCATACAGAAAAGTAACAATTGTCAGCACGAGAAGTTCTGGATTATTTGACCTTAGCAACAAACTTGGCGACTTTTTGCGAGTTATGTTGGGAATATTTGAGAATCTGATATAAGCTATAGATTAACAATATCCCGAGTTAAAACTATATTTTTCTGGATCACTTGATCGAGGGTTTATAAAGGGTACTTAATGCTTAGGGAACTATGTTATGGGATAACAGAAACGCTCTGATTTGTGAATACTGTCGCGAACGCGCAATGTTCTGTTTGGCGCCTCCACTTTCGCCTGTCTCGAAGGCCAGGTGAAGAAAATACCGTGCATGATGTCAACATGATGTGCGGATGATGTGAGCCAGAGTTGCCAGGATTTCCCAGTTAGAAGAAGGGTATCCAGGTTTGGCAATTTTTCGCCAATTTTACGATATTTTGCGACTTTCGGAATGTTCCAGAAACTTCTCGATATAACGATTATTCTTTGAGATATAGATATATCCATAAGTTTCTAAGGAGAGACTATAAAAAGGGTCACCCCCTACCCATTGCGTTGACTTTCGTTAACGTTTTGAGAATAATATCGCTTATTCTGTAAAATTAGTGGAGCATTTACATGCTGTTTTTCTGTATACTGTTCCTGTTTACGTTGTGCTTGTAACTAAACATAAGTTATCCAAAAGACTTGCACTCGCTCTTGTATTCTGCGTATACACCAACGATTCCTGATGATACGTTTCGTAACAAAACACGTTGTTGTTGTTGTTGTTGAAACCCAGACCGTCCGACCTACCAGAAAGGTTTAAGGTAACAGTTTGGACGGTCGGGAAGTGCCACCCAATTTAGACCGGAACCCAGTGGGGGAGGCATCCACAGGGACCGTACCCTCCTTCCCCTACCACCAACCTCTCGGAAGGACTTTCGGACCCACATGTTTAACGTGATCGTACTCCGCATGAACACGGCGGCAGTTTTTTGGCAGTGGCTGGAATCGAACCCGGGCCTACCGAATGCAACTCCAGCGCGCTAACCAATGGGCTACCGCGCCCCGGTAACAAAACACGTGTGCTTTTAAGCATTTTATTTCTTTTTGGAGAAGATTGAAATGAAATACTTAATGAAATACTTACTTCTTTCTTACGTCTGTCATTAGTCTTGCACAATAAAGGAAAATGTATGTGTGTGCATGTCTATCTGTGCGGTTTGTAGCGGGAAATCTAAGCGTCATACATTCTTTTTTTTTAATTTGGTATACAGGTATTTCAAAACCTGGCTTTGGTATTATTTTTTTTAATTTCGAATTAGTTTTTAAGTCATATTACGTTTTAGCACGATTTTGGGTGATATTCACACAAATCGATTTTTTAGCGACCGAAAATATTTTGGCAGAGTTACTATTTTGACACCGTCAGATAAGATTGAAAAATTATCTGTCAAATAAATGTTTAACTGAATCCATACGATAAATAGACGAAATTTTGTTAATTTAAAATATATATGTACACTGTGCGCGTTTTAAGCGATATATAAAATTGACTGCCAATACTGTTTATAATTTAACATCAGCTACATTAAATATCACACACTGCTGTAAAGCAAAAATTAACTCATTAAACCAATGTATTAATTAAATATATTTTTAGCATTTTGCTTACGGATGGGACAGCGCGTACGCCCCTCACGGGAGGGCAAGAGGGCGCACTTTCTCTCTCCTGGAAGTTCCTTAAATTTCTCCCACTGACGCGAGTGATTTGCCCCTTCCTGAGAAAAGATATATGGGCGACCATTCCGTCAGGGAAACAGCAGCTATATCAAGAATGTCCAGAAAGGACTGTCAGCATAATATCAACATACATCACAGAAACAATAAGACTGCTGTCAAACAAAGGTTTTAAAAAATCCTACGTTAAATCTGAGAATAGTGTAAGAGCAAGAAAAGTAGAAAACAATTAAATCGTAAATAAAATATTTTGTTTTTCTTTGCAGATCGTTTGCAACACCTTCTACAGTCAATTCACTCTGTTCGAGGCATATATAGACTTTCTGTTTACTGGGTATTTTTCTACTTCGAGCTCAGAAACACTTGTTTTTATAAATGATGTTTTCAGATATTTTTTTCAATCTGTTGTATCCGTCGGCGGAATTTCATCGATTTTATTTTTAGTAGCAAAACAGGGAATTTAAAGAGAATGAACCGAGGAATTGCGTATCAATAGAACATAAAAACTTCATACGAAATATGTAGATATATTAAAACTATATGATCTAATAAGCACCGTTGCTTACGTATTTTCAGCAAAATATAGTTCATAATATTACAGAGCGAATTTACATGATAAACTATGAGTTGATATAACTCATTTGAAATGAAAAATATATTGAATTTTAATTAGTTTGTAAATTTTGGAGGATTATTTTTTAATCATAACATTGTAGTTAGAACCAGGGGTCGGTCCTATGAGCCCTGCAACCAATCAAAAATTTGTCAGTCTGACTCCCACATGAGTAGGATTTCGTCATTCGTGAAGCCACGGACCAGGAAAGTTGCTGCCAAAGCACAGCAAATTTTTCCGATTATTACAATTAGAAATTGTTTGTTCATTGTGATATCATATGCCCCGTACCAAAATAAAAAAATGATTTTAGTCATGCCCGACATGCATGCACCTTCTCTTGCTCCGAGCACTTAGTTACCATATTTCTTCAAAAATGTTATATGTATATCTTTGTGGTAGATTAGAGACATACATTATAAATAGTCACACGGACAACGAATGAATTTGCAGCAATGACAGATTTAAGTTCTATGATGGAAAACAAATTGGTAATTCGTCTTAGAATATTCACGAAATAGCTAGCATTTTTTTTATTTATTGTATGCAAAAAACTAATGTGAAGATGAAAATATTTTGATATAAATTCCGATTATGGTTCTGTCTTTACTGTTGCAATAGCTTTTGTAAGTGCTGTTAGCGCTGTTTTTTTCCATAACGTTTTGTGTAATGCGACTTGATGAATAAACATTTTTTTTCAGACGATAAATTTTAAGTTTGTAGAAAATAAAATAATGAAGGTATTATTATTCGATCTTATTGAAAATCAATACACTTCTTTGACTTATAAATTCAGGAAAATGCACTAAATTTTATCCTAGCCGTATTGTTATTTATATAGCTATAGTGCAAATGCCACAACAGTTTTAATTACAGTTGTTAGTCAAGGGTCTAACACTGTTTGCTTTCAATGTATACTAAAAATATCTAAACATCACAAAAAGACAATTATAATTGTCAAAGATAGACCGTGGTCTATTATAAGAATAGATATATTCATAATTTTTACGACATGTTATTATAAAAGGGAGCATGAGTCCCAGAAGATTGCGTAACGCAATAACTAAAGGGCACTTATATCAACCAATGAAAAAGACTTCACAACGAAATAAACGATCTAACGCAAGGGAAAGAGGGCGTCGAGAGAGACCATCCAAAAAACATTCCGAGTAAAAACTTGATTTATTTTCAAATTCGTGAAATGTCGATAGAAAACTCAACGGTAAACATTCTACTATATACTTCGAGTATGTTTGGTCCAATGATTCATCCCAGCTGCTGAAATAAATGCACGGTTTGTGTCACCCACATTGGGAATTTTACTAACTAACATAGTAAAATTCCCAATATACGTTGATATGATCAAACATCAAACTATTGTCTGATTTATTTGGTATAATGGGCCCATGATTGCGATGTTGTGAAATTCAACTCATTTTTCCTGAAACTGTACTATCTCATTTTGCAAGAATTTATTGTAGAATACATCCATTTTAATCGGAAATATATCTAATGTTTTCTTGTACTTTGGGCCCCTTATTTGTTTTATTTCGGATATTTCAGGCTTTGATATCAGCGGGGGTATGAATTTGCTGTACCTTTATTAAAACCCAGTTAATAAAGGTCCTTGTCGCATGCGCTTGACCAAATATATTCCAATCAATGCACTGTAATGCTTTTAGTTTTGATGTGAATAACATTTATGCTTGGGATTTCTCTAGTGGGAATCGGAGTGTTACAAAAAATGTAAACGCTTGGTTGCATATAACTCCGAACCTAATAGATAAACATGTAAATATTTTTTGTTATTTTGTCCTGTTATATGGTCCAAATTATGAATATATAAAAATAATTTCAACATTTTTTTATTTTGAACATTTTTTCTAAAATGTCTGAACACATATCTGTCCGAGCGAGTGTTTTTTCTTTCATTTTTTCTACTTTTAATCGACATATCTTCTAAACTCTAACATATAGATATAAATAGTAAACAACAAAATTATACTTAATAATTTTTAGCTTCTAAATCTATATTTAATTTTGAAGAACGCTCATTCAAAACTCAAATTCGAAATTCTAACCTCGACACAATAATTCCCCTATACATTATACTATGCAAAGAAAATAAACATATTAATCAAAATAAAAAAGATGAATCAATAAATTTTAGTGTAGCATTAAATAATAGTTGTCAATTTAAAGTAAACTAATGTGGTGAATAGCATAACAAACAATTTATCCAACAATGGCATCTTTTAAAATAATAAAATGGATTGATTAAGCTAATTTGACTGCTTAAAATAATGCAATTATGTTCACAGAAATCTGGTAACTACTGACTAAAGTCATTAATCAATTCCTTTGAAAATGGTGACAGACTAATTTAGGTTTCTAAAATATCTTGAAATTACTAATGAGTTTGTTATTATTTAATCAATCAATGTATACTGAAGCGTAGTGCAATATTCTCTATTTCCAGAAATATATTCAAGTTTACAGATTTTTGCAATGTTTAATAATACGTTACAATGTAAGTTTCTAACATGTTGATTAAAATAAACTGGATTATTCAATAAGGAAAAAACACTGCAAGCAATGTATTTAAACACAAATAATTACATTATTATTATATTAATTCATTTTTGCTGACATACTTTGCTCAAGTTTCACTTGAGCTAGTTTGTTATTCAAATGATCTGTTTTCAATTCTTACTGCTTCTGCAGCATAATTTGTTTATGCATGCTTTGGTAAAGTTGTATGATTTGATAAAGCTAGATTGCTTGCAGCGCATCTTAAGTTTCTATGTCATTACAAACTTATTTTTCATTTTTATATATATTAAAATGGGATTGATGTTTTTCATCGCAATAAGTACAATTTAAAATCTGTTCATTTTTATTGCTTTACCAAAATGAAATTTTTAAATTTGACTTTTTATTTGCGACTTGGCACTTTCTAAATTACTCTAACTTGTCAAAATACAGTGGAAGTGGATTTAATTTCTATTTTTATTGAAATCCATTTATATATATATATATATATAAATATATATTGAAATGATATTGATTTTTTTCATTGCAATAAGTAAATTATAAAATACGTTCGTATTTAATGCTTTGTCAAAATTAAATTTTTAAATTTGACTTTTTGTTTGCGACTTGGCACTTTCTAAAATTACTCTTACTCGTCAAAATACAGTGAAAGTGGATATCATTTTTATTTTTATTGAAATTCATTTATATATATATTGAAATAATACTGATTTTTTCATCGCAATAAGTAAAACTTTAAATACGTTCATTTTTAATGGTTTATCAAAATTAAATTTTTAAATTTAACTTTTTGTTTGCGACTTGGCACTTTTTAACATTACTCTAACTTGTCAAAATACAGTGAAAATGGATTTTATTTTTATTTTTATTGAAAATCATTTATATACGAGGGTCAGACTGAAATTTTTGAGACAGGGGCAGACGATATGCTCTAGAAAAAAAAATATTGGTCGGATATTTAAATTTGAACTCTTTTGTGCCCGCAGACGATAATTTGTGGCAACAATTACTATTTAACTATCGTAGAATAAATTTTGAAAGAAAAGAAAATGGAGTTGACGAGAGAACATTATCGAGTTATGATTTTCTATGATTTTAAAGTGGGGATAAATCAAGAAGAATGTCTTCAACGCCTACAATTAGCATATGGAAATGATGCTCAATCGTACATACCGTTTTTTGACGTTGCACAACGTCAAGAAAGTAAAGTATGGGTCTTTGGAAATGTTTCCAAACCAACAATGGTAAAAAGACAACTAGCATTGAAAAAAGTAATGTATGGCGTGTTCCTCAGAAGTACAGATCATTGTAAAGTTTTTAGAGAGAATAAAAATGTTCCGTAGACAAACCGATTTATAAAAAAAGTCGTATACATACACATATCAAACTAAAAGTAAACTATTTTCTTCTGGAAATGTCCCGAATAATTCACATTAATCCTAAGTATTCCCTCAGTATTAACCCTAAGTATTGAGGGGAAAACCCTCAAAAGGCGGATGTGCCTCGTAATTTAGGCACAACATCCTCGTTCAGTCAGGGATCTCCATTTAAAGCCGGTTGTGGGGTGTGACTGACTTCGTTAGTTGTCATAGAAATTTGCAAGAGTTTGGAACATATACTACACCTACAAGTAAACTAGTGCAGTTATCGTCTAAGATGTTCTGATAAACACAAAACCAGTCCATGTGTGCTGGTTGCACTGGGAGCGCGATCCAAAACTTTGAGAATGTCTCCAATAAGGTTCATTGACTATAAATGAATCATATTTTAGCGTTTCTAAAATTAAACCATTCTAAACTTTATTGTAAACTGGGAAATATTGCCAGAGCACGGACATCATTGATAAAAAATATATTGGCACATTTCTGTGGCTATAAATGGCTGGTGTTTTCTTAGGGACTCCAACCTTGAATGTAAAGATAAATATTGCTAGAGCACAGTTAGTATTGAAAAAATTCTGGTATAACTCTATCGTTACAAATCACTCCTGTTTATTAAGGTTTCTAAATGAAATCCATTCCAAACCTAAAGTAAATGGAAAATATTGCTAGACTATGGCTAGTATTCACAAAATAGTGATATAATGTTGGTCAAATACTATCTGTGGAGTATTTGTATGCAGAAAAAAAGACGTGCAAATCCTCTTTGAATAACTTGCCTTTGGCCTCCCATCTCGTATTTTCAACTGGCACTTCCTATTGAGAAACAATAACTTTGAAATGGAAACTGGACAGAAACTCATCTCTAAACTTAAACCTGCTTTCCTAGCATTAAAAACTGAGATGTTTATAAATAAGGCAAGTTCAAGAGAGTTAGATGTATAATTAAAACAAGTCCACACATAAGAAAAAAAATCTGCAAAAATGACTTTTGAGGCCAGAGTTGTAAAGAACCTTGTTGCCCCATCCGGGAATCAAATCACGAATATTCGTACTGGCCAACCGACTTTCTATCGTCGAGCTACTGAAACGGAATTGCCAGCTCTTATTGTCGAAGTGTACTCTGCATTCTCCCCCTCTGATGCCAGATTGGTGTGCAACTGACAACCTGACTGACCATATCTTGCTATTTTTACCACAGGTTAGCCTCCTGATGCTAATTTCATCCTCCAAGTTAACTTCCTGCGATGTCGTTGGTCTCCCGATTTTGAAATCGACGCTCAATACGCCAGAGTCCGCACTGATTCCATGCCAGTCGTACTAGCGTCACTTTCAGATCTGTGATATATTTGCAGTAACCTATAGGGTAGATTTATTCGACCGCTATTTTAAAGAACATTGCTCCCCCCAACCGATAATCGAACCACGCCGCTTCTTTGTACTGACCAGCCGATGTTCTATCGCTGAGGTACTTGATCGGAATTGCAAGCTCTTATTGTGGAGATGAACTCTGCAAAATTTTATGTTGTTGCTTCTGAAATATTTATTCTACTAAAATACGGAATGGGATCAACTTACTATAATATGCTATTATTTTACAGAACAATGAAAATATATTAACTTACTGATATGTTCCTTAGCCTGCTAGGTTATATGCCAGTCAAACGAGAAAGCCACCACAAATCGAGGAGCTCTTTAAGAATTAGAAATATAACTGGGACTGCATTGTTTATTGAATAAGAAAATTGATAATAAATAGGTAGCAGTGAAACATAGTTATGAATAGAACTGCAATTTTTGAATTATTATACGATTTGGAAAATGAATATAGAATATACTGTGGATGAGTTAATAATTGAGCATGCTGCTTTCTGGTCTCAGCTTTCGTCATTTTCATAATGGGTGAATTTTTTTCGAAACTTCATACAGGCTAGCCAGTTCCGCCTTTGATTTATCTCCCCAGGCAATCATTGGCTAATTACCACAAAGACAGCTTAAATGCGCTATAAACCCCCATTCTTAACACCCCTGCATTGAATCTAATCTTACTCGAGGGACTAACTTTATGGAACCTATGTACAGTAAAATTTAGGCCATAGATCTCTCACACTTAAGTTGAATTTATTGGGAATATTAATAAAAGTAGTCATGAAAAGGCTAATCTGCTTTTATGGTCATGAAGACGGAAGATTGCTTTCCTTCGAAAACCGATTTATAATTTTATTTAATCTATATTATAAATGACAAATTCTGTTATAGAAATTTTTAGTTCGTGAATACTTGATATTTAAAATTTGCTTATAGTGTATTGAAACACAATGTCTGTCTATCTGTAACGGAAAATCCATGCAACGTGCATGTACGAAAATTGATATAAAGATGATTTCGTACAAGTCTAGGTATACTGCGGAGCGAAGCTTTTAAATTCGATTTATATTTTTAGTCATCCATGCTTAAGCGGAATATTTTTTTTCATCTATCCAGATTGATTAGTGTGACTATTCACACAAAAAAATCAGTCGTGATAAATATACTTTAATTGAGAATAAATAATTCAAATTTTCCTATTTCAAAATTCAATATAAACAAAATTCAAATTTTGTTGTTTTATATAACTGTAAAACAACAAAATTTGAATTTTGTTGTTTTATAGTTATATAAAACAACAAACCTGCTTTAACTCCAGTGCAACGTCGGGTGCATTTTTTAGTCTTTAATATTAAACAATCAGGTCCGATCAATAGAAGTTATTGCACCTCCTCTAACAAGGAAATTAAAAAGTTACGATAACGGAGCTGGCAACAAAGGCAGATAAACGTAAAAATTTCAATTACAAAGTTGTGGAGCACGGGTCATATTTAAATCAGTTAAAGGCTCGCGGACCACATATATATAAACGCGTATCCTCGTAAACAAATGAAAAAACTTGTTCCAACATATATCCTCGTATTTAATCAAGAGTATGTTTTTTCTGCTTATTTTAACTAGTCGCGCCCTGTAATCTGAGAGGCGTTCTTGATGTAAATGAGATATTCGTTCTGAGCAGTGGTGATAATTAAACGAAAACATTTTTTATATAAATTATATCATTAAAATATTATCGTTATATATTTTTGATCCGTATAAAAAATATTTTAATTTATATTTTTTGTAATTCCATATTCAATGAAGTGATAGAATACTATTGTATAGAATAGCTCAATATAGATATTGAGCTTAAAGAATGACGACTGCCCAAATGACGACCGTTAAACAAAATTGGCCCTTGACTCTTCGGGCCATAAATAAAGCGAAAAAAAAATATCTTTCATATTTCTTTCATTATTATCGAACCTAAAATCTATTTCCGTATTTCAAAAGGAACTAGGAATGAAAAGCTGGGCGTGGCCAAATAAACTATTGATACATGTTGGACAAGCTTCTTACAATAAAACCTTCTCTATATTTTCTAAATAATGTCATTTTTGTAATTGAACATAGTTGTTCAGCATTTTCAATTCATTTAATTTTTAATAGGATTGAATGGGCTCTAAAATATTCAAAACTCGTTTAAATTTTCATATGCTCTTCAGTTCAAGCGTATCCAAAAGTAACGGTAAGAAGTAACAAAAGTTATTTAAAAAATTATACCAAATGTTGATGAGATAAAGAAATGGACCTTTAACTAACTTATGTTTCATCAGAATTTGCCTGCTTTCAGTATGGTAAAATACGGCCCTGGCCATGGAGCCTATCAAATGCCAAGGGGAAATGTAAATTATGTTCGGAAAATAAACATAAGAGATAAAATTGGTATATCTCGCTCCAATTTCACGATTTGAAACTAATTATTACGTTCAATGCTGAGTTGAAAATGATGTATTATTATATGTCTTGAGCCCCATTTTAAGAATGATTTATTGTTTGCTTTACTGGATGAAATTACAAATACCTGGTTCGAAACTAACATAACTTTTCTGAATGAAATTAAGAAACCTTGGTTCGAGACTAAAATAAAATTTAAAGCACAAATCTATCCTACCGTGTTTGAGGATTTAACCTCCATCGACGGTAGAAAAATATTTTGTAAATATATCTTAATAAATGTGTTTCATCTATTGCGCATTTATATATTTTTCTCCACGAGCCAAGAACAAAATAATATGTCAACATGATTATATAATAAAAATGTAACAGGCTTTACAAATTGTAGTTAATACCGAGCACCGTTATTTATGTTTTTCCAATTTTTGTAATTCTAATTTAACTTTGTCTTTTAGATTTTAAGGAAAGGCATGCATCTCTCACCAGAACTCATAGTTTGAGCCATCATTCATAAAAATCGGTTCAGTAGTTAATATATACGTAATTAGCATTGCATACTACTAATCATACATTAACACTAATGGCTGAATGCGCACATGAGCAGGACACGTATGTTTACTCGGGATTCGTACCAGACTCCTATGGATGGAAAGGCTAGAAGGCAAAGAATTCGGCTATGTGTTTTTTTGTTTTCAATGTTAAGGCCACAAAACTCCAGAATAACTGAATATTTTGAAACTTAGTAGCCACATTACTTGTCCCTATATGGTGGAGAGCTGATAATCATGTTTGAACATGATCGTGATGATGCTACGAATTTGAATGCAGCTCAGATATTTTTCACTGGTTATGTGTGAAATTTTCTTTATCTTTCCAAAATGTGATGTTAATATGACACAGTTTCCCTTAAATATTTAAAACGCATCTCACCATTAAACTGATATTAGGTGATTGACTAATAAATTTTCTTTTGTCACAGACAATAAAGAATATGCAATTTTTCAAGCAAAACAAAGACAGTTTTGCGTACTTTATTGCATTAAATGACTGCAATGCACATGTGATATCATAATATGTGATATCATAATATGAGATATCATTGAATATATGATATCGGTGCAGTGTGATATAAGATTTTGGAAATTACCATTATGCATTTTGTACCAGCATTCTATAATTTCTACAATGGAACTTCCTATTGCATGGATTTCCTAAAAGCACTATATAAAAGCGCTTTAAATATGTATTTCTCTATAAAACTTAAAATATCGTTCTAATATATAAAAAAAAAATGTTTTTCCTTACAAAAAAAGAAAAAAATAGTGAAAGTTAATCGGCGGCCATACAAAATCAGACGTCGGGCTGAGAATTAAAGACCATTGTTGTAGAGCATTGCTTCACCCTTGTTGTAGAGCATTGCCCCATCCTTATTGTAGAGCTTTGCGCTATTCTTGTTGTAGAGCATTGCCCCACCCTAGTTGTAGAGCATAGCCAATGAGCATTTGCCCATTACCCAATCGAGCAGAGTCAGAACTGATTCCAGGAACGAGCAAAGCAAAATGTGTATACGGAAGTTTACAAATGCTTGTCAAAAACGTACACCACCAGGGCCCTAACACGGTGACACTTGCAATACTTGTCAAGGCGCGCGGTACTATTATTTCTGAAATTCAAATGTACATTCTACAGCGTCCACTTCGACAATAAGAGCTTGCAATTCCATCTCAGTATCTCAACGTTAGAGCATCTGTTGGCCAGTAAGAAGATCCGTGGTTCCATTCCCGGTTGGGGCAGCATACAATGACGCCCGAACAAATCAATCCTATAGGTTAGTGCGAACATGCCGGCGGTCTGAAAGCGACTTTAGCACAATTAGCACGGATTCATTGAACTGTGGGATATTAAGCCTCAATTTCAAATCGGGATGACAACGATCACACCGGAGGTTAACCTTGAGGATGTAAATAGAATCAGGATGCTGACCTGGGGTAAAAATAACAGAAGTTAATCAATCCGATTGTCAGCTGCACGCCAATCTGAAATTAGAGTGTCGAAAGCCCTGACCATCCGACTCGTCCAAGGACTTAGAGCAGCTAGGAGTGTGGAGCATCAGATGAGCATGCGGTTCTCTATGTTGATTCAAATGCTCTTGGATCAAAGGGGCCCTCATACCCATAGACCTTCGACCGATAGCCCTATAGGCCAGTCCAACCCTGTGTCCCAGTAGCTCAACGGTAGACAGTTGGCTGGCCAATACCAAAATCCACGGTTTGATTTACGGTTAGGGCAGTAAGGTACTTTACAATTGTCTCTGTTGCGAAGCATTTTAAGCAGGCTGTACACCAGATTTCTGTTCATGTTTGTTGTCCATTGCTTCGTTCTTGGATAGGACAGCGAATCACCAATAAACGAGTCGTGCCAAATGCATACCTTTCGTAACAATTTTTGCTTCTATTCTTACTGATTAGACATTTTTTCAACTTCTTTCATTCTATTATTCTATTTCTCAACCCTTGGGTCTCTTATGTGTCATTTTTAACCCATATTTCGTCTTGTTTGGTCTCATTTATTCTTATTTGGACGTGATCGGGATATTGCTGTTATGTTTCAGTGAACGCCAATCTTGCGTGTTACTTCTCGTTTCAGATTGGTTGTACTATTCTTCATGCTGCTTTTTGATTGGCTCTCACTTAATCCAGCTCTTGGGTATATAACCCTATCTGCTTCGTCTATTTAAGTCCATTCCTCTTTAACATTTATTGTCTCACCCTTTGACCTCGTGACCACTGAATTGAAACTGAGTACGATGAGTCCCGCGATATTCACTTGGATCCCATCTTCTTTCAGAGAACCTGTTTTCTCTCTGTTTACTCTCCTTTTCAAATTTAGTTTGTCTACCTCTCAACATTGGTGGTCCATCTTCCAAGGTGTTTTTGATCACAGTCTAAGCCATCATGACTGTCAATCTTTTCAAGCATCCACCCAGAAAATGAATGCTTCACATCAAATTTCAATTACAAAACTATTCTACTTCTTTCATTTCAAGAACTTATATTTCCGATGTGGGGATACGTGAGTTTTCTCACAGGTGACCCGAAAAGAAAAAGCCTTGGATCCATTCCTCTTTTGGACTGCGAGTTTGCTGGTTGTTTTGTACTGACGAATGGAATCCAACGTATCCTAAAAACAGCTGTATGTTGCATTATTTTGTTATTTAAATTTATTCACGCTGCTGAAGTTTTCCCTCATCCTTTGTATAAAATATATTATGCTTATTGATTTACTTATTCAATGGCCTGCAACATTGTAACTCGCTTTTCTCGCCTATCTCGCTTTGTTGCCAAATTTTGATCCAAACATTTTATATTCTACTCTAGGGACGCTGCATCCCTTTTGCTCGATCAGTCCTGGCCAGTTTATTCGAGATAGGTCTAACGGGCACACTCCTGGACCAAAATTATTCAAGCCTGTTTATTTTGTAGCGTTTCCTACAAAACTTTCTACATTTGCAATATAATCATAAATCTAACTCTACTTTTTTCGTTATTTGGGTATATTTTTATGGAAAACATGTTGATTGTGTGAACTTCGTTCCTAAAACTCATAAAATATTCATGAACCATATTATGTATTTTCTATTGCAACAATCGAATAAATATGCAAAAGTTATTTTATATTCTCAAATATTTAACGTGAATGCGAACATGAAAAACTACGTCTTACAAATCTTATGCAGTATACAAATTGAAAAAAAAAATTACATTTATGTTTTAAGCAACTGTTTGAAAATAATTTAAGAAAATGGGTAATTATTTAGATAGACAGCGCTAGTATTTAAGCCTGACAAAGCGAGAGACGTAACACTCTAAAAAATTAAATTGAAATTTTTGAATAAGTTTTATTCAAAATGAATAAATGGATCATAAACAGAGAATTTATGGGTCATAAACATTTTTCAATTTAAATGTCAAACCCGGTGCCTGTTCGTCTGAACCTTTGTTCTGTTTGTTTCACACCATGGCGTGTTACTTTAAAAAATATTGCTTTATCAATTGCCTAGAGATTGTAAGATGTGATAAAATGTTTGAGTGAAGAGGAATATTTTAATAAATAATTAAGTAGCCAAAAAACGAAGTGCCATGTGTTTAAGTAGCTTGTATATTAATGTTTATATTTTAGTACATGATTTTTATAGTTGCCGGAAAAAGGTGGGTTATGTGTCGGAAGGAATATCTGAACAAACATTTTATATATTTCCTTTCCCAACGGCAATATCCACTGCTAACCTCACGATCGGGGTAAGTTGCTAGGATGTGTAATAAAATAAATATAAATGTATTTTTACTACAGGTTCTGTGGTCGATATTATAAGTACGCAAAGTTTCAGTCTTCTAGGTCATCGAAGGGGGAGAGGGAAGTTTGAAGAATTTCGGAAGTCTTTTCGACCTCTATTTTTAGTAACCCTCTGGGGGAAAAATCTAAAATCCGGCTCCGTGAAGTTCTATTCCGTGGTCGATACTATACGTGCTCAATTATTCAGCCTTGTAGATCACTGGGTGGCTTCTTGGGGATCTGAAAAATAAAATTCGCAAGGAAATTATTATGTAGATTCCTACTTTCCTCTCATATCTGTATGTACTTAAAAGAAAGTATTATGCTTATTGATTTACTTATTCAATGGCCTAATGTCAAATATTCAGCACTTATATTTTGATAAATTTTTACTTTTCCTACACTTCTGTATATATGAAAGTAATATGCTGATGTCAAATATTCAGCACTCATAATTTGATAGATTCACATATTTTAGCCATCTTTGAACACTAAACAGCGCATTCTTTAATGCTGTTTGTTTCTGTTCATCTTCTGATTTCGGGTACTATATTGCTACTTTTTGAAAATTATTATCCTTTCGGCTTAGAGAACAAAAAGTGATTGTTTCTTATCGAACTTCTGCATCTAAGAAGCTTATTGTTTAAGTATTTTCTAAATCGCAATGAAAATAATAGAAATAGTACCACATAAATTCTGAAAAATAATCTAGAGTTTTGAAATTAATCCGCTCAAATGACTGCTGTAAAGTATGTTTCATTACGCTTATTTTTACGGAAATAATATTTTTATCTGTTTTTTTGTTTAATATTTTATACGTCTTACTTTTATTCCAGGAACAATTTATTTTCATAAAATATTTTCGCATTTTAAAAGGATTGGAAAACTTGTTTCTAATTCATACAATAATATTAGCGAAGATTAACAAAGGAAACTAGAGCATCATAAATAAGCACAAATAACACAACAATGCAGCATACAACTGTTTCGAGGATAACACTGGATCCCCTTCGTCAGTGCGAGAGAGTCAACAAACCCGAAGTTCAAAAGAGGAATGAAGGAGAGCCATTCACCTTTTGGGCTTCGGACTTGATAGCTCTCTTGCACTGACAAAGGAGATACAGAGTATCCTCGGAACAACTGTATGCTATATTTTTGTATTATTTGTGCTTAAATATGTTCCCCAAATTTTATTTAATAATATTAGCATTGCAAAAATACTCATCAATTTCAAAGGGAAATGAGCATGATACATTTCTCACACGTAATGCTGTACTCCATTTAATATTACTTTCCTTACATTAAATACATATCCGTCGGTCCTTCAGGATGTATTTTTATGTAATATTATTCTCCACGATAACTCAAAACTTATTCGCTCGAATTTTAAAAATTTTGGCTAATCCTGCACTGCTTTAGTTCTTATATATGATTCTGGCTTCGATGTAAAATATTTGATATGAATAGCGTAGGACTTTTTTTCCAAATGGCACAAGTTTCAAATGGGCCTTTTATTTTTATTTCTATAGATTAATTTGAGTATTATCGCATAAGTAACAGGTGAAGTAGTTACCTATTTGAAATTACATTGAATTTGCAGTTCAAAAATAATTTTCGTTTCATACTAAGTAGCAATTTGAAAAAATCTGGAATATCTTTGTGAAGATAAAAAATAATATTTGCTAATAAATTTAGTTACGAAACATAAACGAAATAACTTGCCCTCTAAATTTACAGATGTTTACAGCTGCTGCTCAAAATATTTCTCAAAAGCAAATCTTTATGGAGTTTTAAGTAAACAGAATATTTCTTTATAAAATATTACTCAGAAAAACGTTATGTATGGAGTCTTAAGTACAGATAATTTCTCTTCATAAAATATTACTCAGCAAAACGTTATGTATAAAGTCTTAAGTAAACAGAATATTTCTTCAGAAAATATTACTCAGCAAAACGTTATGTATGGAGTCTTAAGTAAAAAGAATATTTCTTCAGAAAATATTACTCAGCAAAACGTTATGTACGGAGTCTTGAGTAAAGATAATTTTTCTTCATAAAATATTACTCAGCAAAACGTTATGTATAGAGTCTTAATAAAAAACAGAATATTTCTTCATAAAATATTACTCAGTAAAACGTTATGGAGTCTTAAGCAAAGATAATTTTTCTTCATAAAATATTATTTATTTTCAAATTTATTGAAAACGAGTATTTGTTATTAAAAATGTAATATTCCAGAAATACAGCACTTATTAACTGTATGAATTAAAAAAATCTTGCGAACTTCTGGTACGAGTATTACTGGACTAGTTGGAAATTCTCACCAGACTAGCACAGATTTGGGGAGCGGACGATACGATGGCGCTGATATAGGGCGCATTATCTTCTTATCACTATAGATATTAATTAAAATCTTTCCTTATCGTATTCAATAAAATACATATCGATGCATTCTAGTGGTTTACATTTGTGGGCCGCTGGTTCGGATATTTGAACTTTCGCCAGGATCACATTGACATATTCTCTTTCTTGTATGACCACTCTCAATCCATAAATTTACTTAGTATAATGGTCATCTTCTGATATTCAAGACCTTTTCTCATAGATTCTCATAACGTTCTCATCTTGGTTTCTTCGACACAGGGTAGTGACTATGAAACTCCACCTTCTTCTAGTGTGAAAATAGTTCTTTTACCTTTACTACTTTTCACACAATTTGGTTGACTGGAATGCACAAGACTGACAGCCTCTAGATACTCCGCTTGCTTTATCTTCCGTCACGTGACAAACCAGTTACGTCATTTTTGCGGTATCATGAGGCACTTCGTTTTACAACTAGTATCATAAATTTATATACCTATGTAATATCTACCTCGACTCCTAAAATTCTGATTCTTTGTGGCATCTATTCGTGTCTTTGTGTGTTAAATTTCTCCGTACACATTAATTTTAAAATTAATTATTTTTACGGCTTAATATTTACTATATTAGTTGTCATTAGAATTGTTTTCAACATTGCAAAAACATCACCCATGCATCATCACTAGTTTGCTGATCATTGTATCGCAAGATATTGATTTTTCAAGACTATCTAGAAATTACTTTTGTTTGTCGTTTTTTCTCAATTTAAAAAAATATTTGCAATATGAAACGAATAATATTTTCAAACCCTATATTCTAGAAGTACAAATATATTATTTCAAGTATAATATTTAAAAGAAATCCTTCATCAAGTATTAATAAGATTATTGTTTAAACACATTTTTAAAATCTCACGGAAAATAATCCTGGAAATTGCATTCTAAAAAAAGTAATTTAGAGATTTAAAATTAATCGGATTAAGGGATTGCAACAAAGCAGCGATTAAATTTATTTAGAGTGAAAACTATTTTGATCTTGCTTCATCAGTATTTTTCCATGTTTTATTTTGCATAACGGAAGCAATTTATTTTGAGAGAAAACTTCGTAAGAGAACGTATAGTGATCAACATCTTCAAAATGCTGAAAAAAATTGTATTTAAAATAATTTTACATGCATTATAGAAACTTTATTCTGGTGTGATGTCTACATAATCTTTAGTTATAGTCTCCCTCAGTTTGACGTTTGGAATATTTGAATGATTTTTCAGTAACAAACATTTTTTTTTGGTTCGAGTTCAGTCGATCAATCAAAAAACCGGCCAACAAGTTTCTGTGATTCTGTTAGTAAAGCAGGATAAAACTTTCGGATTGATTGTAGAAAGAGGGAATCAACAATTTATGGATCAGAGTGTGGCCGGAAATAAAAGTCTATGAGCAGCAAATACGGGCAAATCAAATCGAGATGAAATACAAGGCACTCTTGAGAACAGCCCAATATCGAGAAAAAGAGGTACTCGAGCCGTCATACTAAAAGTCGGCAGTAGTTAGACCTGGATAAAACACAGCTTTGTATAATATTAAGTGCATACGAAGATGCGCTAGTTTCGCATATATAGTGTACAGTAAAGATTAGTTATGCCCAAATTAAGTTTAATAGAGACTGTGGCAATACTCGAAATTATAATTATATAGAATTTTTATTTAAACAGCCTGTGGCTTTCTCAACAAATTATACAAAGTTTAAAAGAGTAAGTGTCTTTAAATATCTTCATTTTATATGTAGAATATTATGCGAGAAATCCGGTAATATACTTTTTGTGGATCTAGCCATTAGCGAGATAAGACATTTTTGTAATAGTTTTCTATTATGACGCAACACAATTCGCCAATAATCATTTATTTCACGGGATATTAGGTAATTGTATTTTGATATGGATTTTGCAAATCAGTATGATGTCATTTTGTTTCAACATATAACATCGCCGTTATTGCAATTTACGTACACTTATATTAATATCAAAAGTATTATGGCATGGCTTCTCACAGAAAAGCAAGCCCTTTTCTATGTCTGTATGGCACTGTCTAGCCACTGTCAATTTTTTAATTTATCATCATGCACTATTTCACAGTCAAACACTTGAGTTATTTATTGATCAGGTATTTTTAATTCTGCATCATGTCTTTCGAATTAATATATCGACATAAAAAATGAAGTATCTTAAAAAAAAATAATAAAGCATCTTAAAAATTAGACATCTACCGCTCCCCCTCTCTCTATTAGAGCGTTTTCAGAGATATATAAGCTAAGCACCTAAACGGTCATCACGGTGTATTGTCTGTCCCCTAGGAAACAAAGACATTTACAGGCAACACTTCTTATTATTCATAAATCCTGGTCGATTAATCTCGGCGACAATTTTGGATAATATCGCTTAATCTGCGAGTTTTGGAAACTTCTTAAAATTGTGTAGATTGGTTAAGAACTTCACGAGTTACGTGCTCAAGAATTATCCACAGGGAGTATATCAGCTGGTCATCGTTCTGTTGGTGAATTGACGTGATGTGAGTAAAAGTGACTTGCGAATTCGTCAGTATTATGGGCATATAATGGTCTATCTGTTGAATTAATTGAACATTTAATTGCTGGAATATTGTAGGTGATAGTTGTTTTGTAACCATGCAAGGTAGATAGAAGGTTATTAGCTGTACCTGTTTATATTTATTGGTGATTTAAGTAAAAGTGTTGGTTATCCAGAAATTCTAACTCATCCTTATATCCTACGAATACACTCATGATTCCAGAAGATACACCGTAACAATATATATTAGGCGACGGTAGCGAAATTAGGAGTGTTCATCACTTATAGAGAGTTGATCTGTAAAGAACTTTGCTGCCCCAACAGGGAATTGAACCCTGTATCTTCAAACTGGCCAGCCGACGCTCTACCGTTGAGCTACTGGGATGAAATTGCAAATTCTTATTGCCGAAGTGGACTCTGCATTCTTCACCCTCTAATGTTAGATTGGTTGCAACTGACAATCTGACTAATCCCCTCGTACTATTTTTACCTCAGGTTAGCCCACTGCTACCACTATTTTTACCCAGGTTAGTATCCTGCGTGTTCGTTATCCTCTCAATTTGAAATCGGCGCTCAATCTTCCAGAGTCCACTGAATCCGTGCAAGTCGTACTAGGGTCACTTTCAGACCTCCGACATCCTTGTTGCCATAGAAATTTCCTTGTTGCCATGGGAATTTCTAATAAAGTGACTTAAGCTTATGAGTAGATTCTGCTCTCAATTAATTTTGATCAATGAATCCCTTTATTTCATTCTTATTAACTTATATAAACTTATTGTGTTCCCTCCATTTTTCCTTTAAAAAAAAAAAAAGCATGTTAACTGTTCTTATTTTCTCGGATCTTTCTTTTTTTTTACCCTTTTTATTTGTATTTTTTCTTATTTTTCTTTTCTAAATTTTATTCTAAATTTCTGTTTTTGTTTTTATATGCCTAATTTTTTTTTTCCATTTCATATATTTTCCTTTTATATATTTTCTGAAGTTTACTTTTAAAATTTCATTATTTTCTTTAATTTTAATCTATTTTTCATTATGTTGTTATACCTCACTCTAAATTTTATTTTTCAATGATCTTTATATCTATATATTCGCAATAACCCATTTCCCATTTTTGTAAAATGGACGTACTTGTCAAGTTCAAATATAATGTAAAACTGTCTGTTTAATCACACTATTTTTTATCAATTGCTATATTTTTAGACCTAAATAAATGTTTGCTTGGCGGGATGGTAGACCTTGGGTGCCTCCTGAGTGCAGGAGGTATCCTTTCCCAGCCGTGCAGCTAGCTACTCTAAACCCACTATCTGAGTCGCACGGTCTGGGATCTTCAGACCTCGGACATCTTTGCACTAATTTACAGGGTTTATTTGCTCAGACGACATTATAAAAACCATTCCTGCCCCAACCGGGAATCGAAACTTGGATCTCCGAATTGATCAGCCGACGCTCTACCGCTGAGCTACTGGGAGGAAATTGCAAGCGCTTATTGTTAAAGTGGACTCTGCAGATTTCTTCCCACCATTTCACCTTTTCTTATCTATAGGATGCTACTACTTAACTCCGCCCTACATGCCTCAAATATCATGCTGCATCATAACTTTTTCTTGCATGATTGACTTGTAGACTGCTGGGATAACCTCCGTGATCCACTCTAAAATTTCTTTCAGTGTCTTGGCTTTTCTTCAAGTGATATTTGTTGCCTAACTTTTTATGGTATATTTTAGATACCGGAAGTCATCTATTTTATAGTTCCTGCCATAAATATCTGATGGATCTGCTGTCAAATCTCGATTCCACAATGTCTGGATTTTGTACCAGTTATACACCTTTTATGACCTCGAACTCATGTTATTTTTCTATCACTTGCAAACTATGAATTTCACGATATGTGTTGAGTTATTAATGTTTTATTTCAATAATACTGTTAAATATAAATTTCAGGTCATCACAAAACGTCAAAAATGATAATTTAAAGATATATAACTCTAAAATGTGTTTTTTCGCGTGTATTTTTCTTGTACTCATTCTGAAATATTAATTCAGAATTATTCCCTGTTTTCAACTTTTCATAAAGTATTTGAAATTCTAATCAATGTATCTGTGTCAACAGAAATATTCTTAAAAGTTAATTATTATCTCACTTTTATCACGTTATTTAATTCCTTTCTAGAATATATACGTTTGTAAAAAAAACGAAACGTTTGTAATTTTCGATGGCCTCTTTTTTTTCATAATGAATGACGATGATTAAATTTTTTAATTAAATTACTATAAGTTATTCTGTCTCAAGGAATATATATTATCTTGTAAAAATTTAATCGATTTGTTTAGTAAGTCTTGAATGCATTATTTTAATCTTTAAAATTTCTGAAATTCAATATGATTAGATTTGTTTTATCTAGTAAAATTTAGAGAATATGTATTGCAATAATTGTATATCTTAGCCGATTTTAAACAATTTTACCAAAGTGTACATATAATAGTCAAAGTATCCCTAAAACTAAAAAGGTTAGTTATTGACAGCATGACCACTTGTTTAAAAGTTTATGTGCAGATATGGATGGGAGGTTTATCTCAGAAACATATTTTAGTCTTATAGTTATGATTATAGGCTATTCAAGACCGAGAGAGTAGATCAATTCAAAGGATTCACTTTATGTTATGGTTAGGATTAGTGTCTAAATATGCAGTTGTCTATAAAAGGAGGAAAAAATGCATACTCTGATGATATCAATGGCGTGGGAAAAAATTTAATGTAGTCACAATAAGCACGGGACTTTGAAATAAGAATTATGAAAGAAAAACGTACGTTAAGAAATATTAAAATTTATTTATAATATATGCATTTGTCAACACATTTTTGGGAAAAAATCTTTACAAACAAGAAATAAAAAAAATGAAAATGAAAACCGATAAGGAAGAAAATGAATAGAAAAATCGGTAAGGGAGAAAAAAGAGCAGTATAATTTAAAACTATGTAAACTTACATAATGCAACCATGTATTGAAAGACACCTTGCATTTGCTTGAGTGGTTTCTCTGTCCTTTTATCCCGAAGAATAGACTGTTTTATTATGCCTCCAAAACTGGTCAATTCTTTTGAAGGCTTCTTTGTTGTTTCTGAAGTAGTGTTTTAATTTCAATTTTATTAGAAAACGATTTAAGCACAGTTTGATACAGTATTTATCTCGGTTTATGCTTTGTCCACAGTATCAATGCCAAAAGTAGTTTCCAATAATGCCAGTATTAGTTCTCCTACTGCAGTATTACCTAATTAGCGATAAGGACGTCGGAATCCCCCCCCCTGTTTTAACCAACATCCTTTAAAGAATAACGTTTAAATGGCACTTTCGATTTTTTTCTCCAGTGTTGACTGAGCTACAACCCTAACGACTGAACCTTTTAATGGATAATTGCCTATTTTGTGTGTTTTGGTTAGAAATAAATACTTTTTAAAACTTAAAAACGAATTTGATTTAGAATTTAAAAAATGGAAATACCTGAATAAATTGTGCTTGGCTGTGAAGTAAAATGGCTATACCTGCTATATGGCTGATGCATAATCATGCTGATAGCTATTTCTACAAGTATATAAATCTCACTGAAAACACTATTGAATGGTAAAGAAAGTCCTAGCCAAGTACAAAAATCACGAATCTCTTTCCAAAAATGTGATGAAACATCAAAGTAATTTGAGCCAAATCCAAGCAGAATCTGGGCTGCATTTTTAGATCTAGTGCACCCTGTTGAAGGATTTCAATTCCCATTTATTATATTTCAACAGAATACCATAAGTCTGTAACTGTTCAAATATTAAGCATTCTGGGTCACAGTGGGACTTCTGGGATTATGTGGAGAGGCAAAAACACGGTAGGCAATAATTATATGAGTATTTCATTTCTGAGAAAATATTTTTACATTTAGGTTTAGATAAATATTTAGTAATTACTGTAAAATGTGGCATCGTCTGTCGAAAAATAAAACAAAGCTTTTTAAAGATTTTTATTATAATTTAAAAGCAAATATATATTTAAAACGTTTTGTTCTTTCACGATTTAAACATTGACCTAAAGGAAAAAAAAGTTTCATAGCACACAATACCACGAAAGATCTGAATATGAATAAAATATTTCTTTTAAAACTGTTTTGCGAAATGCTTAAAATATTTTTTCAGAGGAGATTATATTTATGCTCAACCATTGAAAATTTAGAATATTCGAATTTTTTTTTATTATAGAATCCTAAGCTCTGGGGATAATATTTATCGCATTGCACACATATCAGTTTGACATTTATGAGCAATGTATGTTTCATAATACATTAAATAAATACATATGCATTAATTACGTGAAGATATTCTACAATTTGTACGTGTTTGAGCGTATTTATTATGTATGTATATATAGTTTTCGTCCGGTCTATTATGGAAAATAAGCGAATTCAACGATATTTAAAATGATATTTGCATTATTTATACAAAATCAACATTTATATGGTCTTCTTTTTGCGTTTTTACATTGAAATAGTGACACTTATAAACATTTAAAATTCAATAGTATTCACGAAGTGATAAAAAAAAATTAAATTTTAAATATTTACTTCGTGTCAACAGTAAAATGACGCCATATACAAATAAAAATAAAAAAGGCGATCATATTTTATACAGCGCATCTTTCTTCATATGTATGATGATGAATATGGCCCCAGTTGCTCTAGTCAGTGATAAATACTTTCTTATTAACCTTTTGCTTACGTGTGGGATCCCAAACGAAGAACCTCCCAAAAAGAGAGGTATTTGACATACCCTACCCCAAACAGTTCGAACCCCCTTTGCAGACATTGGCGTTTGGGACCAACGCTGTCCCACCCTTAAGCAAAAGATTAAATAAAAATTTATCTTTCAGTCAATCACTTGTAGCTGTCGGATTGAATAATTCTGAAATGGGTTGTTCTTCTTATACGCTCGAGGTTAATTGCGGCTGAGACCAAGAGTTTAAAATATATTCCGAATAAATGCAAGCATACATACTGAGATATCCCCACCCATAGTCAACTCTGAGCATATGTATTTAAAGGCCAGACGGCGAACCGTTTGAGATGTACCTTACAGCTCATGGAAGTCGAATTTCTCAAAGTTTCCCGTTTTTCTCTGGCTGCACAAGACTGCAATATGCAAGTTTATAGTTTAGAATGCAATAGGCAAGTTTATAGTTTAGAATGCAGTAGGCAAGTTTATAGTTTAGAATGCAATAGGCAAGTTTATAGTTTAGAATGCAATAGGCAAGTTTATAGTTTAGAATGCAGTAGGCAAGTTTATAGTTTAGAATGCAATAGGCAAGTTTATAGTTTAGAATGCAATAGGCAAGTTTATAGTTTAGAATGCAGTAGGCAAGTTTATAGTTTAGACTGCAATAGGGGCGTTCCTAAAGTTAGGATCGGGCTCCCATTGCATATAACAGCATCCATAGATTGACTGGTTTGGCGCTTATACGTTCGTCAGCATGAATTAGCCAAATCCAGCAGCAGGAGATGTGTACCAATTTTGCGAAGCTATGGAGAGGCTAACAAATTGAGTCCTATCACTCATGCGGCTTGAATTGTTTTAAACGTTGCAGTCTAGTTTCAATCGTTAAGAAATTTAAAGCCGGATGATTGATACTGATGTTTGTAAGTGGATTGAATTTGTTGGGATTTATTCGCAAAATTTTGGCACATAACAAATTTATTTCTGCTATTGCAGGAATCGTCATTCTATTCTAACGAGTATACAATAAGCGCGAAATCGACCCATGGGTGCTGATATCTGCAGTTTGAACGCTATTGCAATATTTGTAATGCAATATGTGGCAGAACGTATTGTTACAGAGTATCTCCCGCAAATAAATGCCTAGTTAATTCACAAAATAGCGAAAACTATTTTCAAAACACTCACGTATCTCGGCATTCACTTTAGCTCGTATCACGTCAGCAACTTTCCAACTGAGCGATAACTCATTTTATATACTCTCCATAGAAACTTCCAGGAGGGGCTCGCATTTCCAAGAATATTTGTTATTTCAAGAAAGTTCTATTGCATACGAAAAGTCGCCAAGTTGGCGATAAATAGCCAAGTCTGGCAATTGATCCTAAATTCAAAATAAGGCAATCCTACCTGCGCATAATAGAAATGGCTGCCTTTAAATATATTTTCTCCCTGAGTAGAGCAAAGGCCTTGAATCCATTCCAGATTTTTGCAAAGCTTTCTACATCATAATTTCCTTTTGAGCAGTAATTTAAAAGTATTTCTAACTAATGATTAAGATATATATTATAATAACATACAAAATATTTATTTGTCTGCCATGATTTTTTATAACACGAAAAGTTAATTCTTTTCATGTGGATATTCATGCAAATAATCCATTATTAAAATCCAATCAATTAAACCACTCCTGAAATGATGATGTGGCATATAATAGCGGAACAACAACAATGGGATATAATTTTTTATTTAAGGAAATATTTATTCAGATGTAAATATGCTGCCCCATATAAATTCTATACATTCCAAGTCAAACGGAAATGTTCTTCCCGCCGTTTCCGATATTGCACCTAAAATGTGAAATATATGTAACCATTACAAATATAGAAATAACCGTATATAACATAAGTATAAAAGTTAGGTCGTGAAACTATTCCACGTTCCTCGCGAATCTTCCGGGTAAGAGATATGACGCACGTGACTGTAGGAAAATATTTCGTCAATCCAATATTTTACTGTCCCTACAATAAATAGTACAGAAATTCCGAGGTTAAGTTGCAGCCGTTTGACGGCGTAAAGTAATGCGGCGAAAGTTGTAGCTAAAATATATGTACTGTGAGTTTCCACTCGGATGTATTACGTGCAATTACACATTATAATTGGTGTCTTATATTTCATGAATTATTATGTCTTATATGTCATAAAATATTATTACGTTTGATAAATTATGAATTTGATTAATTATGTCTTACATTTGATGAATTATATATTATCTTATTATTATTCAAAGCCTTTGAAAGACCAAGAAATTAAGTCCCTTAAAATATTAAGTTGCAACTTTTTTTATAAATGTTATTTTATTTAATAAAATTTATAGCATTAATAATTTATATAACTTAAATAGTTGCTTTAATCGAAAGTTGGAAGATTCTGTCCTGTGGTTAATACTATAAGTGTACAAAATTATTAGAATTCCAGATCACTGGAAGACTTTGGAGGGTTCTGAAATGTCTTCTCACCCCTCCTTCATTTTAACCGCTCTGGAAGAAATCGAAAATCCAGCTCGATTCTGCGCTATGCTTAATACTATGAGTAGTAATATTTTTCTCACTCGGTACCGTTCATTTTTTTTCAAACCAACATTAGTAAAATCAATTTAATAATACAAGAATCTATTTTATACTGAATAATATTATAAATTTTTGGTGATAAGAATGAGATATGTCAAAGAAAATCGGCACGCATTAATTTAATGACGTTGGTTTGAGGAAATTACAATATGCTACACGATTTTATTAGTCCAGTGCTTGATAACTTATTTAAATGCAATTTTATATTTGTCAACATGCCACACCGTATACATAAATGTGCGCTTTATGATAATGCCATGATTAATTAATAATACTTAACGTTAGTTTAATATATTAACTTAAAAAAATAATTTACAAGTAAATTTGTTGGGACCCGGTCCTCATCCTATAAAAAAAAATCTGATGTGGGCAACACATGACTTTCCTTATATAATGCAATGAATTTACTACATTTACAGTTAAAAAAAATGTTATTCTTCTAGTAGATACTTATATTCTTCTAGTAGATATTGAATTTTCTTCAATGAGTCATCATTTCCATTGATGTAGCGTCATTTTTATCCATTTGGAGAGATTTTCGTTAATTTGGCAACATTTAAAAAAGTCGCCAAGTTGGCGACATTCCGCCAAATTCGTCACCAAAATCCCGGCAAGCGTTATGGACTGAGAAATAAGTTATTCTTACAACAGATAAATGACTATTGGCGTTCAAATACAAAGTATTACTCAAAGTATCCTTTTTCATGAATGGAACGAGCTAGATCCTCGAGAATGATGTCACCCAATTTATCGTATGGTACTACATATGAAAAGTGAACATGTTTCTCAATAGGAAATATCTTTTTTATTTTATATGACTTTTTGATAATTTTTTTGAAAAATGTGCAATATCTCAAGAACGGTTCATGTTAGTATTCAAAAATTTATGTCAATCGTTTTCTAATGAAAAATTGCATAAGAAATGTCTATTTGCGTAACTTTATTAGCGGTTTTGATTTTTTGATGATTTTTTCAAAATTTCACTCGAAAATTTAGGGAGGTTCTGAACATTCGATTGCGTATAAAAACAATAGGCTTCCAGTGTTTACGGATTGTGATTTTTGTACCAATTTTCATGCGAATCGGTCCATTCGTGTGTCAGTTATCGTCTCCACAGACTCACTGACACACACACACACACACACACACACACACACACACACACATACTTTCACACACACACACACACACACACACAGAGGCATCTCTTCAAAAATGTTTGATTCGTGATCAGGGATGCTTGAAACGTGCTCTCTCGTCGAAAACTCGAATTTGAATTTTCGACCCCGTCACAATACCTTCCTTATACATTATGTATATAAGGAAAGTAATAATTTACCGGGCCGTGGTCTCAAAATGTTGAAAAGCATTGTTTTAGGTGATCTGGAAAGGCGTTGCAAAACACATTTTCTCAGCACCCGGGGATGGGAATTGAAATTCCGGCTACGCTAGGTTCTGTACCGTGGTTGATAATTATAAGTGGATAAAAATTTAGTTATGTTGAGGATCTTTAAGACAAAGCCACGTTAGACAATTATGATAGAGATTACGCACATCAGTTTGTTTACGTTTTACAGAATTGTAAAAACCGATGAAACTGCTTTTAAATAAAAAATAAAAACACACATTCAGTAATAATATCCATAATATTCTTTAATTTTAATTCAAAGTGGTATTGCGAAAGAATGGCAGATATGTCCTAAAAAACATTATTTAACAACTTGACCTTACAAAAGAACCGCTGCTAATTCAGAAAACATATCCGAAAGGACAAAAAATATGTTGTACAAACGTTTATTGACTATTGAAGACATTCGCTGTAA
Organism: Amaurobius ferox; assembly: GCA_951213105.1. Classification (NCBI taxonomy): domain Eukaryota; kingdom Metazoa; phylum Arthropoda; class Arachnida; order Araneae; family Amaurobiidae; genus Amaurobius; species Amaurobius ferox. The sequence goes on from OX578149.1 coordinate 20,790,183, forward strand.
TATATTGAACTGATATTTCGGAGTTAATCTTCTTAAAGCTGTATCTGATAAAATGTCATTACCGTTTCATAGCATTCCTGTCGGCTTCCAAAATAATCAGAAATTGTATTAAAATAAATTACAAGCCCTGATTTTGAAGAAATAGATAGATTAAAAACCCTGAATGCAATAGATAATTTTTCATGTGATATATGCCTGACACTTAATGACTTTGAATACGAATATACCTACGATGATCAAATGCGTTTTCATGCTTTCTGCAGTTATACCTGTTGGAAGAATGTACAATATAGGGCTATGCAGTGGCGGAGTTTGGCCTCTTGTTTGGGGGGGGCGATTTTGTAGATCGAAATGTTCTCGGAGGTTTGTTCACTTACGATTTTCTTAACGGCTTCCTATATGCGGATATTTGACATTTTTGAAATAACTAGAGCAAATTCGGAAGTTTACAGTAAGTTCTTTGCAGCTTATAAAATACGGTCTATCATTTTTTTAAGACCAAAGCAAAACAATGAAGATTGGAAGAAAAAAAATTACGTGACTATATAAGGAAACAAACTTATTGTTGAAGTCGAAACAGGAAACTAAATTATATTCTGCATTAAGTTTACACAAAAGTATACACAAGTAAGAGATTTCCATGTGAGAAGATTAATACTGAATGTTTACTAAATAAACACACATTTATATTCTATTCACTAAATATGGTTATCATACGATACAATACAAATAAATTTCATTTTTCTTAGATTGTGATAGAAAAGGAGGATGAACATGAGTAAATGCAGTTAATATAGGTATTAATAAGCACTGAACATCGATTTACATTTTTGCATTTTTTTGCATTTTTAGCTGCACAGGAATCAATAAATTTTTACGCGAAAAACATCAGGTATAAACATCACGCAAAAACATTATGCAAAAACATCAAAAGAAAAGACCAATGGTTTGATCGAGTTTACTACCCCTGGCAAAAATTAAGGAATCACTTCCATGTTATTTCAATGGGATACGAAGTTCAATGCTCTACAATTTTTGATGCCCCAAAAAACCCTTTTTGAGCGAAATTGAAGAACTTTAAAAACTTAACAAAATAAAAAATGTTTTGAAAATTTTGCACTTTTCATTATTTAATAATTCACAACCAAAAAATGGGAAAAGAGCTGTAGGCTGAAAGAAAAAACTCGTAAAAACTAATTTAGAATAATAAATTTAATCATATAAATATGAGGAGCTATACCTTAATGATTTTCCATGATCAAATTTATTATTTCAAATTAGTTTTTACGAGCTTTTTCTTTCAATCTCTAGCTTTTTTCCCATTTTTTGATCGTGAATTATTAAATAATGAAAAGTGCAAAATTTTTAAAATATTTTTTGTTTTGTTAAACATTTAAAGTTCTTCAATTTCGCTCAAAAAGGGTTTTTCAGGGTATCCGTGCATCAAAAGTTGTAGGGTATTGAACGTCGCATCCCATTGAAATAACATGGAAGTGATTCCATAATTTTTGCCAGAAGTAGTACCTATAACACTATTCAAATGTAATTGCCAATTCAGCTTATTGTCGATCATTATCCTTAACAGCCTTACGGAGTCCATCGCAAAAACCCTGGCACCTCCCAGGAAGAATCATCATTATAATATCAACTCAAGTCTTCTTTCTTTTTCTTTAGCAAATCGATCTAAAATTGTTACTGGTGAAATTGCGATATCATAATGCACATGCAACAAAGCCAATCCCACTAGCCGATTTTCTCTAATTGTGTTTCGAAGCCATGTCTTCAATCGTTTTAGTGCTGAGAAGCTACCCTTGGCGGTTGCTACAGTAATCGGTAATGCTACAAGAAATTTCAGCAACACGTAGATCACATGGTACACTGCAGGATCACAGTTCTGTAGTGCTTCAAAAGCAGACTTGGGTACTTTGCCCGTGTCGGTATTTTCTCGCATCCATTTGGTTCTCCAGTCAATCACCTCAACTTGAAGTGTACTGTTCATTTCTTCCACTCCCAGTTCGGCTATTCTGTGCTACTTCTTGCTTAGCTCTGTCCAAGATGTGAGGAGTGACTGACTCTTCGTCCGTGTTGATTTTCGCTAAAAGAGTCGATGGTACTAAATCTTGTAAATATAAGACATCCAGGCGCAGACTTTTGACTTTCATTATGGGGGCGAGATTTCGCGGATAAACTGAGGGGGAGGGAGATCAAGCCCAAAGTATCTCCCTAATGATATATATATTTTTTAATTTTATAATTTATTTGATAAAACGTAGACGTTCGTCAGGCGTTTGGGGGGGGGGCGATCGCCTCGATCGCCCCTCCTGAAATCCGCCACTGGGGCTATGTTCCCATCGCATACAACACCATCTATGGATTGGCTTCAATGTGTTATACGCCAGTCACCATGGAATGCCAACATATGCAATGGCAGAAAGAAATTTTACAATTTTGTTAATCTCTGCGGGTATAGACAAGTTCAGTCTTAGCACGTAGCCGACATCAAATTCAAAAATTTATGACAGACAACACTAATGTGGGACTCACCAGTAGCAGATGTCAGGATTACACTTCTATTGCAAAAAGTTAGGATTCCGCTTCTATTGCAAAAGTTGGGATTACGCTTCTATTGCAGATCATAAAATTAGAATTGCGTTTTCCATTTTCTGCAATGGGGGCATTATCCTAATTTTAGAAACGTTCCATATAAGCGGTTTCTGTAAATACGACTCTACAATATGATTGGCGCGTTTAGAAACATGTGAAAACTATCAATATATTCGAATGAGAAAATTGACGTCCAGAGGATCAAAATCATCTATCAACGTAGTCATGCTTTTTCTTTCAATAGCTTCTTCTGAATTCGGGGTTACCACAGTGGTTTGAAAAATTGGAACACATAACATGTTTTATTAATGCCACTGCAGAGTGCAATTAACGGTTATTCAGTACTGACGTATCTCAAAGAAAAGCAATACCGGTCCACTGTTACTGGTTAAAGCACTATGGGCTTGTTTCATAGCATCCTGTAATATTAGATATGATATAAGCATAAATATGTAAAAATTCAGAGATATTTGAAATTGTTGTTATTATAAAACAAACATGATAATATTTTTTTCTATTGTGGATTTCGAATGCTTTTGTTATGGATAAATGCATATTGTGAATGCCTTACACATAACTTTTACACACGTTCTTCCATTAGGCCAACGGCCGTACCGTGCTGAAAACACCGGTTCTCGTTAGATCACCGAAGTCAAGCAGCATCGGGCGCGGATAGTACTTGGTGGGTGACCACCTCGGAACACCGCGTGCTGTTGGCCATCTCGGGTGCGGTATCCCCGTGGTTTGCGCGCTAGATTTGTACGCTACCACAAATGCCGCCGTGTTCATGCGGAGTACGATCACGTTAAACATGTGGGTCCGTAAGTCCTTCCGAGAGGTTGGTGGTAGGGGAAGGAGGGTACGGTCCCTGTGGATGCCTCCCCCACTGGGTTCCGGTCTAAATTGGGTGGCACTTCCCGGCCGTCCATACAGTTACCTTACACCTTTCTGGTAGGTCGGACGGTCTGGGTCTCAACAACAACAACAACACGTTCTTCCATTTGAACCAAGAAAATATGTGCGTCTTAAATCTGCTTCTTTGATGTGTTAAGAAGGTTGAAATGGTAGCGAATAAGAAATAGTCAAAGCTTTTCCCTGCGTTTTTTTTTCGGGGGGGGGGGGAACAAATCAATATTTTGGACAGAAAACATTCGGTATGAAATAAATTTTTCGTGTGTAGTAGTTAATCCTCGTATTGAAGCATTAGCTTTTAGTCTCTCGTCCTTTTAAAGCATAAGCTTTTACTCTTGCGTATTCATTATTATTGGTAGAGAAATCTCATACGGTCAACATTTTGCGTTCGCTACAGTTTATCCGAAATTCAATATTTTGCAAAAACAATAACACAATTTTACGTTATCTCGTAATTCTATCTAGATAATAACCCATAGGCTTATTGCTGTGAACAATTACAATACCAATTTATTGAAAATCTGGGTAGATGAGTTTGGTATTATTCAACTTAATTTAGCTATTCGCGTACGTCACAATATGACTTCACGGTTGTTACCCCCCACCATGTTCGACAGAATAAACATAGATATAAATGAGTCGAACCATCATATCACTATCAGAAATATGAATATTACCCCTTCGATAAAGGTATATGGAGGATTTTTACAGTACATTATAAGCATTGTATTGGATAACAATTTATAACAGTTTTATAATTCGAAAAAATATGTTGTACCAACAAAAACTTCGAACAGCAAGATAAGTATATTTTAACATGAGACGGTAAAGCAATCTTTCCGTTCATCAAGATATCTAATATACGCAAAATAACAGCAAATAAAATCATATAAGTACTCAATTAAATGACCTCTAAAGAGCACACGTCATTAGGTAAAGAAATATTTTATTGATATAGTATGATTGGTGTCTGTAGTTCCGTTTCCTGAATGTTACGCACCGCTTTTTATTTACGTACCTTTTCTATTTACGTACCTCTTCTATTTACGTACCTCTTTTTATACCTCATGCCCACCCCGCTTCAGTGAATTGATTTTAGTCATATACCGATACTTTGGATGGGGTGATTTTTTAGTGATTTATTAATTTTCATAAGCTCATCACAAATCTTTATTCATATGAAATTATTATAAAAAAATTATGTAAAATATAAATTAATAAAATAAATAAATTTAAGATTAATAATGTAAGATTAATATATGTAAGATTAATAAATAAATGTAAGAAATAAATGCAAAAAATTAATATAATAAAATAAATAATGCGTAAAATAAATGTAAAAAATGTATTAATAGAATAGAAAATAGAAGTGTTGAGACACGAAAAAATAATTGGTATTCGTATCAAAGTTTTGGGAATGTTGCTGTAAACTAAAGCAAGAACATCTCCCAACTTTCTCAATAAAAATAAGAAAATACGCACCATTGTGTTTTGTTAAGACTTTCAATTCTATCAGTCGTTATGGTCAATAAACTCGCAGCACGGCAATCATTAAAATCAAATCGAATTTTCTTCTCGAATTGAGCCTTTTCGAGCGTGAGCCAGTGTCCTCTTGACGCTCCCCACTCCCATAAAAGTTGTCATTTCCTTAGCCAGAAGGTAAAAACATAAAATACGTACAATTCGAATCCCGTCTTAGAACATCCGAATCTTATGTTTCAGAAGTGCATCATGTCGTGAAGAACATAAACGTTCGTTCTTTTTACAACTCGAAACATGATATATTTTTTTTCAATGCATCCTCACATACCGGCTATTTTAAAGGGGATGTCAATGTTTAACAATGCATATATTATGCGTCAGAAGATCGTGCATATTTTTGTGTTAGTTGCAATGTTTTTGTTTTTATAAATGCACAAAAGTATTCTTTGAAGTTTCAATCGTGGAAAATATCCGAGACGCAGTATCTGAATCGCTTCAAAGGGAAAAAAAGAATCTGTTCGTAAGGGTTCAGTTCCATGAAAATCCTTTTTCACGAAAACTGAAAAGAAAAATTATTTAGTTTTTTCTGGTGAGCATAAAAAAATCAAACGAAGAATATTATCTTTTTAGCTTAATCTAGTGTATAAGAAAGTTTTCTAGAATAATTATAATTTCAATATACAGAGTTCATGATACATAAAAAGAACGTTACATCCAGTGAAATGAAGCCTTGTTTTTCATGAAATTTTGAAATTCCTTATTTGATTCTTATAATTATATTTATCACTTCTTAGAAATAAATTTGAATATTATGTTTTTATAAATGTATGACAGAATGTATAATTTATTTTCAGAGTTTAGACAATTTAAAAAATATACCTGTGAAATAAGCGCCGTTTCTGCTTGTAACCATAAAATGTAGCCGCAGTCAATAAAACTGTTAGGTGACTTTAATTGATTCAATGATGTTACATGATCCTTCTTCACCAGGTCAAATACAGCGTATACTGATCGAATGATCTAATGCAACAATTGTATCGGATTCTTTGACCCTATACAGCCTTGTCGGTTCAATACTGAAGCAGATTTGTACTTTGTAACAAAAAAATTATTCTTTATTTCTGCCCTACCTAGTTAATGATATATACTTCAATAAGTTGACCTTGAATAAGCTGAAACCACAGCTATATTAGTGCAGTCAAACTAGGCTCAAAAGCGGCTAAATGCCGTTATTAAAAATAACAAACCGAAACAAAAGTAAAAATGTTCAAGGGACCTCTCCCCCCCCCTCCCTGAATGAAGAATTTTAGAAATATTTTCACGAAAGCCATAATTGGGCTCTAACTAGACTTAAAGACTCTTATGGTATATTCCTTTCTATAAGGGCTTTCATGTAAACTTTCATTCTGATGGAAATTCAATTATGCAGAATTTGAACAGAAGATTAATCCTGAAGAATCATTAAAGACATGTGTCTTCATTTCTTTCTCTCCCCTCTCTCCCCACTCCCCTCTCATTTCCCCTCTCATCTCCCCTCTCTATCCCCTCTCTCCCCTCTCCTCTCTATCCACTCTCCCCTCTGTCCCATCTCTCTCTCTCGCTCTCTCTCTCGCTCTCGCTCTCACACACACACACACATATATAGTTGCTCTAAGTCCTCTGGATGAGTCGGACGGCCTGGGGTTTCCACACACACATATATATATAGACCATCCTCACACGTTTCTTCGAATTTGGTCTGGGAATCCACGACGCTCAGACCTCCGCGGTGATGTTCTGTTTACAGCGCGAACTTGTTTTTAGAAATCTTAGATTCCTCGCCTCTGACGACAATCTATAATGCCTTTATTTCTAGCTTTCCGAGTCTTCTTTACCGGTGGCGTCAGTCTTAATAGCTGTGTTTTTTAATTCCCAGCTATGTTGTCTCTTCTCGTATTTCTATGACTTCTCCAGAGCCAGACAAAATCTAAAAATAATTTTCTGAGGTTTTCTTACGGGATATTTGGATATTTTATTATAATACTAAAATATCACCTTTTGAAATTTCCGAATTTTTCCAACTGAGAAACGGCTGGATCCGGCTCGCCGTTGAATTTATACCTTGTTTATGGTTTCCGTTTGGGTAATAAGGAATTTTTACTTTGAAGAAACCCTGAGGCATATTATGTTTGCCCCAAATATATATCATTTTGTATAAATATCGCACAGATCCTAAAGTGTGAATTGGATTTTCCCCAGTGCATTTTCAAACAGAAGCAATCTCTCTTTCTTTACTTGCCGCAGGACGCTTCGCCCCGCTCATAAAGTTTGTAACATTCATAGTCCCAGAATAAGGATAATGAAATAAGCAGAATGAGTATTCTTATGAGAGCTTCATCTTATCCCCTTTACAGAATACTTTAATGAGGGACTCTTATTTAAGATATTGATATTCAAAGAATTCTTTGGAAAGATTTATTCCCCGAAAGTCAGTCAAATTTAATAAGATAATATATACCGCCTTGCTTTTTTTCCGTGTATTCTTTGTTATCTGATTCTCTCCTTCCTCCATAGTTTGTGCCGTTCATAATATCCTGCCTCTAGTTCCTTGCATCCTTGGTTTTATGCAATTTCCTTTCTCCTCGTTGCAATGGCAAATTTTCTCTGACCTTCAGCTACGTGTGATTTTTGCCGCACATGCCGAACTTGTTTGAATAAGTGATATAAGGCTTTTTACTTATTTTGAAGAAGAAAGTTTTCTGCCTTCAAAATCATTGTAAACTTTAATTTTTTTACTGTGTACTGTAATAAATTAAGAATTTCTTTTAAAACTCTATAACAGCGGTTGTTATGCACGTTCGGAAAAATTATGTAGCAGCTGTATTAACAGCAGTTTTTGATCGTATATTGATTCGTATTAATTCATCGTTGTTAATTGTTAAAAATTATAATATTTCTCAGGAGTGATTTTGTATATATTAACATAAAACAAGAAAGATCAATCATGCTTAAAGCATTGATTATGAAACACTTTCCAACTTCAATGTAATTTTATTTAAACATCTCTAAAATGCGATACATTCCTCGGTAATATTTTTAAAACTATCATAATACTACGAGAATTTATTATATTTGAAAACTTTATCGAAAACAGCTGAAATTCATTCAAATGACGTCACAGAAAAAATAACACGCCTGGATCTCTCTATAAAAACAGCATTTCATTCATAACTTTTCCCATGCATTTAATTCATTACAATACTATAATAATTTATTTTATTTAAAAATTAAGACCATGGAGCTACAAGTAATTAAACTATATGATTAAACTTCATCGAAAAAAATCGTCCTTCTCTTTGTAAAATCAATGAATATTTCATTCATATCAGCTATCCAGACTTAATGGACTAAATAATTTTGTATTAAAGAAATACAGCAATTCTAATACAACTCATTCTACATATTTTGCTGTTTACATTTTACATAGGTGAAAAATAGGCTTTGTTGTGGAAATAATCAAATTTGGATGAGCATTTAAACTCATATATATTGTAATTGCGTTGTTTCAGTATGTAGATGTACAGAATTTAACCAAAAATAAAGGGTTTTTTGGATAGATACAGCACTCAATATGAATTAAAAAGAACTTCAAAAATCACAATTTTGAGACAAGATGGATGCCATATATCATTTAAATGGGTCATATTATGGTTACGTGATCGCTTCATATAAGAGGTGTAATTATTATTTTAATTTTTATTTATAAAACTACTGAATATATTTCGCTGATTTTTTTTTATATATTTTATGGAACAATTTGAATATTATCTAAAATCTTCGAAACAATTTGTGAATTTTAAATCCGCTTAAAAAATGTTTGAAAAATTAGGTCCCATAGGGCTCACTCTATTTCATTTTTTCAACCCGTGTTCAATCCAAAACTAATTGGGTGATATTACTCATTTATATTCCCATAGGTCCTACAGACCGTCTGAACAACATACTAAAATTTCATTTTGATTAAGTCATTTTTACGGCAGTTTTCGTGCTAACGGACAGACAGACAGACAGACAGAATGAACAAAGTCATAAACAATTTTCAATTTTGTTGTAAAGTGTTAAAACAGACTGATATTTATAATCTAATAGAAGTTCTGTCGTACGCTTAGTTTGTAAACTTATCGTTTGATAAGCACCCATCGACAGATTGGACGTTGTTAGAAGTTTTTTGAACGTTTACGTACAATTCTTTAATAACAAGTGTAGGTTACGTTAAATTATAGAGTCTTCATTTAATGCTACAGGCTGTTTGGGGTTGTAGTAGATATCAAGTGATAGATTAAAAATAAAGTAAAAATATTTTAATAAAATTATCACAAAGAATGCATAAAAACTGCATTTTAAAAGTAATCCACATATCTATATCATATGCACTGAACTGACTGACTGACTGACATATTCAAATTATCTAGCACTTTTACTATAGCTGGAATCTTGGTTTTGGTATCATCAGTTCTGTCTCATCTTTCAGATCAACGGAAAAATTGAATATTTTGAAAATTTGATCTAAGAGAGCAATGCGAAGGGATACTTAAAAATATAACGATTTAGTACTTCCACACTAGCAAGAATCTAGGTTTTGGGTCTTATTCGATCCGTCTCAACTTCCAAATCAACGGAAACATCAGAAATTTAAAACATTCGATGTTTTAATTCGATGTGACGATGCAAAGGCCTCTTCAAAACACTTACACCAATTTGCCCCTACGAAATAACAGAAATTCAATTTGATATCCTATCGCTGTCAACAATAAAACTGGAAAAAATATGTAAATTTAAAACTATAAAGCGATATAATGTGTCTAAGTGTTACAGTTAAATTATTTTGTCACGCGAGGAAATGAGATTCAATATATTTTGCCATTTAACATGTTGACAGAATTATAAAGTATGCGGCATTTTTATGTCTAAATCGGAAAGGGATTTGATATTCAGAAAAAGTTACCAACAAATTTTATTAAGTGTGTAAATGGCACATTTAATGGCCACTAGACTTTTCAAACAAGCGAAGCGTGGGTGAAGATGGCTTGCATGTGTATATGTTGCAAATATTTTTCAAAATATAAATAGCATTGTATTCTCAAAAAGTTTCAAACTCAAGATTCAATGGGAAAATTCGTTATAAGAACTCATAAATACTTATCGAATACTTGGGAATATATTTGTATATGAAGATATTGTGAGATGTAGACAGGATAGTCTAATAAAAAATTCACATATGACTCTGAAATTTGGTATGTAGAAAATGCAAATATGAAACTATTAAACTTCAAGCAGATACATTGATTTGTAATTCGTATGACTAGGACATAAATTATTCGAAATGTAATTTAAGATATTCATGATATTATTACTCAAGGCGAGCAATGAAACCTGGAACGAAAATAGTAGTATATACCTAATATACGGAAAACTGAAGTTTCAAAAATTAAATTTAATCACTCAAACTGCTTCAAAAAAGTACTTCAGTCACACTAACAAAGTCAAGAAGATACGTATGTGAATAAATAATTTCATCACGTGACTCAGGAAGGAAATCGTTGTCAAATGAATAATAGAAAAGATAAAAAAAAATCTGAAAATGATCGGAAAAGAACAGCTGGAAGATTCAAAACATTTTCTCACATCTATCTTTCTTTCTTTTTCTAGCTCATCCAGCTTCCGAAATAGTTCATTTCGTTCATTTTTTCTTGTTTACTACGTTATTTCGTAGTCTTTCACACAAAGTATTTTTTACAATAATTTTTTAGCCTGATTTATGTTAATTCACTGCGTGACCATGTAACTTCAATAGTCGGTTGATTTCCTATTACATTCTCTATACACATATTATAATGCATAGGGTAAGTATTGTGACGGTGTCCAAAATTCGAATCGAATGTTTTTTTAGTTTTTGAGACGATGTCTGCGCATTTGTTTGTGCCTATGAATGGGATATCTCACAAACAAATGGAGTATTTCGAACGTAATTTAGCACGATTATTAACATATGCAAATACTGGAAATTTATAGATTTTAAATAGGATGGCCCCCTTCTCCCAAATTTTTGACTAAAAATTTGGAAAAATCATTAAAAGATCAGAACCTTAAATGACGTTACATAAATACTAATTTTTTAAGTAATATTTTATTATAAAACGAATGATATACGCTCGTGATGAACGGTAGTACGAACCCTTCTCCAGATATTGCTAATGTTTCAAATAAATGTATCATAAAAAATGCAATAAAATTAAAAAATATTAACTACTGTGAAATGTGTACACTTTCCATATGCATTATTATGCGATACATTGACATATGCATTAACATATAACATCATTCTTGTGGATCTAGTATATTCCATTCACGAGAGAAGATAAGTTTTGTAATATTCTTGAATTTTGACACTCAACAATTTGCCAAGAGTCATTTATCTATGTATATTGAAAACCCATCTTTTTATCCGTCTGTCTGTAACGCTTGATGACAAATTCGGCGAAATTGCGGACATTTTTAATAGTACTAAATTGACGAAAATATCGCCAAAATTGCAAAACTGACGCCAAATTAACGAAAGTGATGGTATTGATCAATTAATTATTAATATATTTCAATATATGGACTTTATTGCGGGAGGAGAGGGAATCGGATTCTATGAATATTGATAAATGTCTAGTAAGATTAAAATGAAATATAAGTTAATTGGACACTGCGAAAAATTTTTATATATTGCCATCCAGAAAATAACCCAAATATATAACAATTCAACAAAAGTTTAATACATTGCGCAGTGGATCTTGTACATCATTTTTTCGCTGTGGAAAGAAATTAATTTCACTGTGTAGAAAAGTCATGTGCTGCCCACATCATATCTTTGCTTTATCATGGTGCCCATACAGCCGCAGTTTTATTCACCGAGAGAGTATTTTGAAATCCTTCTGCTGTTTTTTTTTCTTCCTAAGTTTTTATTTTTTTTCATATTTTCTATTTGTCGTATGGCAACGGTTTTCTTCCTGAAACACGTGATAATTTTTTTAATGCGAAGACCGTCCTTTCGCCTTTGCTGGTGGGGTTTCTCTGCTTTTTATTATCCAGAGGAAGATGGCAGCATTGTGCTTCTGACAATTTTGTTAATGCATTAAAAAATTGTTTGTTCTACTTCTCATAATAATAGCACTATAATAATTAAGATACATACTTTGCAAACAACAACTCATGAAAAGATACCTTTTTCACGCTGACACCAATCAAGATACAAATCAACGCTGAAAAAGAAATGAATGAAGAGTTGTGTGGAGAATTTTGATGACTCTTAAATGAAGATATGTGGTGTGGAGACTGAAACCCCATTTCTTTTAATATGTGACAGTGTTTTTCGTGTGGCGGAAAACACTGATATAATAGAAGGAAATGTGAATCTTCATTACCAACCAAATACATTTAAAAGGTGTATTAAATATCAGAACATTTATAAAATATCAGAGTTCATAACAATGAGTATTTTTCAATAATATGTTCTTTCAGAACTCAAGTCATGAAATCGTGATATATGCGGTATTAGCTGTAATATGTAGAAATCCTTCCTAAACCTATATCCAAGCCACCAAACTGGGAATATAATATACGTAATTGAGGAGTTATATTCTGTGACGTAAGAAATTGTAATCTCCTATTATTTTCCTTATATACCATAATGTATAAAGAAAGTATTATGACGGGGTCGAAAATCCGAATTCCAGTTATCAACGGGGGGGGGGGGAGCCCCGTTTCAAGCATCCCTGATCACGAATTGAAAATTTTTAAGGTGATGTCTGTGTGTGCGTGCGTGTGAAAGTATGTGTGAGTGTGTGTGTGTGTGTCAGTGAGTCCGTGAAGACGATAACTGACGAACGAATGGACCGATTCGAACAAAATTTGGCACAAAAATTACAATCCATAAGCACTGGAAGCCTATTGTTTGTATACGCAATCGAATGTTCAAAACCCCCCTAAGTTTTTGAGTGAAATTTTGAAAAAATCGTCAAATAATCAAAACCTCTAATAAAGTTACACAAATAGGCATTTCTTATGTAATTTTTCATTAGAAAACGATTGACATAAATTTTAGAACGCTAACATGAACCGTTCTCGAGATATTGCACATTTTTCAAAAAAATTTTCAAAAAGTCATATAAAATTTAAAAAAAATATTTCTTATTGAGAAACATGTTCACTTTTCATATTTAATACCATGCGATAAATTTGGTGACATTTCGTGGTGAGTTTTTCGTGGATCTAGCTCGTTCCATTCATGAAAAAATATACTTTTAATACTTTGTTATTTGAACTCCAATAGTCATTTATCTGCTGTAAGAATAACTTAGCGACTTTTTTAAATGTTGCTGTATTAACAAAAAACTCGCCAAAAGGATAAAAATAACGCTGAATCAATGAAAGCTACAGCTCATTGACGAAAATTCAATATCTTGTAAAGAATATAAATATCTACTAAAAAATAGTCTATTTTTTTTACTGTAAAAGTAGTAAATTCATTTCATTATATAAGGAAAGTCATGTGCTGCCCACATCAGATTTTTTTAGTATAGCACTGATTGGGAGTTGTTACATCATACTTTCACTAACGCAATAAAGTGCGACGTTATGCTTTTGAAACATTCTCAAAATATTTTTAAAATATCTCCAACTTGGCGATATTTCACAAAATCCATCGCCAACTATTACATACAGATAGACGAGGCGAGGAGCTTTTCTTATTGAGTTGAAATGAAAGGGAAGAAATTGAAATGTGTGTTTGATTCTTCTTTCATCTAATATCTATTTATATTCTACAAAAAGACGCTGGTAGAAACGGTTGCGGCGATCCAGTACTATTTTAGGTTATTTTTTCCCAAAAGATATAAGGAGAAAAAGCTATTACCTCAAATATTTTCAAGTGCCAAGCATTTGTTGACGGTAATAAATCTCCAGAAACGATTTTGACGTCAAACTGTCTCTCAAACTACGGTTACCTCCCAATGAAAAATACTCAAGGAAAGTATTTCTCCGACGATAGCATCTGCGAAATCTTTTAACGAGTTTTACGTAGACCATTTAACAAAGCACTTTTTTAGATTTATTTTATTTTGGTCAATTATTTTATGCCCTTCAAGAAAAGTTCCAGGCTGTGACTCTCCACTCGACTTATTTTCATATTCATATTCCAGACTGTTTAATTCAGCTTGTATCACAATTATTATCAGAATCCCGTGTTACAGTAAAATAAAGGAAAGTAGATGCACCTTTTTTACATTTAGTACCGTTCGAGTGTTTATGTTTGAATAGTTCGTATAAATTATTTAAAAGTTTCTTCAGTTTTGGTCGTACTTCCTTTATTTGGCTTCAATAAGGGTTGATAGTAGTTAAAATTTTAGTTATTTTATGGCTAGTTTAGTCTTATTAGGTTACTCAACGTTTCATAAAAAGATGGTTACATTGGTAGCCTTGTTTTCTATATACTCAAGGACGTGCCCAAGGAGGAGCCCATGGGTAGGGGAGAGGCAGTTCCCTAAAATTTTTTAGACTATATATATATATATATATATATATATATGTATATATATATATATATATATATATAAGGATGTTTTCTACACAAGATTAAAATTATATTGGCTCCACATCCTGTGATCTCATTCTGCAACTTGATACTGTCTTATTTATCGTACTAGCTACTAGTTTTTAAAATTGTCAAAGACAGTGAAATTAACGCCCTTCAAAAATTAAATTGTAACTTAGTTTTTTATTTATTAGAAAAAATGTATATTACTTATCTTCGAAAATTGTCGTCGTCTGTGTAACACATTGTTTCTAGCCAAAATGGTCTGGCATGATTGCCAAAGATTTATTGTTCTACCTATTTCAATCAACTGCAGCTTTACTCAGAGCAGCGCAGTTTTATGGATATAAATATTTTCTTAACACTTCAAGCTTTCAAAGCAAAATTGTTTTTTTTATATATAAGATATATTTTTTAAATTTTATTGATAGATATGGGAGGAATGTAAAAATATTTTAATTTCTTACTCTGTAGGGCGATAGAATAATACTACCCGTTTTAAACTTAACTAGGGGTTGTCCAAATGGCTGCCATCTAAGTATATGCCTATGAACTTGCTGGCCATAAGTAAAATGCTATTTAATTTAGACCTGAAATGGCACAAATAGTGCAAATATAAAATCTAATCAAATAAGTTATTTTAATTTCTCTATTTTTCTTTGGTCACTTTAGCAGCTACCTAAATAGTGATTTGGAATGAAGCCATCCGCTAAAAATATATCCTCTCCACTCTTTATATTATAAATAATCGCTTCAATCAACCTAAAAACTTCAAATGTGGGCGTAACTATACACTATTAAAACATGTCCTGGCAACCTTTCATCATTATATCTTGTCGATTATCTTACTTAATAAAGGTATATGCCAATGTGTTTGTCTGCATTCTGTAGTGGGTAATCTAAACATACTGCGGCTATGAAATTTGGTATAGAAGTACTTCAAGAGCTGAATAAGTGGACCTCGGCGGTATTTTTTTAATTTCGAATTAGGTTTATAGTTATTTTATGTTTTATCTCGATTTACAACTATTTTTGGCGATATTCATATGTATCGGTACCTTGGCGACCGAAAGTGTTATCAGATAGTTTAGATAATATTTATTAAGAGTTTCCATCCTTACACCATTGAAAAGATCGAAAAGCTCTCTTTTAAGCAACTTTGAACGGGGTTCATACGATTA
Source organism: Amaurobius ferox (assembly GCA_951213105.1). Taxonomy (NCBI): domain Eukaryota; kingdom Metazoa; phylum Arthropoda; class Arachnida; order Araneae; family Amaurobiidae; genus Amaurobius; species Amaurobius ferox. The sequence goes on from OX578149.1 coordinate 20,805,978, forward strand.
ATAGACCAATTTTAATGCATTTTAAAATATATATATATACTTTTGTGCGTTTTATACCTCCTCAAATTTTATATTACAATATAAAATAATTGACGTGCTATCCGGCGTTTATTATTTAACAGCAGCTACTGTAAATACCATAGCCTGCTTTGAACCAAAACATAATTTCAAGAACCACATTCGTTTATTAATTACAGTTTCTTTTTAAAGAGCGAACTATTAATTTTTTCTGCGATTGATTCCCGCACCATCGTCCTTTCTATCTTTTTCCTTATCAGGCTCATTGGCGCATGCGCATAATGGTTAGGTTCGCGGTAATCGTCTCCCAGAGGTTTTGAATCTTCTTTTTTTTCAACTTTGCGGAAAATGTGTTTTTTATTACTTTATTTATTTATATATTTAAAAGATTGCTTTATGGCAAGCATGTGTTGTTGTTGTTGAGATCCAGACCGTCCGACCTACCAGAAAGTTGTAAGGTAACTGTTTGGACGGCCGGGAAGTGCCACCCAAATTAGACCGGAACCCAGTGGGGGAGGCATCCACAGGGACCGTACCCTCCTTCCCCTACCACCAACCTCTCGAAGGGACTTACGGACCTACATGTTTAACGTGATCGTACTCCTCATGAACACGGCGGCAGTTGTGGCAGCGTGCGAATCCAGCGTGCAAACCACCAAGCTACCGCGCCCAAAATGTGCCAACAGCACGCGGTGTACCCAGGTGGTCACCCACCCAAGTACTAACCGCGCCCGATGCTGCCTGACTTCGGTGATCTAACGAGAACCGGTGTTTTCAGCACGGTACGGCCGTTGGCTCATGGCAAGCATGTGTGGCGAGTTGAAGGAAATTGAGTAGTTTTGGGTAGTGTAGGTATTATTTTAGTAACTGGTATTTATTTACAACCCGGGCAACGGGTGTAGCAGGAAAGAATGTAAGCCACGTATGGCTATAAAGTTTAGTATATATCAGAAAACCATAAATAAAGAACATAAAACTGTCTCACGTAACTCTGGTGTGAAATCTATTCCTTCACATATTCTGGTCTCACAGTATACATGTACTTCAAGAAGAAAATAGGTACACCTCGAAGTTACTTTTTTAAATTTCGAATTAGATTTTTTGTTATTTTATGCTTTAGCCCGATTTATAACGATTTTGGGCGATATTCACACAAATCGATCCCTTAGAGACCTAAAATATTATCACAGAGTTTTCATCTCAAAGATCGAAGAATTCTCTTTCGAACAAACGTTAAACGGAATCAATACGAACAATAGACGGATTTTCAGGAATTTTTAATAAAAAATACATTTATCGTGCGTTTTAAACCGTATCGAATTTTATATTACGAATTGAAGAATATTGAAGTACCAATTCCGCCGTTTATAATTTAACATTCACCTCATTAAAATATCAAAAACTGATCCAGAATAAAAAAATAGTTTGTCATCCGTGGATGAATTGTAAATTTTTTATCCAAGCGAACTCATTTTTACCAAAGGCCAAAGTTTTGAACAGCGAAGCATTCGTTATTGAAGACCGGATCCTTTATCACCTGACCGCTACCGCCATCTGAAGGGAAATTTAGTACTAATACTGTTTGTTATTGTGCCATTAATAATTTCTGTAAACTATAGAACAGCTTCCACGATTATCTTGATGGGGTTTTTTTCGTCATTAATCGCTTATAAAAATCATTTGTTGTAAATATTTTATATTTTAATGTATTTTATATTCATTCGCAAATGCCTTTAAAAATTATTTGTAGTCAATAGTTTTCTTTTTAATGTATTTTATAATATTTTAATCAGTATATTTTTGCATTGAATTTTATCTTCCACGCTGTTACTGGGACCTTATCCTGTTGCTTGCATTATTTTAAATAAATAAATACAAATAAATAAATCTATTAACAGACATATTTAATGTTGTGTGTTTTGTAGAGAGAGTGTGATTTTTATAATACCTAAGTAGCGTATTATTTAAATAGTGGACGCTTATTTAATTATTTATATGTAGTTGTTGCTCATTTAGAATTCATTATTTAAGTAGTGGGCGCTTATTTAATTATTTATAAGTAGTCGTTGCTTATTTAGAATTCATTATTTAAGTAGTGGGCTTTTATTTAATTATAAATAGTTGTTTGCTTATTTAGAATTCATTATTTAAGTAGTGGGCGCCTATTTAATTATTTATATAGAGTAGCCACTTATATAGGACCCGGGGAAAGGCGTGTCCTAAATATTTATTTATAATTATAATTTATGTAATTGTAAATAGTTATAAATATTTATAATTATATAAGGCTAATATATATAATATTTATGTTATGTTTTCTTGCTGTCAAGTCTGTTATAGGCTATTTCGTGCTGAAAATCGCGAAATCTGTTCACGGATTGTTTGCTACTCTGTAAACGCGATGCTACTTACATATTCTACAAACAATATCAATATCATCACGTTTTATAAAAGCAGGTCCAGTGATATAAAATCTTAAATTCCGCGCCCAATTCATTTCCAAAATTGTTAAATACCAGAACGAATAAAGATTCCCCGTGAAGCCGATAGAATACAAGCTTATAATTTTTCATAATATAGGGATTCTGAAGAAATATTTTGCACTTAAAAGTGATGTCTTGGAATGTTTGGAAGCAGCAGTGAAGGCAATCTGTTCTCACATATTTCTGCAGTTGATGTTACTGGAATAAATCATTTTATGAAACACTAGTATTTAGCCTATCAAGAACAGGGAAATTAACACTCTTATAATATTAAGCTGCAACTGCTTTTAATAGTTTTATCTTGTTTAATAATGTACAGTATGCTTAGCGTCGAAATGAGTTACCTCAATGGAAAATTAGTCAGTTAGTTTCTGCCCCGTGGTCGAGTTACACCCCCAGTAGGGGCTTCCAGAGAGCTCTGGAAGACTTTATACTCCCTCCCCCTATCATTTTGTCCACTCCAGGAAAAAGTAGAAAATATCGCACCGTTTGGTTTTGACCAGTGATCGATACAATAAATATGCAGAAATACAACCTTCTAAGTCACCGGAGGTGAAGCTTGACGGTCTGGAAAGACTTCAAAAACCCATAACGGGGATGTCGAAAATCAGTACGTTAACGTTAGGTTCTGTCTGATAGACTATACTAACATACGCCTGTTAAGACTCGGTTGTCATGTCACCAAGGGGCTTCTTAACTGTTCAAATACCCTTATTTTCTCCGCCCTCCGGGAAGAATAAATAAAACATCCAGCTCCATTAGGTTCTGTACCGTAGTCGATAATATAATTGTGCTAAGATTCTTCCTTTTAGGAGGCCAACGGATGAGCTTCTGAAGGGTATGAAAATACTTTTCGAAACCCCCATTTTCTCCACCTCCAATGGGGTAAATCGAAAATTTCGTACAATTAGATTCCGTACCGTAATCGAGTCTGCAAAATTCCAACCTCTTAGGTCACCGGGTACTACCGTCACCCCCGATAGTAGAAGCCGGATTACAGCCCCCTGAAAAAAAACCGCGTACTGCTCTGTAGACCCAAATCTGGTCTTCGAATTTCCCCGTCTGACCTTTTCTGGAAAATTCTCCCCTAGTAGTCCACACAAAAAAGTATGTGCAGTACTTGGGCTCGTGGATATACAACGGCTTTTTTTTCTAGACAATGGTCCTTTATCGTATTTTTGAGTGTCTAATATGTTAGTTTATGATTTAGTAATTATTTTGTGCATACCTTTGATTACATACCTTATTACATTGGATATATACTACATTGGATACATATACTACATATTGGATATTGCAAATGCTCTTTAGAAGTAAGTGCTCACCATTTTTTGCTTATTATCATGTCATTTAAAATTACTTAGAATTTTAAATATATGACATTTAAATTATTTAAATTATATTTTTCTTTCTTGTCTAAATTTCTTTTCAATTAAAGCTAACTGGATTTTAAATTGCTAATTATAACGTCAACAAACCTTTTAGAGTTTTCTTAGTTTGTTTTAAAATTTTATTGTTGTCACATTAATTAAGAAAACTGCCTAGGCACTTGTAAAATTAAGCTTTGTTAAGTAATTGTGAAGTATTTAAAATCATTCAATGTTTAAAATGTATATTTTATCAGGTTAGCTTGTGTCATCCATTGCATTTACCTAGTGTACTTAATATGTTGTCATAAATTATTCAGTTTCCTGCAAATATTTAAAAATTATTTTAATAATGTTGTTAGTTATGTGATATTTTATAATAGACTAGCTGTATATTCGTTCTTCGTACTGATTATATAATACAAGAAACTTAAAATTCAGAATTTGATGTGAAGTTTTAATATTTAGAGTCTCTATTTTTGAAATGTTATAATAATTCTAATGAAAAGAAAATAGGTGAGTTCTACCGTGCTGAGATAATTAACAGACAGATAGATATACAACATACAATTTTATGTATACTGTTAATAGCAGATATACCTGACATTGCCCATGAATAAATAATTAAAATATGTGCAAACTCCGGCAGTATTCTAAATGGCATTTTTACTCAAAACATTCTATTAAAATATTTCATTTAATTCTCCCTTCACTTAACTCTTCTAAATTCAATTCTTATTTCTGTGTTTTCTATACAAAATTATCTTCACAAGAAGATCTGAAGAATAAAACATCCTCGTTTGAAAACAAATTATAAAATATATATGAAATTGGATCAATATATACTAAAATGAAAGCACTAAAATGGTAAAAAAATGGTTGTAAAGTTTTTTATATCAATTTCTTTATTATTTAAATCGGAAAAAATTTAATAATAACCGTCTTCCTAATAAACACATTTGATTTAACTTCGTTGCTACGCATATAATTTTCCTAATAAATTTAGAGAAGATACATCATCTGCATAATTATATTTTTATGGAAGGTTTAATTGTGGGATTTTTATTCATATCTCGACAATCCCTGGTCCTAGAAAGTCGAAACATGAACTAAATTTTAAGTAGGGCTATTTCAAGGCCACCCCCAAAATTTTCATGACATTCGATGTAGCAGTTCTACCGTGATGATGAAATAAATAAACACACAGACAGATAGATGTATTTTCAATTTTATTTATATAGATAAAAAAATGTCATTCTCTTTTTAAGATATTGTCAATAGTAAGAAATAGTGACAATAAAAATGCTACACTAAAGTTATGAAAGTAAAATAATTTAAAATGTAGTATTTCACACATCAAATAACATATTTTTAACCGTTTAATAAGTAAGTAATTTCACATAAAAGATTTAGTATCTTAATATATTGCATGTACATTTTTTATTATTTGTTACAGCATGCTGAAATTTTAAAAGAATGGGTTAAGAAGTCATTTGTGTTTAGGTTGTGCACATTTTTTTATGTCGCGAGTTATTATGTTATTGAAAATTGTTAAAATTACTTGGAAAAAAGCAAAGTAACCAACTTACAATTTCAAGTTACCATTGCATATTTCATTATATTACAGTTAATGTTATTTTAATAATACAAAGCTAATTTAATCTTTCTTAGATACTTCAATGGAATTTTAAATAAAATATTAATACCAAAAAGTTCTATTATACAGCTTTATTAAATTTTCAAAGCCCCTGAGGTATTTCAAACTCTATAATTAAGCAAAATTGTGTACAATTTGTTAATGCGTGGTAGTAAAAGAAGGAACATAAGATGTGCTATATTAGAAAACCTGAACTTCTACAAATTATAGTGCATAGATTAATGAATGACATTCAACTAGTATTTTATCTTAATTCTAAATCATTTTACAATTTATAATAGCAACAACAACCAAAAATGAATAAAATAAAATGAAATAAAAATAAATAAACACGCAAGCATATTAAAAGTTAAATTCTGAGTTTCTTTTTAATGATTATCTTATGATATTTAAAGATATAGTATTCAGTAATCATTTTAGTTTCTGCATACTTTATCTGTAAGTACGCATACTTTAGCTGAATGTACTGAAGAAATATTCAAATAAAATGCCTGATTAAGCAATAAATATACAGGGTTCTTTTTCAAACTTTTATTAAAACACTGACTAACTGAATGGAATCCTTTCATCTTTGCTCCCAGAGTGAATTTGAGTCGTCATAAATATTTTATTTTAAAGAAATGTACAGCAATATTAATCTTTTAAATCATCCATCATTTTAATGTACGTTATCGAAAATACTTTCAAATTTCATGAATATTATTTGCTTTACTGACAAATTATTATTCCTTTACATCGAACAGAGAATTAAAAGGGAAGCAAATAGCAGAAGCTCCGATCGCGATCTGGAGGAACCTACTCCCAGTGGGCCTACAAGCCGAGACGTCAAAAGTTAATGCTTCGACCTCTGCTCTCGGGGGTGACGGTGCTACTGGAGAGTTTAAAAGGGCAAAAATACGTTAAACAAAAACATGTTAGTGATTTGGGAAACTAAATTCTTTTCATCTAAGAACGCTTTTCTAATAAATACACAACCTCAATTTTCGCGTCGGAACATTGCAATTAGGTTCTAATAGTGACATGCGATTCTGATTGCTTTAATAAGCTACAAAAGAAAAAGCCAAACATATCGGAATTTCGGTATATTCGTTGCGGAGGCATAAACGCCGCATCACACAGAAAATTAACTTATAAACACTTTAATTCCCGGACTTATATACCAGAAATTACGGTACTAAAAAGTGATCGTTAATATTAGGGGATGAGCGACCGATAAGTTCAATTGTTGAATCATTACATGCAAATGAACTTTAACTTCTCGGCTTATGTACCTGAAATTAGTGTTAAAAATTGTTGTGTAAAAAATTGACAAACAGTTTAAAGGATTGTTTTCATATGTAAATAACATTTTATTTATTTTACAATATAGGAATATTTCTATTCTTCAGATTTAAAGTATAAAAATAAAGTATTCTTATCTTTCAATGATTGATCGGTTGACCTGATGATCTGCTGCCAAACATGTGCTTGTGAAATCATATGTTTCCATATTTCTTACTTTAAAGCTGCCATAACACATATTTCCTTAGCCCAGTCCAACCCCTTGCCTTTCATGGGAAGGACAACAACTGTGTTGGGCAACGGGAATGGGTATATGAATCAATCATTCACACATTTTACGAATCCTTTGAAATAATTTAGAAGTTTTAAGCGTTTAAACTCGTAATTATTGCCGAATTTTCGCCTAATCGAATCTAATTTATCAAGCAGTCGATTTGATCACGACACCGTGAACTTTAATCCCAGAAAAATGTCTATAGATAGAAGAGCCCCCAGACGAATATGGGTTTTAAAATTCAAATCTCAATTTTTTTTTAAATTAGTAGTTTCTCAAATTTTTTGAAAATTAGAAACACTAGCAGTTGAAATTTGCTGAAATCTGTCTAATAATAATGATAAATTAATTCGTCACAATTTCATCAACAATGTGCTTGAAATATCTCATCATAGTTTGTTTAATAGATTGAGTACTTTTTTTAGTTACTTACAAAGTACTGTATTTACATAATTCATAGTGTTTGAAAACATTTTAATCAATCTTTCGGTATTTTTATTTCAAAATATAGGAATCAATATTGAAAAGTAGTTATTTAATTATGTTCGTATACGTTCAATCCATTGATTATTTTCTTTGATTCTAATGTAGTTTAGAATAAGAATAATATGACTTCAAAGTTTTGGTTGTAAAACACTTTTATTTCAATACTTATTACAGTTTCAGTTATTTGTGAATATCTTGATATAAAAAAAATTTGCATTTGTTAACTGTGAATTTGCATTTATCAACTGTGAATTTATTTAATCATGTGTTTATTTCTTTAACAATGCTCTTCTAAATCCAATTCACAGACTGCTATTTTGCTTCTCTTGAAATGTAGAATAAGAATAATATGCCTTAAGAGACTTGGTCGTAAAACATTTTAAGTTCTATGCTCATTACAGTTTTCGATATAAATACTTTTACTCACAAATAGCAATTGAGATAAACTTACGCTCTCATAAATTACAAGTATATTTTAGAGGTTTTAAAAGATATGTATTCTTAAAACTGAAATTTCAAAATAGATCTCTTTCGTATGTAAAATTATTCTTTGAAAAGTATATTCTATCGAATTAGAGAAGTTCTTCCTTATTAATTTTCTTTAAATTTTCACAAACATTTTATGATTTCAATAGTTTTCGCAGCAATGCATTTGAAGACAGTGCAAGAGAAATATTTTGACGAATTCTATTTCTTTTACTTGAGTTCACAATGGAATGTTAAGCCTTGTTTTACCTTTGTTTGCTTGAAGACGGTGTAGAAGCGCAAGAACATAAAAAATCGATATTCATCTAAAATCATAAGCAAACATTTTTATTTCGTCGAATCTCGTGAGAGAAGTTAAATTGTCCTGGTAAATAATTTTAAATCAATCAAGTTTGGCGTGTTTTAAAAGCGTTTCTATAGTAACAATGTGCGCAAATTAAGTTTATTAGAAAATATTGTTTTTCGTCATATTTTGCTCTTATACATAATTTAATGTGATGTTTTCATTTCTTAAAAGTTTTATGTGCAATTTCCTTGCATACTGTGGTGAATTTAATTCCAATATATTTAATAATCATCTATTTCTAATAATCCATATCTATATTCACACGATGTCTATACCCATACTACGTAGGTGGTTCAAAAAGTAAGGCAACAAGAGCTCTCACGGGTACACAAATTCGGCGTGCGAATTAAATTCTATATCTAGATAAGGTATCGTGTTGTTGCGCGATAACGCCCGACCGCATACGGCCTCGGTTACACGTGATTTGGCACAGCGTTTCCGATGGAATATACGGGAACACCCACCCAACAGCCCGGATCTCGCACCAAGCGATTTTCATTTCTTCGGACAGTTGAAGAAGAACCTGGCAGGTCGCCATTTCACAACCGATGCCGAAGTTCAAGAAGCCGTCGTTGAATGGCTCCGCCACCTGGACCCTGATTTCTTCTATGCCGGTTTCGATAGATTGGTTTACCGATGGAACAAATGCTTCGACAACCATGGTGACTATGTGGAAAAATAATATGTACCAGTGCCTTGATAACTTTGTGTATCTCTTTAATTTCGTGTATACACTTTTTCTCTCACAGGACTTGTTACCTTACTTTTTGAACCACCCTCGTATTATTGAAACGACGGTATCTATATAATAATTATCTTTGTGTCGGGAGTGAAGAAAATAAGAGTTTTTGAAAAATCTTTCCAGGTCATCCTTAAGCGCATTTGGTGACCTAGAAGACGGAATCTTTGCGCATTTATAGTACCGACTAAGATTATGGAACCGAACTTAATGGAACCGGAGTTTTCATAAGAGTGTTATTTTCTCCGTCTTTGAACACTAGTTACATTTTAGAGTTCGCATCGCATAAATAGATTATATGGTCTGTGTTTTAGTTATTTGTGAGCAAAAGAGATATCTGATTATTTTGAAAACCCAAAATTATACTTTTACTTTCCCTACATACGTAGTATAATGTATAGTGAAAGTATTGTGACGGGGTCTAACATTTGAAGTCCAGTTTTTGACCGAATAGCAAGTCTCAAGCATCACCGATCTCGAATCGAAAGTTTTTAAGATGGTGTGTGTGCGTGTGTGCGTGCGTGAGCGGGTGCACGATATTTCACGAAAGAAATAAGCGTTTTGAAAGAAATTTGGTACTGTCACTACAATCAATAAACACTAGAACTCTATTGATTTCAAAAGGTCGAGCAATTGCCTCCTAAATTTTCGAATGAACTTTTGAAAAGAAAAACATAAAATAATCAGAACATTCAGCAAAATTAAATAAATAATCATTTTATGAATGAAACGATGTTCCTGTTTACGCTTGTCGGTGCTTTAAAATGAAAGCGTTAGTTATCCAGAAATTTGTTACAACATTTCCTCTGCTTTTGTGGATGTATGCTCAGAATACAACAATGAGCTCCAATTTTTGGATAACTAACACTTTTATTTAGAAGCACTAATAAATATGAACGGGAACAGTATGCAGATAATACCTCGATAACTATCTTATAGGATCATTAAACAATTGTCAGATACAATAAAATTGCAAGAGAAAAGTCACACGTGATAACACAATCATAAAAATATACAGTTTAAATTTATTGGGCAATTCTTTTAGACGTATTGAGAATTAAGTATTTAGCAAGTTTCATCTATTATTGTCATTCAAGGAAATTCAACTTAGTAATTATCTCCTGTGCCATAAAGCAGTACTCTGGTACTATCATATGTTATATGAATCGTGCATCAATATCATTAGAACACGAGTTTTCGTATAATTCCAGAAAAGTTTATTAAAAACCTAATTTTTAGTTTGTCTGGTCATATTTCAGACACACTGATTGTAAGTTACTTATAAGAACCTTGCTGCCCCAACCGGGAATCGAATCACGGATCTTCATACTGACCAGCTGAGGCCCTACCGTTAAGCTACTGGGACGTAATTGCAAGCTCTTATTATCGAAGTGAACTATGTATACTTAAGGATATCTATTTGTGACTCCACTTACCTTTCTAATTTACGGGCTTGTAGATTTTATTCTACATGAAAGAAGGAAATTATTAATTTTCCAAAATTTTCTGTGATACAGTTTTTCAAATTAGTAATTTCTATTTGAAACTAATGGATGCCCCCTCACATTATCGTAGTGATTAAAATTTAAATATTATAAAAACTATCGATAGGAAAGAAATGACATTTTGTATCGTCATATAAAATATCCTTCTGAATCAATTTCCATCAATATATATCGATATTGCTAATCATATTCTTTTCATTGGGTACATTTTGTAGCAATATATAAAAAGAGCCCTTCTCTCTGTCTGTCTATCGAACTTGCCAACAAGATTAGATATAAATTTAGCGAAATATTGCTAACGACTTTTGGGTGATATTTCCCAATTTACCAAAATTCAATATCTTGGCAATTAAAGTTTAATTTCTTTGATAATCCCTGTCGCTCTGTGGAATTTATTCATTAAATATCCTTGATTCAAAATGAGTGAATTTTATTGTTTCACTGTAATTGCATTTTGCTAGGAGGTGGTAAGTATCTTTCGATAGGAATTCGTATACATCCAATAGCTTGAAAAAAGAATTCTCTCGTAAACTTAAGAAATTGCCAACCTATGAGAACAAGGGGGGGTCTACTGTACATAGTTAAGTATGTTATCTTATCATTGAGACTTTTAATACCACCCACGAAAGAATGTTGAGGCATTTGGGAGTTAGTTTGTCTTGCTAAATACATCCTGTTCATGAACTTTGGAAGCCAAATAAAAATGAAATTAACAAAAGCAACAAAAACTGTGAACTGCCAGATCGGATAATGCAGTCATAAACATAATTTAAAATTTTTTTCCAAAAAGTTATGAAACTCATGAAAATTCCTTGGGCAGTTGCCCATGATCATAAATACTGGCAAAGACACCACCGCTTCAGATTCCTTCAAAACTAAAAGTATTGCATTGTAGCGTTTAAAACAGTCATCGATATCAGTTGGGCTTATTGTCTTAGTGGAAAGAATGCTCATATTCTTCCTTGTGTGCTTTACAAGTATCATGCTTAGTATTTTACAAAGAATTATGTACAGGGCTGAAAAGCAAGTTGGTAAAACTCGAATAAAACCATCGTACACAAAAAATGCAAAGCACGCAATGTGATAGGGTGTATCACCTGTAATGTTTAAACAGCACACAGTGTAAAACTTCATAATCATTTTATATCGGTTTTCATCATAAAGATGTAATGGAGTGCAATAAAAGATAACATGTACAACAGTTATCGAAATTATGCATAAACGGGTGAGCTTTGTACATTGCAGCGGCCTCAAAGCGATTTCTGTTGATGTAATTTGACAAATCGCAGAGGACACTTTCTGTCTTGATCTAAAAAGTACAGTCCAAAACAAAACTACTCCCAACTCTAAAACAAAACTGGAAAATCTTACTTTGAATGAATCGTTCTTTGAAAACTGGGATGGAATAAGAAAAATGACGACAAAAGTGCGATATAAACCAGAATTATTATAGAAAGCTTATTGTATATCCATACTAATGGCTGTTTCATTCTAGAATTTTTTGTGACGCTCAGGTCCATTCCGAAAACCAAGAAAACTTTTGTTAAAGAGATATTTGACTCAAGAATTTGTTGACTTGTAGATAACTTGCAGATAATTCACTATCAAGTTTATTTTGATTAAAAGTGATATTGAAATTCTTTCAATTAATTTTTTAATATCGTATAATTTCTGAGTCATTTAGATTCTTCTATGGGATAGTCAAATTATATGTTATTTATAATTGCACGAGTTTTGCGACGGTAACATCTCAGAGTGCTTTACGAGTTTTAATATGATATGTTTCCAAACTGTCGATCAATATTTGCATTTTATTTATAAGGTACTTTTTTAATACACACTACAAAATTGTATTCAAATTATTTAATGTAATAATCTACCTGAGTTTCCTCAATAACATAATAAGCATGTATTCTGAAGATATTCACGAAATATTATTTGACATTTAAGGCACAGGCTGTACTTTGTGTGATGGTTGAAATTTGTTGAAACTTGTTCTCCATATTTTTATCAACAATCTACTTGAAATACTTCATCGCAGTTTGTTTAATCGATTGAATACTTATTTGTTCATTTAGTATTTACCTACAGAATACCATATTTGCCTAATTCATACTGTTGGAAAACATTTCATTCAATCTTGTGACATTTTATATTACAAAATATAGGAATAAGTATTGAAAAATATTTATTTAAGCACGTTCTTATATATTCAATCTGTCGATAATTTCCTTTCCTTCTATTGTAGTGTAGAAGGCGTAAAAGTCTGAAAGACTTTTGGTTCTTTACTGATTATAGTTTCAAATATTTGGATATAGATATGTTAACGCGAATGGCAACTGTGATTTTATTTAACCATAAGCATATTTATTTAACCATCTTCCTATATATATAATCAATTCAAAGATTGCTTGTTATCTTTGCGTTTGTAGAATTGTGGAATAAGAATAATATCGCTGAAAGGTATTTGTTATAAAACACATTTAGATCTATACTCATTACAGTTTCAAATGTTTGAGAATATTAGAATATTTTGATGTAGTTATAATTCGCGAATAGCATATATGAATTCATTTACCGATGTGCTTATGGATTGGAATTGTGGAATAAGAATAATATCGCTGAAAGGTATTTGTTATAAAACACATTTAGATCTATACTCATTACAGTTTCAAATGTTTGAGAATATTAGAATATTTTGATGTAGTTATAATTCGCGAATAGCATATATGAATTCATTTACCGATGTGCTTATTTATGTAACCATTTTGTTATATATTCCATTAATTGATTGCTATTTTTTCTTCTGATGAGCTGAGGAATACGAACAATATCGCCGAAAAGGCTTTGTTATATAATACCTTTAGGTCTATATTCATTACACTTTCAAATATTTGAGAATATTTTGATGTAGTTATAATTCACAAACGGCAAATGTGAATTTATTTATCAATGTGCTTATTTATTTTACCATTCTGTAATATATTCAATTTATTGGTTGCTATCTTTGCTTCTTATGAACTGTAGAATAAACTATATGAACTTTAGACTCTGTTATCATTATGTTTCAAATATGTAAATATTTTGATGTAGATACTTTTATTCACAAATAAAATTGATCAAAAATGTGCACTACTATGAATTACAAGTATAGAGATTTTAAATGATCTATATTTTTAAAACTGAAATTTGAAAAGTGATATCTTTCATACGTAAAACTATTCTTTTAATTATTATACTATCTTATTCTATATTTATTATTCTATCTATTATTATATCTATCATTCAATCTTATTGGCGTGTATTTTTGCGTTTAAACGTAACATCACTTAATATCTTAATAATATAAGCTATGCCTAATTAAATTTCTTCAAATTTTCCCAAATATGTTACCTTCAATAGTTTTCACAACCATATATTTGAAGACGGTGCAAGTTAAATATTTTGATGCATTCAATTCCTTTTACTTAAGTTCACGACAAAGAGTTAAATGGCTTAAGTATTTGTTTACCGCCATACGCTTGAAGGCAACATAGAAGTGCAAGAACATACATAATCAATAATAATCTGAAATCGCAAGCAAAATTATTAATTCAGTCAATCCCCTTAAGTTGTTACTGTAGTTGTCCTGGAAAATAATTTTAAATTGAAATTGTCATGTTTTAAGAGAGTTGCTATAGTTACAATGTGTTTCAAATATCTATTGGAGTTATTAGCAAATTGTATTTTCCGTTTTTGTGTACTTTTATACATAATTTATAATGGATTACTGTCATTCTTTAAAAGTTTTGTATGCAATTTCCTTGCATGCTCTGGGGAATTTAATTCTAATATATTTAGTTATCATCTATTTCCAATAATTTATATTTGCATTTACACAATGTCTATACTATAATGGTATTGTAACAACGGTATCTATGCAATAATTATGTAATGTGTTTGTGTCAAGGACGAAGGAAAGGGAATGTCCAGATCCAGGTTTCAGGCTCTTCTGAAACCATCCTGATGCCCTGGTAGGGTAAATCTTTGCACAATTACAGTATCGATCACATTTAAAAATGTAAAGGAGCGAGGTTTTCAATTTTTCCTTCTGAGAGCGTAAAAAATGCGGTGAAATCAAAAAGTTTTTTCCAAGCGTTCCAGAATCTACCCAGTGACTATACGATTGAATCTTGTATGTAGCACATGTATATTATCGACTATGACTATGGGACAGAACCTAACGTAGCCGAATTTTTTATACAAGTGTTAATTTTCTTTTCTTTGACAGACCAAAATACTAGTTACATTTACAATTCGCATCACATAGATAGATATAGTTACTGTTTTAATTATTTCTGAGCAAAAAAAAAATTATTATTCTGCTAACCAGAAATCATCTTTTCCCCTTTACATTGTTACGATGTATCCTTTAAAATCGTGGCTGTGCACTCAAGATACGAGTCCAAATTGCTGGATAACTAACACGTTTGTTCACAAGCACAGCATAAACAGGAACAATTTACAGTAAAACAGCACTTAAATTATCCACTAATTTCGCAAAACTGCCGATACTGTCTCGAAACATTGATGTATCACATTTCACAAAACAGTTGCCATTATTCTCAAAAGATTGGTGAATATCACAATTCAATGTAGCTCGTATCACGTGAACTGCTCTTCCACTGAGTTATGACTCCTTTTATAGACTCTCTATAGAAACTTCTGGAACTCTCTCATAAATCGTAAGATGCTAGTTATTTCGAGATGTTTGTCGAACATTCGAAAAGTCGATAGATCTTGCCAAATTGTCGAAAAAGCGCCAAATCTGATAACCCTTTTCCGAACTTCAGCATCTGGAAACCTTAAATTTACGTCATGGGAAAGGTTGCCTGTAAGGGTATTTTCCCCGTCTGGTTTTCAAAAGTGTCTTCAGTGAGAGCATTTCACCCGTTCGTAACAATGTATATTAATTTAAGTTTTGTTTACCAAACCAATACATTAAATGAATAATTATTTATAACTACTATTTAAGCCTGTCGGAAACAGAAAACTATCACTCTTAAAAAATTTAAATGCAACATTTTTAACAGATTTTATCTTACTGAGCTATGTTTCGGGCTCAGCGCCTAAAATAGTCGCCCTAATTAAATATTGGTCTTGATATATTCTGCCCCCGTAGTTGAGTTTCAGCCTTTTATGTCCCGCAATGGGACGTGGAGAAGAGAGTTGATTTCTGAAAATGTTTACTCTTTCCTATCCGTTATCAACTTTAAGAGAAAATCCGTCTCCGTTAAGTGCAGTCTAGTAGTCGATTCTACACGTATGCAAAATGTCAGTCTTATAAGCCACCGGCAGGGCTTATAGGTCTAAAATTACTTTTAAATACGTTTAACTATATTCTCCTCTCTGGGGATAAATCAAAATCCGACTACGGTAGGTTCTGTCCGATGGGCGATATTATAAGTGTACAAAGATTCAGAGTTCTAGGTCATAAACAAAAGCATGTTAGACAATTGTATATAGTGATAGCACCGAATTTATAGTTTTTAAATAATTTCCTTTTCAATTTGGCTATTTGCTGTATTTTAAAATAGCGCCAAGATTCCAACATCGCCTAACATAATGAAGTGAATTTATTCCTTTTCTAATCAAAATTGTATACAAATACTAAATACATTATTAATATCACATTTTGGGAGCATCAGCTTACTGTTTAATTTTACATTCAATAAATGAACTTCAAAGTAAATCAAATAATTTCGAAACTGAATACGATAAGCTTCTTTAAAAATGGGCATACTAAAACCGTCTTTGTGATTTTAAAATATGTTCGAACGTGCTTAAGTTATAATTAGTTCACAAAGATTTTGTTTTACTGACTGCAAAACAACTCCGGTGTTCGAAATTTAGATATTCTGAACTTTCAAAAATCCTTTCAAAGACTGTAAAAATGTTGTGAGTGTCTCAGATTCTTAGTCGAACCGTCGCATTCTGCACTGCATAAATTAAAAGAAATAATTACGTGTGGGATGAATGTTTATGGGAAACATGTTATTTAATTAAGTTAACCTTCTGTTTACGGGTGGGACAGCGCCATTCCCAAACGAAGAACCTCGCAAAAAGACAGGTATTTGAGATACCCTATCATAAACAGTTCGATACCCCTTTGCAGGCACTGGAGTCTCCAATGTCTACAAAAGGGGATCGAACTGTTTGGGATAGGATATGTCAAATGCCTGTATTTTTGAAAGGTTCTTCGTTTGGTAATGACGTTGTCTCACCCTTAAGCAAAAGGTTAACGTATATTATACTAGAAAAGATTACCTAAGTAAGCGCCTGCTGCTTAAATTAGACAGATATAGATAATACCAGTCAATTTCTAAATAGCGTGGTTTGAACCGAAATCATTACAGTCATTTTTCCATGTGTAACCATGCCAATTATGCAATAGAGCAGCGGTTTCCAACCTTTTTTTATGGCGTGATGTCAATTTCACGTGTTGTAACGTTAAATGAACAACATAAAACAATCTAATTTGTAATGTGGATAAAGAGCATATATTTATGTTCATATCTTTAAAAAATAAATACAATTATAATAAAGATAAACATTTCAAACTGCACAAATAACTAATTGAAAGTTTTTTATCTCGCATTAAAAGGTATTCAGTGTGATTCTAATAATATATATAAGAATATTACTCTATTGAATAGAGCAATATTATTTTTAATACACTATAAATAAGCTCATTTGATACTCCCCATATAAATGAGCCATCAATAATTTGAAACACTTGAAGTCGCAAAAAAAAAAGTTCCATGTACACCAGAAGTAAAAAAAAAAATGATTGCTATTTCAACGAGTTTTCATTCGATTCGATTAGAATCAAATTTTCAGAGAACACTTATAACGTTTAAATAATTATATATTCCAAACCATGAAAATGTATCTATTAAATTTACGAATATAGGAAATGGTAAATGAAATAATACCTAAAGTTGTCTTGTTGACGTTGTTCGCAGATTGCCTGCACCATTTTGTCTTTTATCTCTTATCTAAACGGAATAAAAATGATATTGATGTTCAAATGGTTTATCGGCTGAATATCGGCTTTAAATGTTCATTACTTTTAAACTAATTCGAAAATTTTTAAAAAAATCTTGCCGAGGTACACATTACTCTGACCTGAAGCACTTTGTAGCAAATTTCACAGCTGCTCGACGATTCGATTTTTCTGCTACAGACTACGATGATAGAAACACAGACAGACAAATATTTTTCTGTTATTCTGTTATGCAAGATTTCTAACTGGCTATTATGCTTTTCTCAAAGCTCAAAGTTTGATGTTTGTGCAATCCAATTGGATAGTTATATTTTTAGTGTGTGCTAGGGAATAAAGTGCTTTTATAAATAGCTAGTTTTGATATTTGAAATGTTTCTCAAATACAGGGTAATCAGAAGTCTCTATACTATCAGAACCCGCCGATAGAGGAAAGTTCTAAAAGTTAGGACTGCAGATAACAGTATCCATGGACCGGACCTACCAGCGGGATAGCACTCAGTATATTTCGAGATATAAACTGATTTTTATAAAGTGCAAGCTTTGTAATTTTAAAGCTTTCGAAAAATAAAATCAATTCCAGTTTTTTAAATTAATTTCTGGTTGTTGTATTTTGAACTGGATTCAGTTACTTTAAAAGTAATCTTTAAGATAACTACATTGATTTTACCTGTTACTATTCAACCATAATCACATCATCTACAGAAATTCTATGTCCGAAGTTGATTTTTGCAGGAATAGGTTAAAATGGTGAGACAAGAATACACGTAGACAGGTTTATATGATTATTTATTATATCTAGCAGGCCAGATAAAGGACCCAGTCTGGTTGACGCCAGTTTTACAGCGGCCCTGAACCGAGAAGTCAGTAAGCCATAAAAAAGAGGCTAAAGTTGAATCAACGAGATTGGTTCAAAAGTCAACCAATAGGGAAGTTGTGTTGTCG
The DNA here is from genome assembly GCA_951213105.1 of Amaurobius ferox. NCBI lineage: Eukaryota > Metazoa > Arthropoda > Arachnida > Araneae > Amaurobiidae > Amaurobius > Amaurobius ferox. The sequence continues at coordinate 20,824,607 of OX578149.1, forward strand.
TATCGCCCTGAGGCCAACCAATGCTAGCCGAAGAGGCGCATCAGACCTCAGGCAAAAAGAGGTGGCAACCGACAGAAGATCCTACAGATTCCGATATAAAAATAAGATGAGAAAACATAGTTGAAGATAACAGATAGAGTCGAATAGACATGCAAAAAGTTCTACAGATATGCAAAATATAGATGAGAATATAGTTGGAGATAGAGTGCAGTGAGAGTTGGGATTGAGACATGCATTAAGTACTACAGAGATGGACATGATAGTTGAGAAAAGTCAGAAGCTCGGATGAACAGTGAGCCACAAACAAAATGCGAACATATGTGCAACAGACGAGATCCGAACATGGATCAAAGTTCTCAACAGTGCAGTGATGATGCGGCACAATGATCCGCAAGCGTCTAACGACAATAAGAAGGTATGTGCTTCATAGTATATATAAAAGGTCATAGTCAGTTTAGGAATTTGTGTATGCCTGGTCTCACATATCCAGTCTCCTCCTTAAATAATGAAGTATAATTGTTGAAGTACATTGAAGTATAATTATTGTAATCTAATTATGATTATAAGGTGCTTAATAAATACGTATTTTAAAGTTAAAATGGGTAAATTTAATTGTGTAGTATTATGTAAATATATTTTTTTCCAGGAACTCGTACTAAAGATTTAATGGTGGGTTTTAATGAGGCACAATACAATGTTTACGACTATATTACGGTCATGTTCAAGATGATCAGTTAAAAGTATGCTTTGCATTCTTTTATTCATTTTCCAGCACCACAAATAACATAACATTTTATTTTGCGTTAAATTCTTGCATTAAATAAAATATTATGGAAACACGTCAACTAATTAATACTTTGAAATTAAAGACAACCAAATTATAGGCTTAAAAGTATTTTATTAAAATCTCCTTTTTACGACGCTCAAAAATCACACTGAAGGGCATAACAGTGCCCGAAAGCTCTATGGCCGTTGAAGACCCAGACCGTCCGACTCGTCCAGAGGACTAAGAGCAGCTATTTGGACGGCCGGAGCTCTATGGCCGTGTGATTTTTGAGCGTCGTAGAAAGGAGATTTTAATAAAATACTTTTAAGCCTATTTTTTGGTTGTATTTAATTTTAACGTATCTTGCATTAAATTTCATACCAGACATATAATTTATAAGTATCGAAAACGCGTCTGCACACACCAAATATTTTAAAATATTTTCTAGCAAAGACTACACATTTATTAAACTGTTTTTATTTAAAAACACCATTAATGACGTCTGGAAGTACTATGTCACTCTAAATTATAAATTTAATCGTCGTGTATGTCATTAATGGTGTTTTTAAATACAGTTTACTAAATATGTAGTCTTTGCCAGACATAGAAGTCTGTATACGTTGTACTGCAGGGTAAATCATATATAATTTTATTTTAGTTGTATTGTAGGGTAAATAAAATCTCATGGGATTAACTTCAGCAAAAGCATATTTTTTATTTTTTCTCCAAACGTTACATAAAAATAAAAATATATGTTTAATGTAAATGAAACGTTCGATCATCTGTTTCTTATCATACTTTTGACCATCTGTATCATAATAAATAGTATGTGTTTGTAAAATTATGAGTTTCGGAATTCATCAAGTATATTATTTAACCCCTTAAAGTACATCTTGGGGTTCTTGTATGAACGACATTATTGAAACACTCATAAACAATGGCTCCTTTCTTGTAGTCCAGAATATTCTTAAGTATATTCCTTAGTCCAAAGGGTTCTTTGAATCAGCTTCGTAAAATTTTTAAAATAACGTGAATGGCAAAAAAAAATCGCGTGCAGTTTTTTTATCTAATCTTTAATGAGGTGAAAATCTCAAATCCGAAACCATTGGGCTTAAAATGACATTTTTCATTCTGCCGCTCGTTTCCCGTCATAAATTAAGAAAAAGTGTTAAATATTTTCTTCTTTTACCTTTTGAAACTTTTTCCCGCTCTTTTTTTGTACTTTGCATAGCCACTGCCCAAGTGGAATCTTTGCAGCTTTAAAAATTCGATACGGTAATTATATAGGTACGAAAAATTTCACTCAAACTAAAACCATTCAATTTAGCTAAACAACATAAAACAATTATACTGGATATTCTTATGACTCAATATGAAGCGAAGGATATTTCACTTAGTATATAAAATAAGAAAAACACTTTAAATAAAATTAAAAAATAATAATACTGAATTTCAAATACATTTTTTCTACACCGTACGCCGGAATTCGTAAAGTTATAGAAATGGTGCAATCGTTACTGGCTCATTTCTTTTTGGAATTTCTATAAAATATATCTAATGTGTACATTTCACTCAAATTTAAAATTTCAGAAAAATATTTTATGTTTAAGATGAATTTTCATCACAAAGTTGAAAAAAGTGGACCCCTTTGACTAAATTAAAATAAAAATAAAAATCTTAGTCACTGTGTCCCGTTGTCTGTGCAGGGCAACCCATGCAGAGAGGCTGACACCACTCAAGTTGTGAGGGGGGGGAGGGTCTCGGACCCACAGTATATTTTTAAAAAGAGAGACATTAGACATTTACAAAAGTGGAAAATTATACTTGAAGGGGGAAGGAAAATTATACATAATACGTTTTCGTAGGCGAGACCTAAAGTTTATATAGGCAGCCTTGCAGATGCCCTTAGAGTCCGTATGTTGACCTTAAGCCTAAAAGGCTTACCAATTATCCTTTGTCAATCTTTTTACCTTTCTCTTTTACATACATATATATATATATATATATATATATATATATATATATGTTCATTATCTATTTTTCTTACACTTATATCCTTTCAAATTATTTTAAGTACACTTATTTACATTTTTTATTATAAACGTATTGATATTGCTACCTGCCATATATCTGCAAAATTATTTATATAATAATCCATACGTGTATAAATAATGATAGATTTGCATCTGTTTTTGTGTTTTGCTTATTTATGTAACTTTATTATCTATGTAAAATAGTTTCACTATATTTATCACCCGTATTAGACTTGTAGTTTGGTATTTAGTCCTTTTAGATTTTGTTCATTGAAACTCATTACAACCAACATATATATAAAGGTTTGCCTATGTCGTATGTAGCAAAAAATCTAATCGATGTACTGCCATGAAATTTGGAACACAGACACATCATGATGCTGGACGATACGCCTCGAAAATGGTTTTTAATTGTTATTAGTTTATTAGTTATTTTAACTCGGAAAAAACTTCCAATTCAAAACAGATTTGTGCCTCATCTAAAAGCATATTTTACAATTTTCTTTAACTTCACTCTTATGTTAAATATTTTATACGTATATAAAGTATAATTGTAGACTGCAATCTAGACTTGCTTTAAAACTTTTATTAAGTACCAACTTGTATAAATATATAAAAATTTCATCAATGGGCAATCAATACTCCATAAATTAGAGTATTTGTTTGCAATTAATAAAACTTGAATTTCTATATTAAAAATATATTTATATTACATATAAATTTCTATGAACTAAATTAGCAATTTATGTTTACGCTTATTGGTGCATTAAATAAGAACTTAAATTTTACAGAAATTCGAACTCAATCTTATATATTGAGAATACACCCACCCACGACTCCAGGTGATATGTCGCATCAACATATTAAGGACAACTTATTACATTAAAGACAAATCATTAACTTAACTAGCAACGCAAAATATATACTATGCGAATTCAAATGCACTTTAAACCGTCAAGATTTAAATAAAAAGAAATTAACTTTTTGCTTACGAGTGGGACAGCTTCCATCCCAAACGAAGAACCTCCCAAAAGGACAGATATTTGACATACCCTATCCCAAACAGTTCGATCCCCCTTTGTGGATAGTGGCGCCCTTGAACGCCAATTAAATAAATATGGATAATGAAACATAAATATGGATTATGGTAAGCCATAAATATGGATTATGATACGCCATAAATATGGATTACGAAACACTTTGCAACTGAAATGCAATTTTACTTAAACATTTCTAAAATATGATACATTCGGCGTTTATATCTTTAAATTTATCACAGTACTACAGTAATTTATTATGCTTGAAAACATAAAACTTTTTCGAAAGGCAATTCTAGTTACATGAAATGAACTGTATTCAAAAGACGTCATCGAAATATAAATCGTCTGCCTCTCAATGCAAAATCAATGAATATTTAATTCATATTCCAGATTCCAGAGCTAAATAATTTTGCATGAAACAAATTCAGCAATTCTTACACAACTCACCTTACAATCGCTTGATTTGTTTACATTTTGCAAACGTTAAAATTAGGAAGATGTTGTAGAAATAATGAAAGTTTTGTAATCATTTAAAATAAAAAATATTGTAATTGGTAGGTACAGAAATTAGATACACCGTTAATGTGCAAAAATCAAGCAGTTTTAGGACGGATGCAAACACTAAATATAAATTTAAACGATCCTTAAAAATCCCAATTTTACACAGCGAATGAAAATGGATGGCATATTTAATTTTAGAATGAGTCAAGTGATCCTTCATATATCATTAGTGTAATTAATATTTCAATTTTTATTTAAAAAACTACCAACGTATTTTGCTGAACTTAATTTTGCTGAATTTAAGTGATTGATGATAAGTTGAATATTTTCTAAAATTTTCGAAGCAATTTATAGATTTTAACTTCGCTTAAAAAATGTTTGAAAAATTAGTAATTATGAAGTAGAAGTCCTTATTGATCAAACAATTTCTAATTTCAATAAACAACTTTAATAATACTTTCAATAAACTACTATATATACTTTTAATAAATGACTTTATATATTTTTTTAATAAACTGCTATATATACTTTCAGTAAACTACTATAATACATTTAATAAATTACTTTCAATTTCTATAATACATTTCTATCTGATGAAAAAAAATCTGATGTGGGCAGCACATGACTTTCCTTATATAATGTAATGAATTTACTACTTTTACAGTAAAAAAAATAGGTTTTTCGTATAGTAGATACTAATATTCTTTCCAAGATATTGAATTTTCGACAATTAGTCTTCATTTTTATCCATTTGGCGAGATTTTCGTTAATTTGGCAACATTTCAAAAAGTCGCCAAGTTGGCGACATTCCGCCAAATTTCGTCGCCAAAACCTCGCCAAGAATTATGGACGAAGAAATAAGTTATTCTTACAGCAGATAAATGACTATGGGCGTTCAAATACAAAAGTATTACTTAAAGTATCTTTTTTCATGAATGGAACGAACTAGATCCACGAGAATGATGTCACCCAGTTTATCGCATGGTATTACATATGAAAAGTGAACATGTTTCTCAATAGGAAATATTTTTTTTTATTTTATATGACTTTTTGATAATTTTTTTGAAAAATGTACAATATCGCGAGAACGGTTCATGTTAGCGTTCTAAAATTTATATCAATAGTTTTCTAATGAAAAATTACATAAGGAATGCATATTTGCGTAACTTTATTAGCGGTTTTGATTTTTTGACGATTTTTTCAAAATTTCATTCGAAAATTTAGGAGGGTTCTGAACATTCGATTGCGTATAAAAACAATAGGCTTCCAGTGTTTACGGATTGTGATTTTTGTACCAAATTTTGTTCGAATCGGTCCTTTCGTTCGTCAGTTATTTTCTCCACAGACTCACTGACACACACACACACAGACATCACTTCAAAAATGTTTGATTCGTGATCAGGGATGCTTGAAACGTGCTCTCCCGTTGAAAACTTGAATTCGAATTTTCGACCCCGTCACAATACTTTCCTTATACATTATGTATATAAGGAAAGTAATACTATAATACATTCAATAAACTACTGTATATACTTTCAATAAATTACCATAATCTTAAATAATAAAAGGCAATGTCTGTGTGTGTGTGTGTCTGTCTGTCTGTCTGTCTTATACACTATACGTTTCGCGACCGCGCGTCGGAGAGCTACGAAATTTGGTAATCGGAGACCCGGGGGGGAGGGAAGGGGACACATGAAAACCGATTTTTAAAATTTTAATTATTTTTTTATTTATTTAATGTTTTATGCGATTTCGACCGTTTTTTGCCCTTTTTGCCCTTTTTTCTCCACGATCCAGACATCGTAGAAAAAAATAAATGACACCATCGGAAAGAGCAGAGAATTTCGAGTAAAGATATATCAATTTCCAATCTGAATTTCGATTTCTAATATTTTTTAAAGATTTTAAAACAAAAGTCACTTTTTGCTCAAGAAAACGATTTTTGGTTTTTAAATTCTCGCATCGTGAAAAGTACTCATAATTTCAACTAATAATTTACATTTTCAGAAAGGTCAAACATCTGGCATTCTTACAAGTCCAATCTGGTCCAGAAATAATGAAAATTGCCTTCAGGATGGCAATTTTAAAGACGCCATGATTTTAAATTTGTCGGCTACCGGCTCAGTTTCTCAACGGCATTTTCCCCCCATCCGCATTAGTTTCTTCCCCGTCTCCATGGAGACCGCGCTTTCGGTTTTAACTGAATTACGAGCATAAGTGTTGTATACATCGGGCGAAATTATTATATTTATATGATATTTTAAATGGATATTTTTAAATGGATATTTTAAATAATTTAAATGATTGAATTATGGTGGTTTGAATTGTGGTGATGTATTTGAAATTATTATATTTATGGATTGGTGGAACGATATGGTTGATTTTTTTATTTTAAATGGATATTTTAATTTATGGATATTTTAATTTATAGATATTTTAAATGGATATTTTAATTTTATGGCTATTTTAAATGATGGAACGATGGAACGAGGATGGTGGAATTAAGAGCCTAGCATATGGTCGTTATAAATTTAAATTAGCGCGCGAGAATTGCACTCGGTAGGCCTGGGTTCGATTCCCGCCACTGATGCGGAGTACGATCACCTTAAACATATGGGTCGATAATTCCTTCCGAGAGGTTGGTGGCAGGGAAAGGAGGGTACGGTCTCTGTGGATGCCTCCCCCACTGGGTCCTGGTCCAAATTGGGTGAATAAAAAGAAAGTTATGGAGATTGTCGCGGAGGGCGCGGTAGCCCAGTGGTTAGCGTGCGGGAATTTCCGGTAGCCCATTGGTTAGCGCGCTGGAGTTGCACTCGGTAGGCCCGGGTTCGATTCCAGCCACTGCCAAAACTGCCGCCGTGTTCATGCGGAGTACGATCACGTTAAACATGTGGGTCCGAAAGTCCTTCCGAGAGGTTGGTGGTAGGGGAAGGAGGGTACGGTCCCTGTGGATGCCTCCCCCACTGGGTTCCGGTCTAAATTGGGTGGCACTTCCCGACCGTCCAAACAGTTACCTTACACCTTTCTGGTAGGTCGGACGGTCTGGGTTTCAACAACAACAACTCGGTAGGCCCGGGTTCGATTCCCTCCACTGACAAAACTGCTGCCGTGTTCACGCGGAGTACGATCACGTTAAACATGTGGGTCCGTAAGTCCTTCCGAGAGGTTGGTGGTAGAGGAAGGAGGGTACGCACCCTGTGGATGACTTTCCCACTGGGTTCCGGTCTAAATTGGGTGAATAAAAAGAAGGTTATGGAGATTGTCGCGGAGGGCGCAGTAGCCCAGTGGTTGGCGCGCGGGAATTGCACTCGGTAGGCTAGGGTTCGATTGCCGCCACTGCCAAAACTGCTGCCATTTTCACGCGGAGTACGATCACGTTAAACATGTGGATCCGTAAGTCCTTCCGAGAGGTTGTTGGTAGAGGAAGGAGGGTACGGACCCTGTGGATGCCTCCCCTACTGGGTTCCGGTCTAAATTGGGTGAATAAAAAGAAGGTTATGGAGATTGTCGCGGAGGGCGCGGTAGCCCAGTGGTTAGCGCGCGGGATTTGCACTAGGTAGGTCCGGGTTCGATTCCCGCCACTGCCAAAACTGCTGCCGTGTTCAGGCGGAGTACGATCACGTTAAACATGCGGGACCGTAAGTCCTTCCGAGAGGTTGGTGGTAGGGGAAGGAGGGTACGGTCCCTGTGGATGCCTCCCCCACTGAGTTCCTGTCTAAATTGGGTGGCACTTCCTGGTAGGTCGTTCCTTCTGGTAGGTCGCGCCAGCGAGTGTGCCACGGTTAGAATTTGCCACGGTCAGAATTTTCAAGGGTAGCGAACAGGCTGGTCGCCAAAGGCGGCTAGTCTATATAATAAAAGGCAATGTCTGTGTGTCTGTGTGTCTGTCTTATACACTATACGTTTCGCGACCGCGCGTCGGAGAGCTACGAAATTTGGCAATCGGAGACCCGGGGGGGGAGGGAAGGGGACACGTGAAAACCGATTTTTAAAATTTTAATTATTTTTTTATTTATTTAATGTTTTATGCGATTTCGACCGTTTTTTGCCCTTTTTGCCCTTTTTTCTCCACGATCCAGACATCGTAGAAAAAAATAAATTACACCATCGGAAAGAGCAGAGAATTTCGAGTAAAAATATATCAATTTCAAATCTCCATTTCGATTTCTAATATTTTTTAAAGATTTTAAAACAAAAGTCACTTTTTGCTCAAGAAAACGATTTTTGGTTTTTAAATTCTCGCATCGTGAAAAGTACTCATAATTTCGACTAATAATTTACATTCTCAGAAAGGTCAAGTCCAATCTGGTCCAGAAATAATGAAAATTGCCTTCAGGATGGCAATTTTAAAGACGTCATGATTTTATATTTCTCGGCGTTCCGCTCGGCGTACCGCTTCGTTTCTCCCCCGCTGAAGCAGGGAAGGTGGTGGGTGGGGACGTCAAGGTGGAGGTGACGTCACGGTTCTGAATAGAGCGCCTTTGCTCTATATAAATTATTATATTTATATTTTAAATGATGGGACGATCTGGATTTTTTAAATGTATATTTTAACTTTTGGATATTTTAATTTTATGGATATTTTAAATGATGGAACAATGAAACAATGGAATGAGGATGATGGAATTAAGCATATGGTCATTTTAAATTGCAAATTAGCGCGCGGGAAGTTAGCGGTAGGCCCGGGTTCGATTCCCGCCACTGCCAAAACTGCCGCCGTGTTTACGTGGAATACGATCACGTTAAATATGTGGGTCCGTAAGTCCTTCCGAGAGGTTGGTGGTAGGGGAAGGAGGATACGGCCCCTGTGGATGCCTCCCCCACTGGGTTCCCGTCTAAATTGGGTGAATATGTAGAAAGTTATGGAGATTGTCGCGGAGGGCGCGGCAGCCCAGTGGTTAGCGCGCGGGAATTGCACTCAGTAGGCCCGGGTTCGATTCCCGCCACTGCCAAAACTTACGCCACGTTCACGCAGAGTACGATCACGTTAAACATGTGGGTTCGTGAGTCCTTCCGAGAGGTTGGTGGTAGGAGAAGGAGGGTACGGTCTAAATTGGGTGAATAAAAAGAAAGTTATGGAGATTGTCGCGGAGGGCGAAGTAGCCCAGTGGTTAGCGCGCGGGAATTGCACGCGGTAGGCCCGGGTTCGATTTCCGCCACTGACATGGAGTACGATCACGTTAAACATATGGGTCCGTATGTTTTTCCGAGAGGTTGGTGGTAGGGGAAGGAGGGTACGTTCCCTGTGGATGCCTCCCCCACTGGGTTCCGGTCTAAATTGGGTGGCACATCCTGGCCGTCCAACCAGTTACCAGGCCCGGGTTCGATTCCCAAAATTGCCGCCGTGTTTACGCGGAGTACGAGCACGTTAAACATGTGGGTCCGTGAGTCCTTCCGAGAAGTTGGTGGTAGGGGAAGGAGGGTACGGTCTAAATTGGATGAATAAAAAGAAAGTTATGGAGATTGTCGCGTAGGGCAAAGTAGCCCAATGGTTAGCGCGCGGAAATTGCACTCGGTAGGCCCGGGTTCGATTCCCAAAATTGCCGCCGTGTTTACGCGGAGTACGATCACGTTAAACATGTGGGTCTGTAAGTCCTTCCGAGAGGTTGGTGGTAGGGGAAGAAGGGTACGGTCCCTGTGGATGCTTCTCCCACTTGGTTCCGGTCTAAATTGGGTGAATAAAAAATAAGTTATGAAGAATATCGCGGAGGGTGAAGTACCCCAGTGGTTAGTGCGCGGGATTTGCACTTGGTAGGCCCGGGTTCGATTCCCAAAATTGCCGAATAAAAATAAAGTTATGGGGATTGTCGCGGATGGCACGGTAGCCCAGTGGTTAGCGCGCGGGAATTTCACTCGGTAGGCCCGGGTTCGATTCCCGCCATTGCCAAAACTGCAGCCGTGTTCACGCGGAGTACGATCACGTTAAACGTGTGGGACTGCAAGTCCTTCCGAGAGGTTTGTGGTAGGGGAAGGAGGGTACGGTCTCTTTGGATGCCTCCCCCATTGGGTTCCGGTCTAAATTGTGTGGCACTTCCTGGCCTTCCAAGCAGTTACCTTACACCTTTCTGGTAGGTCGCGCCAACGAGTTTGCCACGGTCAGAATTTTCAAGGGTAGCGAACAGGCTGGTCGCCAAAGGCGGCTAGTACTTTCAATAAACTACTTCTAATTTCTTACTAATCAATAAACAACTCCTACTTTCAGTCATTGATGCAATTCTATTGCAAAAGCGAAAGTTGCTTGAATAAGATTATGCTTCATCTTTGCACTGAAGAAGAAAGCTATTTGGCTTCGAAACAGGTTAACACACAGATTAGTATCGTATGTAGTTATAAAGATTTTATGTTAATTTAATACTTTACTTCATTATATTTAACTTTAATTACCATAAGGTGGCTGGAATTATTAAAATATGCATCACTAAATCTTGCGGAAATCCATTGAAATATTGCAGAAACATTCTGTAATTTAAATATTGTGAATTGCACGGAAAATCTATGAATGGAACAAAGAATACTTTTAGATTAATTCTCATTAACGGAATATTTTAAAAATGTGAATAATAGAATCAAGTAATTCATATAATGCTTATTTCTGGGCAGGATTCCTTTCACGAAGTTCGTTCTTTAACATTTCCGCTTCTCATTTAGAATACTTAGGTACAAAACATGTTTCGAAACTAATGAATTAATTGATTTGCAAATAACAAGCGCTGAAATTTGCATTGCTGCAACGTGATCTTTCACTGGGCTGAAAATGACAAATCGGATGCAGAAATGGAAAAGGCGTACGACTTTGTTGTTGCTTTCTTTGCCTAAATGAATTATTATTTTCGTGTCAAAAATGCTTTAAAAATAGATGTTTTAAATGACTTTTGGTATTGAAATACGTTTGAGGGTTTACTATACGTAACTTTCATTTTCACTAAATTAAAACTAATTTTGGTATTAAGATTGGTTATATCGCATCAATGTTTTATAAACAAGACAGCTCAAAATTTGTTTAACTTTAGAGTTGCTGCTCTGATTAACTTGGGTAATTATAAACATATCAATCAGCGAAAATGCATAAATTTAGCTTTGTATAATTAGACCACTAATCATTAAATATGGTTGACCAAAATAAAATAAACAAGCACAGTGATTATAGAAAATATTTTTTGACCAATAGTATCTATCGTCTCATATGTATTTATTCAGTTGAGATGTCAGGCATATTTATGGTGTGTGTGGGGGGGGGGGAGGGGGGAAAGGGGGCTGATCAAAGATTGTCTTGGAATTAAGGCTTTTTTAATATGCATTATCACCATTACAATGTAATTATATATAAATGCATTGGAAAATTATGTAAAATTTAACTGAAGTGTAGCTCAACTCGACTTTTTCATATCCAAATTCATTTTTTTTTTCAAATTTTACAAGGAAAAATTTGAAAACTCTGTTTCGTAGATCCAAATTATTACAACTAGCGGGTTACATCTCACTTAAAAGGGCTTGAAAAAATATTTCGATTAATACCATACTAGACAATGAACTAGACCTCGGGGGGTAACTTGGCTCCCAAGGGAGCTAATGACGTCATGAACAAAAATTGTATCGCGGCTATTTTTCACAACAATGATTGAAACTATTAAGCCTCGTGATCATTAAGACATAAATAAATCCTTTTAAGCATGATTATATCAAATTTTGTCATATGCTGCCATGTTCAAAACTTTGTATATTTTCGAATAAATTTCGAAATTTTTGCTCGAATTTCAAATTTTTTTGTATCCAGTTCTAGATTTTTTGATAACAAATTTGGATATAAAGTTTAGTGAAAATCCATTAATATTTGTGGCAACTATCATGAACACGGGAAATGAGTCCGCAGACATGAGACAGACAGACGGACATCACTCCGAAAATAGTCCAAATGTGTTCAGGAGGTCTTAAAACATATACTAGCATCAAAAATTTCGGAATAAAAGAATTTCGTTAAAACTATACGACGTATATGAATGTAAAAAATACTGCTTATTCACGAGAGAAATGAAAATAAAAAGTGTATAAGATTTTACAAATGTGAAATAAAAATCGGCAATGACTCCAGTATGATGGAGCTGAAAAAGTATTGCATGAATGACCTTACGTACAATGAAACTGCAAAGCATTTAAAGCATTGCATTTAAAACATTGCAACTGCAAAGCATTGCAGTTTATTCTTTGTTTTAGTTTAGACTCAGATGTTTTGTTTATTTCGTTGCAGATAATAGTATGGTAACTAAAGTAAATTACATAATTGAACTAAAGAACTAAATACTTTTAAGTTACGAGCGAATATCATGTTTATGTAAGTTTGGACACTCTTGGTAAATTTTAGCAAAATCTGCTGCAAGATACGCTACTCAAAATGGAAAAAGTAATACTATGAAGCTTTGGACGTATAATTATGCAAATTGCAAGAAAAACACAGCTGTCCAATGTATGCAATTAATCTGAAATGCAAGTAGTTCACGTAATTAGAGTGCGGGATAAAAAGGATGGAAACGGCAGATGAACCAACTGTTATTACTGTCTGTCGCCTAAGGAAGCCACTTTTCCGAGTTGTTTTTCATTTCAGAAGACACGCGTTGTTGAAAAAATACCGGGCCGACGACGTCGAACTTCGTTTCAGCATTTGGACAGTCGTGCGAGGGGATCATTTAAGGCCTGTGTACGGCTGATGGATCGTACCGACTGCAATGTATTGCAGCTGAAACACGCGTAAATGCGTCCACTGTGCAAAGGATTTGGAGAAGTTAGACTAAAGAAGGGCATGTGAATCATGGCAGTGGCACAAGTCCATCCAGATATACTTCAGCACGCGTTGATTGCCGCATGCGAATACATGCGGTGGAGGCTCCACAAACGACGACTGTCGACATTCTGCTGAATTTTGCAAGGTTCATTAGATGTTCCAATATCAGCGAGAACAGTTTCTGGACGATTGGCCGAAAGCGGCTTGCACTCACACCGTCCTTTACGAAGACTGGCATTGACTACAAGACACCGATGTGAGAGATTGCAGTGGTGTCGGGCCGAACCTCTTGGACGACTATGAATGGGACAGGCTAGTGTTCAGCGGCGAGTCTTGGTTCTGTTTGTCGAATGACAGCGCCGTGTGAGAATCCGCAGGCGACGTGAAAACAGGTCCAATCCTGCTGCGACTGTTGAACGCTATACTGCTCGACAACGCGGCAGCATGGTTTGGGGTGCATTAGGATTTGATAGCCGCTTACCTCTGGTTCGTATGAGGGGCACAATGACGACACGACGATATGAGGATGAGGTTTTGAGGTCGGTCGCACTGCCCTAACGTCAGTGGTTGCAAAATGTTTTCCAACAAGATAACGCGCGACCGCACACGCCAACCATCAGCAGACAAACATTTCAAGGTATCCAGGTGCTTCCTTGGCATCTGCTAGCTCCAGATCTCTCATCCATCGAACACGTTTGGAACGCGATTGGTCGTCGTTTGACTGCCTTGCCCTCGCCTCAAACAGAGGACGACCTGCGGAGAATGGTTGAAGGTATATGGGCATCTATCCCCCAGAAAACTATCCGCATGTTCATTGCATCTGTTCCTCAAAGGGTTGCTGCTTGTATCGCCGCAAGAGGTGTTTCTACTGCCTACTAATCATCCTGTCTATACCATTACTGTATTGCATTATCCTTCTGGAATTAACATCACTTATTTATCTATGCCATCTCTGTCTGTGTGTCCTTTATCGTCACACTCTCTTCGCTCTTTCATGGTGTTGAGTTTTCTGTGTCGGGTAGTGTATAACCCTTATATTTTTCAAACTAATAACCCTGTCGGAAATCCAGATATATTTTATTCCATGAATTGCAAAAGTCTATTACTTATTTATAGGTAGCATTTTTAGTTTCCAAGGCAAAAGGATTTTAAAATTTTTAAAATAGATTTTTTTTTTCAAATTGACAAAATGATTGCTCGAAAACTGGAAGAACTTTTTCACAATAAATTATTGATGTACATACTGGATTTTTCACTGAATATTCTTGTCGCTTACTATTTATATCTATCGTTTATAATTTAAAAGATATTTTGAGTGAAAGTAAAAAGCAAAGTGAAGCGGAAAACTCACTCTGACAAAATATTTCTACTTTTTACGAAAAGAAATAGATCAAAATATTAACATATTGAAATTATTTTTGTATATTCATAAGTGGTATTCTATTTTCGACAAAACAAGTATACATTGTTTAGATTTTTATCTATTTGATGTTGAGATATCAAAAATTGAAAACCAGTTTCATTAGAACTTTAACTCCTGTAGCTTTGCTATGAAAAACTTAAAGATTACTGTTTAATTTTGTCCGTATCGTACGCATTTACGATATTGTAATATTTCGGAAAGTTCACCAATAATTGAAACCAAATTTGGTTCAAGTATAGTTTAGACAAATGAAGATTATGTCAGTGAATTTGGAAAAAAATGCGATACTTTAAAACTTACTTTTTTGTTTTTTGCTTTTTTTGGGGGGGGGGGGGTGCAGTTTGAATTCCAATATCAGTTTAGAATTTTTTTTAAATTTACACTGAATATAATATACTAAGATATCATAATACGAACAAATTTTTCTATTTTTCTTCACAGACCGTTCGGCCTACCCGAAGATATATGTATATGGCTAGACGGCTGGGGAAGTGCCACCCAGTTTAGACCCGAACATAATGGGGGTGACATTCACAAAGACTGCATCCTCTTTCCCTGACACAAACTCCTTGGAAGGACTTTCGGGCCTATAGATTTAACGTGCCCGTACTCCGCGTAGACACTGGGACAGTTTGGGCAGAGTGATACGAACAAATAAAAAATATATGTCACATTTAGAGTCACATGAATATATTATACTCAAAGTGATCATACAAAAAAAAAAACCAAATTGCACTCCCTTTTTGCACGCTCTCTAACAGAATACAAACATCCGTTATGTATCTAGATGTAATCTTGTAACCTTGGTTTTAAATATATTCATTTATCTCAGCGAAAATGAGAAGAGATAACTTTTTCTCATGGTGTAATTAGGAAGGTACAAGGTTCATTAATAATAAGGTTGCACTGTCTCACCGGCATCCAATGAAAAACTTTAAAGCAGTGGGAGATACTTCGTTTGAAGCTTCGTTGCCAAATTATAGAAGGTTCTCGAATTAAAAATTATTATTTTTCTTGTCAAATTTTTATATAATTATTTTAATCTGTGAACGTCAAAAATCTTCCATTTTCAACTCATAAGAAAATATGCATTTCGTTGTCCGAACTTAAATTAATACATATGGGTGATTTTGACTTCCGTTCAAAATGTCTTTAAATGCTGAAGCGTTGAATTTGTAACATAAATATTTGCGATTAATTTATTGACATTCCACTTTTTTTGTTAGAAGCCAATACGTAATTTATATACTCCAGCCACTTCATTTCATTCGCGTTTTTATAACAGTTATCTGTGTGGAAGCGGTGACGGAAATCCCTTGAAAAGTGACGTGCATTGTCAACCAATGGCATCGCGAGAAAACCTAAACTAGTGACATAGTATACAATGTCCCCTTGGGAAGGAGAAAACAGCAGGTTTAAGTGTTAAACTTTTGCAGTCACGAATTTTTCATGGCGTACGTAAATTGCGCAAAAATGTATTTTTCATGCCTCACACCAAAGCTTTAAGAGTAATACCTCAGAGTGTTTTTTAGATGTCTTTGCAAAAAAAAAAATCTGATGTGGGCAGGCAGCACATGACTTTCTCTGCAGACTTCTATTCACATTCTCTTTATTTTAATTACATTTAATTTACTTTTAATTCAATTTTCGTTCTCATTTGATAATTGGACTTCTTTTCAAAGGTGTCGTAGAGAAATTACGAAAACACTAATATCTCGAGAACGGCTACTCCCAGTGTAATGGGGTTGGTCTTATTCTTTTCTTCGTTAAAAATTACGTAATAAATAAACATTTCCGGGACACATTTGAGCATACGTAGATTTTTATTTTAAATTCTGTAGATTTTTGCGGGCCATTTTGCAAAAAAAGGCGGATTATTTTTTTCTGAATCATACCAAAATCTAATCAGCACCAGGATGTCCCACAAGTGACTTATCTACTAAATTTTGTTTAATTCGGTCCAATAGTTTTTCAGCTAGAATGGATACAAACTTTTGCGGGCCATTTCGCAAAAAAGGCGGGTTCTTTTATCCCGAATCGTACCCAAAACCAATCCGCACCAGATTCTCCCACAAGTGAATTACCTACCAAATTTTATGAAATTCGGTCAATTAGTTTTTTAGTTAGAGTGGATACAAAATCTGCACACACAGACACACACACAGACGTCACGCTAAAAATAGTTTTTTCGTATTCTAGAGGTCTCGAAACGTATAGATACGTCGAAAACTCGAGTTGCGATTTTCGACATGATTCCAGTACTTTCCCTATACATTACCATGTATCGCAGGTAAAGTAAAAATCTGATGTGAGCAGCACATGACTTTCCCTGCAGACTTATGTTAACGTTCTCTTTATTTTAATTAAATTTATTTCACTTTTAATTCAATTTTCGTTCTCATTCGGTAACCGCGCTTATTTTCAAAGGCGGCGTAGGGAAAGTACGAAAAACTAAAATATCTCGAGAACGGATAGTCCTAGTGTAATGGGGTTGGTCTTATTCTTCCCGTCGTTAAAAATTACGCATTAAATCAGCATTTAATGGATATATTTGAGTATACCCAGTTTTTTAGTTAAGATTTGGACGATTTTTGCGGGCCATTTTGCAAAAAAAAGGCAGGTCATTTTTTTCCGAATCGTACCAAAATCTAATCAGCACCAGGACAATCCACAAGTGGCTCATCTACTGAATTTTGTGAAATTCGGTCCCATTAGTTTTTCAGTTAGAGTGGATACAAGCTTTTGCGGGCCATTTCGCAAAAAAAAGGCGGGTTTTTTTATCCCGAATCATTCCCAAAACTAATCAGCACCAGACTCGCTCACATGTAACTTACCTACCAAATTTTGTGAAATTCGGTCCATTAGTTTTTTAGTTTGAGTGGATACAAAATCTGCACAGACACACACATAGACACACAGACAGACAGACACACAGACAGACACACAGACACACCCACAGACGTCACGCTAAAAATAGTTTTTTCGTATTCAAGAGGTCTCGAAACGTGTAGATCCGTCGAAAACTCGAGTTGCGATTTTCGGCATGATTCCAATACTTTCCCTATACATTACCATGTATTGCAGGGAAAGTAAAAATGTTATATCTGTTTGAAAAGAGAAACTGTGAATGTTGTCATTCATAAAAGAATGTATATCTTTTACTCAGAATTATTTTTTCATCAGTGATATGCAGCTTTTAATCATAAATTATGTGAATTATATATGATTAATTATATATTATTATAAATTATTACAGTAAATTATTTTTATTCATTGGATTGTGAAGTGCAGTTTGTGGTGACCCTCAGGGTTTGCAGATATGTTAAATTTCGCCGATAATTTTGTATTCCAGTGGTTTTCTATTCTTTAAAACTTTCGTCTCTTGGATAGGCATGTAATATTACAAAATATTTTACATCTCTTTCACTCACTTAGATATGTCCTAACTGGAAAACAGCATTTTCAGTTACTAATTGTTGTAACGGGAACGTTCGGTTGCTTAGCCTTGGCAGCAAATTTGGCAAAATATAAACCAACTTGGAGATGTTTTGCAAGTTTCGTTCAATTTTGATAAACAAAGCGATCCGGCCCAAAATTTCATGAATTCCCAAAATTTTTTAGCTATTTTCAGAGGAAAAAGGCCCTATACAAAACCATGACAACCTATTAAAAACCATGACAAGGTTCAAAGAATCTTGTCATGGTTTTTAAGCGGTTTTCATGTTATATTTACTAATTCATTCATCATTTATATATCTTTATTTTTCTTTATAAAATAAAATATATTGACTACAATACTATAATGGTACTTTTAAAAGCATACAGGTTAGATGACAAAAGTGTACATATTTGATGTGTACATACCTATTCGCATACTCTGTTTACTCTAGTTGTGTGACCAATATTTGTATATTTCCATAATTTAAGGTAGAATCATACATGTGTAAATTTGTTTGTGTTATTTGAAATGCATCTTTATATATATATAGCGTATCCTCAAAATACCATAAGCTGTAAGGTCTGCTTAAAATAACAAAAAAATATAATCGTCTCAGTATTTCAATAGATAGAACCTCGTCTAAAAAGCCGGCGGTCAGTAGTTCTATTTCTCGCAGAAACAACAGTACATTAAAAAAATCTGATGTGGGCAACACATGACTTTCCTTATATAATGTAATGAATTTACTACTTTTTCAGTAAAAAAATAGGATTTTCTTATAGTAGATACTAATATTCTTTCCAACATATTGAATTTTCGACAATTAGTCGTCATTTTCATTGATTTAGCGTCATTTTTATTCATTTGGCGAGATTTTCGTTAATTTGGCAACATTTCAAAAAGTTACCAAGTTGGCGACATTCCGCCAAATCCGTCGCCAAAATCTCGCCAAGCGTTATGGACGAAGAAATAAGTTGTTCTTACAGCAGATAAATGACTATTGGCGTTCAAATACAAAAGTATTACTCAAAGTATCTTTTCATGAATGGAACGAGCTAGATCCACGAGAATGATGTCACCCAATTTATCGCATTGTATTACATATGAAAAGTGAACATGTTTCTCAATAGGAAATATTTTTTTTTCATTTTATATGACTTTTTGATAATTTTTTTGAAAAATGGGCAATATCTCAAAAACGGTTCATGTTAGCGTTCTAAAATTTATATCAATCGTTTTCTAATGAAAAATTACATAGGAAATGTCTATTTGCGTAACTTTATTAGTGGTTTTGATTTTTTGACGATCTTTTTAAAGTTTTATTCGAAAATTTATGGGGGTTCTGAACATTCGATTACGTATAAAAACAATAGGCTTCAAGTGTTTACGGATTGTGATTTTTGTACCAAATGTGGTTCGAATCGGTCCATTCGTTCGTCAGTTATCGTCTCCACAGACTCACTGACACACACACACACACAGACATCACTTCAAAAATGTTTAATTCTTGATCAGGGATGCTTGAAACGTGCTCTCCCGTCGAAAACTCGAATTCGAATTTTCGACCCCGTCACAATACTTTCCGTATACATTATGTATATAAGGAAAGTAATAACGCTCTAGTAACATAATCTTGCAATGTAGATGGAGTGAATTAAAATAATATGAAAATAACAAACATTAATAAACTTTGTAATAAAAATTTAAATTTTTATAGAAACTTATAACTTATGACAGTGGTTTCAATTCATAGAGAATTACGTTGAACTAGATAATTTTCTATATAAGTAATAGAAAAAGAATGAGGAGGTAGTACAGATCAGAATTTAAACGTTGAAATCGGAATAAAGAGTATGCAGGCCCAATTTCAAATGGAAAAAGAAGGAGCAATTGCCTTAGTAGCTTAATGAATTGAACGCTTATTTAGCCAGCAAGAGATAAGTGATATATTTCCATCTGAGGCATTGCTGCTTTACAAGATAATTCTATTATGAGAGTTCAATTTACGGATTGTGAAATAATAAATATACTTATATTTTTTTATTCACTGACACACACACACACACAGACATCACTTCAAAAATGTTTAATTCTTGATCAGGGATGCTTGAAACGTGCTCTCCCGTCGAAAACTCGAATTCGAATTTTCGACCCCGTCACAATACTTTCCGTATACATTATGTATATAAGGAAAGTAATAACGCTCTAGTAACATAATCTTGCAATGTAGATGGAGTGAATTAAAATAATATGAAAATAACAAACATTAATAAACTTTGTAATAAAAATTTAAATTTTTATAGAAACTTATAACTTATGACAGTGGTTTCAATTCATAGAGAATTACGTTGAACTAGATAATTTTCTATATAAGTAATAGAAAAAGAATGAGGAGGTAGTACAGATCAGAATTTAAACGTTGAAATCGGAATAAAGAGTATGCAGGCCCAATTTCAAATGGAAAAAGAAGGAGCAATTGCCTTAGTAGCTTAATGAATTGAACGCTTATTTAGCCAGCAAGAGATAAGTGATATATTTCCATCTGAGGCATTGCTGCTTTACAAGATAATTCTATTATGAGAGTTCAATTTACGGATTGTGAAATAATAAATATACTTATATTTTTTTATTCTTGACTACCACTAAGAAAATAGTGTAAAATATTATAAAATATTATAATTATCACTTAATAAAATATTATAAATGCTTTCGTGCTTTGTTTGTGGAAATTAAAATATATATTTGTCTCATTTATTTGCGTTATTCAAAACTTGAGAAAATACTTTTATTTTAAAGATACCTAGCAATCTGTGTCACATCTGACACGGAAAGAACAGAATTCTGATTTTCCCCCAGGTAGTTTTAAGAACCCTGCAAATAAATCATTTACGGCAAAGTGCAACTGCAGGAAAACTTTGTTCTATTTGCTAGAGTATATTTCTGAAGGATAATTACATGAGTTCGAGAAACACATTTTCGTTCTGTTTCTTGTGAGCGTTCAGTGAACACAGATTCTAATAGCGTCTTTTATATTTATCAAGGAACGTCCATGTCAAGAAAATCTCCACAAAATAGAGTATGTGTATACGTCGTATTAACCTCAAGACAGAAAATCTGTTCAAACGAAAGTGGGTCACGGTTGTTTCTTATTCAGAAAGATTTTATTTATATTCTGAAACAACGGGCCTTAAATAAGCTTAAGAAAAGTAAAAGGAATTTGTGTTTCAAAGTGTATTTCATGCAATGTCCAGTATGTGAAATTTGTGCTAATGAAATTTATCACTCTTTCATGTTTATTCCGTTTTGAATATTTAATTGAGCACGGGTTAATTTTTTTTTAATTAATGCATAACTTTATTGAACAAGAAAAAGTAGGAGATTATATAAAAAATGTTTAAATAAATTTGACTTTTTCCAGTTTGACATACACAAAAAAAAATGTTCCGTGCTGCATATCTGCAATGTTTGTATAATTTCTTCCTACTGCTACATTTAATATTTTTGTCTCCACATTTTAAAAGATCTTAGAACAAAGTGAATAATACTCTTATATTTTCAGGATTTTCTATTTCAGATTTAAACATATTTGATATTATTAAACGATGTTTTCAAACTTACTATTACATAATGCTCTTAGACATCAGAGACGAAATTTTATTTTATTCAAGCTATAATTGTGTAATAATAAACTGAACTTTAAAATTTTCATATAAAATTACATTAGAATAATGAAATGGATTTAGATCCAATAGTATCGTTGTGATTATCTGAAATACACTACACACTGCCCACTATATATTACCTGTCTCGATTGAACAACATAATTTACAGGCTTCAAATGTTGCCATTGTTAATATTTGAAGATTGGGGTTGCTTGACCTTGGAGACAGATGTGGTGAAATACAGCCAACTTCACAACCTCTAGTGAGTTTTAGGAATTTTAACTTTTTCTTTCGACTCAGAAAGTCCGACCTACTTGAAGGTGTAAGTTATCTATTTGGAAGGCCGAGGAACTGTTATCCCATTTAGACCAGAACCCAGTGGAGATACATCCACAGGGACTGTATCTTCCTTCCCCTGCCACCAATCGCTCGAAAGGGATTTCGTACCCACAAATTTAACGTGACTGTACTCCGCGTAGACACGAGGATAGTTCGGAATCGAACTTGGGTCCACCGACTGCAATCTCCGTGCTTTATCCACTGGAATATATCGGTCGAGTTTTGGAAACTGTTCAAATTTTGTAGACTGGTCAAGCATTTCTGAAGTTACATTAACTTTTCTGCTATAAGGCGCGTTTAGTTGTTTCAAACTGGCACTAAATAGGTTTGACATCGAAGTTAACATTTAGACGTGAAAGTTCACGACTCTACCCTCACTTTCATCATGTCATTTTATTTATTTCAGTGATAAATTACTTTAGTTTAGTAATGCTAGAATTTCGTTTATTCTACAAGGCAACGCCATATTTCCAGGGTCACGTGCATAGCTCTCTGACGCAGTGTTTCTTTCAGGATTCTTTGGCCGGAGAAGTGTGGGGCATGAAACTTTAGTGGGGATAAGTTTTCAATTTGCCCTATATAAATATATAATAATATATATGCAATTATCAACTACTATATTTGCATTACTTATAATAATAGTAATTATTATTATTAGTATTATATATATATATTCCATTCTACCATTGGATTTACTATTTTACTATTATATATATATATATGTATATATATATATAGAAAGATATAATAACCAAACCAAGTAATTACGAAATATTAAAGTCAAAAAAACAGTTAAACCACGGCCATAATATCGAAAAAAGAAATATACAGCACTGGATAAGTTTTAAAGATTAATTAGACTAGAGTCATTTTCAAGTCTATGCATCTAACTCTACTTAACCTAAACATGCTTGTTTCAAAATTGGCAATAGTAAATTACTATAAATACCAATGCAACAGACTAAAAGCATTAAAAGAGGAAGAATTGAAAATGAAAAAGTAATAAATAGGAAATCAAGTATTACCTTTATTCATGGGGCAGGAACCAATACTACACGTGTAAGTGCGAGCAGCCGTAACTAAATGAAGAAGGTCGAGAAGCATCTAGAATAAGTATGACGAAATAGTTAAAGGGGGCAGGATAGTCTGTTGCAGTGACATTCCCTAAAATCCGTCCTGTGGGTTACAGTACGAGTCAGAACAATCGACCATGCAAGTAAAACAGAATGAACAGAAATCATAGATGCAAAATTTACTAAACAAGTGATTCATAGAAAAAATGAATAAACGAATATACCACAAACACCATCATGAAAGGGGCTCAAATCGTAGTATCAAACTGGCTAATGGTACATACATTTAGCGAAAATAATTGTCAAAGTATTAAATATTTATATATCTTATTTTCAAATTTATTGTTTTTCAGTTTTGTATTTTAGTTTATTTTTTTATTTAAGATTTTTATATAATCATATAATTAAGGCATTATAATAATTAGTTTCATATATATATATATATATATATATATATATATATATATATATATATATATTTGAAATGTAATAATAAGAATTATGTAAAAATAAAAAAATACAATTCAAGTAATATTAACATCACCATAGAAGCAAATTCAAAGCCATAATGCCGATAAGAGAAAAGAACAGCACCATCCCAAATTCGATGATTAATTAGAATTAAATTCATCGTCAGGTCTGAGTATTTAATTCCAATTAACCCAAACAAATGCCTGTTTCAGATTAAGCAATAGTACATTACTATAAATACTTAAACTCAGACTACAGGCAACAAAAAATGAAAAAAGGATACATTAAGAAAATTGTATTACCATGCGGCATGAACCATTCTTCTACCACGTGTATACACGATCAACCTCAACAGCTTAATCTAGAAGCACCGGAATGAACAAGTCGAAATTCTACTAGGGAGGCAGTACGAACGTTCACGGAGTTACTTCCAAACCCGTCCAGTAAGTCTAAGCTGGAGACTGGACAAGCAATTCAGAATACAACTTCCCAAATATGCAAACATGAATATGAATATGAATCAAAGATGAAAATTCCTACTAAACAAGTAATTCATATGAAAAATGGATAATCGAGAATGCCACTATACACCATTATAAGGGCGCTCAAAACGTAGTACTGACAAATATACTGACAAAAGTTACATTTTTTTGCGAAAATAAAATTCAAAACATTAATGTTAATGCATCTTATTTTCCTATTTTTTGATTTTTCTAATGTTTTTGACTTAGTTTATTATTTTTCATTTTTATTTATATAATTAATAATTACATATAATATATATATATACACATACACATACACATATATATATATATATATATATATATATACATATATACACATATACATACACATACACATACACATACATATACATATACATATATATATATATATATATTTTTTTTTTTTTCCCCCTACTGTATGTTAGTCACTATAATTGGGAATGTTTTCTAGGATGTTATCGAGTGAAATTTGATACACTGAGTTGATAATTTTAATAACAAACTTGGGGGGATATGCATTATTAGTCGCTGTACTCAATAATTCCATAAAGTGCGCTAATTTATAATCTTCATCACAAATTTTATTGATTCTAAGAGCCTGGTTTATTATAATATTTCTAAATACAGATATATGCAAACAAGAGTCAAAATGTTGAATTTTTGATGTATTAAATTTAAAATCCTGTCTTTTATCATACAAGTTTATAACCATATTACAATTTTGTAAATTTAAATTTAAATCTAAAAAGTTTGCAACATTTGTGTCATTATTACTTGCATTTAATTGTAAATTTTTTGGATAAAAGTTTAATACTATAGGGATATTATTATTTGGGGATACACATAAAATGTCATCTAAATATCTAAACATGTGCATATGCAAGCTTGGATTAATGTTTTTTTCATAGAAGAATAAATACAGATTAGCTAACAATGATGAGGCACACCCCCCTTGTGGGATACCAACCTGTTGTTTAAAAAAAGTACCACCATGTTGAATATAATTCTCATAAAGAGTGAAGTTAAGTAATTTTTTAAATAGAAAATTTGAATATTTTAGGTTGATATTATATTTTTCAAAAATTCCTAATATAACTTTATACAGATCATCTATATTAATATTATTAAACAAATCTTTGAAATCAAAGGTATAAATACTACGAATATTTGTAAGAGTTTTCAATTTCTTAACTAATTCAAAACTGTTTTTTACAATATGACAATTATTTGAGATTTCATCTGACAAGGATATTTCATGTAATATCTTTAATAATAATTTTCCAGCATTAGTAATGTAAGAATTATGCCCACTGGTAATGGTTCGAAAAGCAACAGGGGATTTATGAAACTTGGGTACTAAAACAATATATGGAATGTTATTACAACTATTTTTTAAATGGATTTGCTTATATTTGGCTGATATTCTATTGTATAAGATTTTAAGGTTAGTTTTATGTAAATTATAGATTTGATTATTAAGTAAGTGTGACTGAAGGGTATTTTTATAGTAATATTTACATATAATTGAGTAGTTTCCACATGCTTTATCGACATATGTAATGACAAAATCATTTTGTATTTCTTTAATATCATTTTTAATTGAATTAAGTTTATATGAATTATTAATTTTCTGATTATATATATAATGATTTAAGTATTGCTCTATTAAGACTCTCCAGGGTTTAAAGGCTTCTACAGGGATTTGATATTTATAACTGATTTTATAGATAAATTTATTTAAGTCAAGAAATAAACCTTTACAAATTAATTTATGTTTAAATTTAGTAGGTAGACGGTACTTAGTACCCAGTAACATCAGTGATCTTAGTGCATCATAATTAATAATATTTAGATTTCCCGTTATAACATGCCCATGGTGCTTATCTACGAAGTCTTTGTATTTTTCTAAATGACAGTGGCAATATGACTCTTTATCCAATTCATAGTTTTGATTAATATCTACTAATTTGGCAATTTGATTATAGTTGAAAATATAACGTCCTAGCGGTTTATCATATTTATAAGCAATTTTAGGATTTACATGTTTGACTGGAAAGTAATTGGAAACCGATTTTAAAAAATTATTTATCTTCAGATTATTTAAGACAGAATTAGTAAAATTCAAGGTACAATATTCGTTTATTTTAGTATTTTGTTTTGATTCGTCATTAAAGTTTACGTCTGTGACATATAAATAACCATTAAGATTTATACTTCTGGTAATGAGCAAATCATAGAATAAATGTTTAAAATGAACGTTATCAAATGCAGTACTTAGAAAAAGGTTATATACCATATTTAATTGCTGTTTTTTAATTGCGAAAATCCAGTTTTTACATTGTTTCCAATCAAAAGTAATTTTAAAATTTGCATGTTGCTGAAGGATGGCATTTTTTAGTTCAGATAATGATGGCAATTTTTTATTATATTTACTTGCTCTTTTAGTTCTTTTTGATTTACTTTTATGATTGTTGAAGGAATTATAAATATTATGGTCTTCATTAGGAGAATTAAAGGACTTTTTAACTATATTATGATGATTAAATATTTGATTGAGTCCATATGGAAAAATAGTTTTATGTGCACAAATGAATTCATTTTCAAGAAACAATCTGTCATAGTAATTTTTTTGAATACACAGAATACTAATTTCAATGTTGTCGAACCCATGTTTAGAAAAATGTTCGTATTCAAATTTTGATTCATTAAAGGAAGTTGCATTATTTGAAAAAATTTTTATGTGATTCCTGTGTACGTTAATTCGGAGATGCAGAGGGTTGCTGGTTTGACCTATATATGACATATTATATTTTTTACATACAATTTGGTAGATACAATTATATGTTTTACAGAAGACAAGATTATTGTTACAATTGATCTGATTACTATTAGCAAACGGACAAGTTTTACATCTATTAGATTTACAAGATTTAAATTTAAGTGTGTTATTTAGTGATGTATGGCTGTACGATTGAAAGTTATATGAAGTGAACAAGGAATACTGGCTGGAAGTACCGAATGAAGATGGAATAGTCATAGAGGATAAAGGATATTGTTGGTAGCTGGATAACGATCTAGGAGAACCCCAACAAGTTCTCGAATACCGAGCTTGGATGTTAGAGAGCATCCAGTTGCCAGTCGCTAATTTTTTATAATAAGACATCATGTAATAGGGAAAGATTGTAACCTTTATTTCCCCAAAATAAAGGCACTTGCATTAAAAAAAGTGACTCTTTATCCAAGAATGCACCTTAATTCAATTACAAAGGTGGAGACACAATTAGAACATATGAAAGGTACCATTATTTTTCAAACTAATGGATCATCTAAAACACTTTGAAAATATATAAACTAATGTGTAGACACATTAAAACCTGGATTAAATAAATGCTTAGGAATAAGCAAAACTAGGATAGATGTGGAAAAATATACATATACACATTGACTATTCCAGAATAAATTGATTCAAATTAACATCCATCAATACAACATGAAACACAATTTTTACTTCAGAACTAATATAATCTAAGAATAATATAGGAATAATACAACCATTGCTGTAAATACAGGATTCAAATTCTTCCAATAAATATACATTTATTTAATGGTTCAACAAATCAGAGATTCAACGTATGAAAGGCTACGTACGATCACAAAAAACAATAAGATATTCAATATATGAAAAACTAAGATCGATCACAAAAACAATGGCTAAGAATAGAGTTATTACCTAGGAATACAATTACAAGACATTTTAAAGTGATAAGATTAGGGATAATGAGATAAAAATAAAGTTAAAATTTGACACCAATTCAGCGCAAATGCAGCTAACTTTAGTGTAATTCAGTTCTAACTAATTAAAAATGAATATTACCACAGAACCTCGTAAACAACTAGACAGAAAATAAGAAACCAATATAAAATACGCGCATAATGCAGCAGACAAGTATATGGGTAAATAATTGAAATGTAATAATAAGAATTATGTAAAAATAAAAAAATACAATTCAAGTAATATTAACATCACCATAGAAGCAAATTCAAAGCCATAATGCCGATAAGAGAAAAGAACAGCACCATCCCAAATTCGATGATTAATTAGAATTAAATTCATCGTCAGGTCTGAGTATTTAATTCCAATTAACCCAAACAAATGCCTGTTTCAGATTAAGCAATAGTACATTACTATAAATACTTAAACTCAGACTACAGGCAACAAAAAATGAAAAAAGGATACATTAAGAAAATTGTATTACCATGCGGCATGAACCATTCTTCTACCACGTGTATACACGATCAACCTCAACAGCTTAATCTAGAAGCACCGGAATGAACAAGTCGAAATTCTACCAGGGAGGCAGTACGAACGTTCACGGAGTTACTCCCAAACCCGTCCAGTAAGTCTAAGCTGGAGACTGGACAAGCAATTCAGAATACAACTTCCCAAATATGCAAACATGAATTAAAATAATAAAAACGAAACTGCGGGAGTGCAAATCAGTAAACACAGCATTAAACCGCGGGTAATATAATAACGTGTATTTAATAACAGAAAGTAAAAAGTAACGAGGAAGGGCTGGAAAAGTAGAGCACGGGAAGACCAGGACAAGGAAAATAAATCAATGAATAGTATAACTGCCAGAAACGTCTTCAGGGCCACATTCTAAACAGATATACTAAAATCCGTTGTTTCTATGATTGCAAAAAAACACGTGGTTAAAATTTTATGCAATCTGTGCCCAACAACGGAATAAACGATATTAACAGAAAAACGACCCAAGACGACAAAATTCAACTTACAAACATATAATACCACATAATCATGAAAAATATAGCGCACAAATGCACAAACATGCAAAAAAAGGGCAACTCTCAAGTCTGAAGGCCGCCAGCGTGAATAATCTTCTTGGGAGTCCACCACGTGATCTAGCTTGCATGCTTACCACGCGAAAAACCGCGTTGGAATGGACCAGACCAGGGAGAGTGGAAGTAGTTATACATATTTTCGGTGAGACAAACCCAAAAGTTCATAAACTAACCGAGAAATTACCACTAGGATCAAAATATTTAAAGTATGGATAACACTGTTTTTGGGATCTGTAGCCTGTTTTTGTTTTATTTTCTTTTTAGAAATCCGCCTTAACGGTTTTATTAGTGTTCTAAACTTTTTCCTTTACCCGCCGACGCGGTTTTTTTTATAATTTTGCACGTTTTTTGAGTAACCAAAATTACTGTTTTTGTAATATTTGCACATTTTTATTTTTGCCCGCCGGAGCGGTGTTTATTTTATAGTGTTTCCACTACTATTGAGTGTCGTACTTATACTGCGATCTACAAATAAAGTGGGAAAATTGTACACACACACACACACACACACACACACATATATATATATATATATATATATATATATATATATAAAAAGAGAGAGTAATTACTATTGCACCTTTTCTGGTCCAAATCTGTAGCATATAAGAAAACCCTCTTTTTCATTATAGCGGGAATTTATTAACATTTAGTTGGGTAACATAAAATATTTCCGGAGAGAAGCGAATAATCGTCCCTCGGGGGGTGGGGGCGTCTCCGCCCGGATGTATGTCTGAAAGAAACACTGCTCTGACGAGAGAGTCCTCTCTTGCTTTTATTCAGTCGACTGCAATTGTTTCTTCCTAAGGAAAGTTGATGATTTTTTTTTCTTTGAAACCGGTTGACACCTATTTTCAATTAATTTGTGTTCTAACAATATCTTATTTTTCAAGATTTTTTACAGTAGTTTCTAAGTATTTTTTTTCTTTCATCTTTTTTTTTATATAAAAGTATTTCTATTTAATACTTTTGCCTTTAATTAAACTTCTTCGGTCATTGATTAAGTTGCAAGTTTTCGGCAAAATATCCGATGTAGGTGCTAAAAAAACTGTAATTACGTGAAGTATGTTTAAAAAAATTCGCTAGACTCGAGCATAAAAATCAAATTAAAAGTAAATTCAGAAAACGAAATGAAAAATTTAAGAAGCATGTAAGAAAGAAAAATAAAAGAAAAATCGCCAACTTCATTTCTTTAATATTTTTTTTAACATCACATTTTTTTTTTCAAATCATTTCTGATAAAACGGATCTGGTGAAATTGATAGCTATGAAAAATGTTGCGATAGATTGCGATATGTTTTTAAGCATTAATTTCTGTTACATTGTAAATAAGAACATTTGTATTTTTTTCAGCGAGCTAATCATTTTCGCAGGTAGAACTATTTATTCATTATGTCCAATCTGATGAATAAAAGGGGAAAATTTCAATGTATTTTTTAACATAAACAGTTCCTAAACCACTTGATGAATTGTGAGGAAATTATTTTGCAGGCAAAGATTCTGAATCCACGAAATATTTTGATGTAATTTTTATCAGCCTACAGCGAAATGCAGAGAGACGCGGATTAAAAGTATGCTTCTGCCTGTCTGGTATGACCGCTTATAATTCGAGAACGATTCAACGGTGCAGTTTTTTCAGTGATTTATAAAGCTCAATGAGGAGCTTAATTATGAAAAGAAAAATATTTCCGATTGCATAATGAACATTTCAAAATACATTTCCTAGTAAATGTCTCTCGAACCGCGCAGTATAATTTGGTGAAGCTATTTTTCAAGTTATGTAACTATACACAGAGAATGTTTTAATATATTGTTACGAATACATTAAATATCGTCACGACATATCGCTTATCCCTGAGGAAAAGTAAACTTTACAGGAAGCCATTGTTATTATTTGAATTTCCGAATTATTTGACCTTGGCGATACATTTGGCGACTGTGCTTATAAATTGGGCGAAATATCGCTAACTTGGCGACTTTTTGCAAGTTTTGGAAAACCACTGAAATTTTGTAAATTAGTCTAGCATTTCTCAAGTTACGTCGATTTTTCTAGAATTTTGAACTGAGGTTATATCTCAGCCGGAGAAACAGATGATCTAAACCTACAGGTGAGCCTCCCTGTTTGAGCCTTAGAACAAAGGTTATAATTAGGTCGAATGATTCAGGTCGAACAATCAAACAT
Source organism: Amaurobius ferox (assembly GCA_951213105.1). Taxonomy (NCBI): domain Eukaryota; kingdom Metazoa; phylum Arthropoda; class Arachnida; order Araneae; family Amaurobiidae; genus Amaurobius; species Amaurobius ferox. The sequence continues at coordinate 20,855,687 of OX578149.1, forward strand.
ATGTTATATATTTAAGGCATGCTAGCCCAGTGGTTCAGGCACAGGGATTGCACTTGGAGGACACGAATTCGATTCCCGGCTTTGATCAAACAATATCCGTGTTTACTCGGAGCAAGGGCACGTTAAATCTTTGGATCTGAAAGACCTTCTGAGAGGTTGGTAGCAGAGGGAGAAGGATACTGTGTCCGTGGATGTTGGCGCCACTAGTTTCCAATCTAAATACTGCGTCACTGTCTCGGTCGTCCAAAGAGATACCTTACACCTTCGAGTAAGTCGGATGGCCTGGGTCGAAAGAAAGAAGAACACATAGTATATAAGTCGGTTATCATTCAGTTAGTTGTCATTGACATGATACGAGTAAAAGTTAATTGTGACTATGTGAGTGAAAATTTAGTTTTCGTTTTAGTGAATTGGCTGATTTTTCAATTGTGATTTATTGCATTTAACAATTTTTTTTTCACTTTGTAAGTTAGACAGTTACCAGTTGTTTATTATTCTTATTTAGGTTTCTTGGCGCTTTAAATAAAAGCGTTAGTTCTCCAAAAATTCGTACTCATTCTTGCAATCTGTGAATATGCACACATTTCCAGAGGGTACGTCGTAACGATATGTTTCATTATACCCCCCCCCCTCGGAACAACTAGAACTAAAATGCCTGGTTTGTTGGTCTCCAATAGCCACTTATAATTCAAAAAAGGCTCAATCTGTTGTGTTGTTCACATACTTTTTGACTCCGGCCGCTCAAATTGCTGTATGTCCACGGATGAGCCGGACGGTCTGGGTTTTCGACATACTTTTTGACTGATTTGTAAAGCTTAATGAGAACAACACATTTACAACTAAAATATTTCATATGTCGTAACTCTTTTATTTTATTTCGGGATTTTTCCTAGCCAACGACGAGCATTTCTGCTAGAAATTATGTTTTAAGCGGATAAAAACAGATATGATGCATCAGCAAGTGACATTCGCTAAAAATTAAAGATTTCTGGTATTATTTGAAAGCAGTCCCGAAAATTATGGCTTTTGTATATATTATTCTCACTAAAACTTAGCATAGATTTACTGTTATGTATTATAATTAATACGTATGCTAAAACTCGTAGAAACTGATTTAGTTTTAAGTTATCAGATTTTCTGCGAGAAAAGTGAAGAAAAACTCTGCAACAACCGGGTGCCCTATCATTTTTGGTTTAAAATACTTACAAAGCAACCATTTCTTTGACAATAAAGCACATTTAAGTTTTTATTATTTTTCCCCATTTCGTATTCCGAAGATGCCATATATCGCTTAATAAATTGTGTCTATTCTTGTTTATTAATCTTAAGAGAAAATGCCTGTCTGTGTGTGTATACAGCATAGAAGACACTCCAAGCAACGTACGGGTACAAAATTTGGTACAAGGATACTTCCGGACAAGTCCCAATATACTTCGAGACATTTTAAAATTTTTATTTAGTTTTTATTATTTAATTTTGAAATGCAAAATTTAATGATTTTCACACCACATTAATTGTGGCAATCATGACAATTTTCATAGAATTTAAGTTTTAAAAATTAAAGGATTTTTCTTGGCGCTTTAACGAAGAAGCGCTTTATGAACGAAATTGAATTTTAAATTCCGACATTAAAGAAACTACTCCTAGTTAGATCATAAAATTTCACCAGAAATAAAATTCATGAGTTTAGTCTCTTAAAAATACACTCTATTGTAGGAAAAACGAAGCACCATGAAGAAAGTGACTGTTTTTATTGAAATTAAATATGCGTTCAGCTCATACACAGGTAATGAAATGATTACAAAATCAAGGCCGCAGGACCCATCAATGGTTAGCAATTGCACATTAAATTTTCAAATCAGTAATGAGTGAAATCCCCCATGGCGGCAATGCATGCTTATGTACATCTAGGTAAGAAGTGATAAAGTTTTCTAATGTCATCCTGTGATACATTCTGCTAAGCATTCCAAAATTGTTGCTCCAGATCTACTACATTTCGGAGTGCCCTATCTGGTGGCCTAGCATGTTCAATACATGCTCGATTGGCGAAAGGTCTGGTGACATTGCAAGCCAAGGAACAGTATCAACACACGGAGACAGTCCACAGATATGCGAGCCGTATGTTGTGTGGCAATATCTTATTGGAAAATGGCCCGAGAATGACTTACCATAAAGGGTAACTCAAACGGCCGCAGGATTTAATCAACATATCGTTGAGCTGTTAAAGTTGCACTCAGAATGACTAGAAGCGACCTATTGTCGTAAGAGATAGCACCAAACACCATCACACCAGGGATAATGGCTGTGTGCCTGTGTAAAACAAAAGCTGATTGGGACCGCTGGCTCTGGCGCCTCCACATACGTACTCGATGGTCATCTCCTGAAAGACTGAAGCGTGATTCATCGCTGAACATTATGCGATGCCAGTCTGCTGGCAGCCATGACGCTCGGCTACGACACCCCTCCAAACGACTCTGTCGATGTTGTGCGGTTATGAGTAGACGTCTTAAAGACCGTCGTGAGCGCAACCCCACCTGAGCCAAGCGCCGTGAGATGGTGGAATGTACCGCGGGTGTTATGGAAGAAGCTGTAGCACGTTAGATGGCGGCTAATGATGCCGTTTGGTCAATTCGGGCCTGTAGCACAATCATCCGATTTTGCTTCGTATTCGTGCGCCTTGACCTTGCAGAACCTTCATTCCGCCGATGAGTTCCTTGCAACAACCATTGCTGTCATCTCCTTTGAACAGCAGTGTCCGTTCTGTGCAGGTGTTGGCCTATCGTTCGGTATGACCAGTCAGCTTCACCCATCCGATTATACGACCACGTTCGAACTCTTCTATTTGCTTATAAGATCTTCGGCAACGTCGTAACGGCATTATTATTTGTGTCTCCACGGAACTGCAATGCCGATAACGAGCAAAGGTAAACCGTTCACATTTTAAACCTGTTTTACAGGATGCTAGTTGTGAAACGCCTGCTATGACCGAAGTTAGCACTCATTGGCCTTGCAAATTTAACCATTTGCTTATTTGGTATAAAGGAATTTGCTTGCAGAGTTTCGAGATGATCGGATTATTTTTTAGGGCTGTTCCTTTCTGTTTTTCTGTTTTTCCCCCAAAAGAGTATATATTTATCTGCTGGGATTGCTTGGACTTTGCAAGTATATAAAAATAGTTGTACAAGTTATGAAGTACAATATTTTCAATACTGAAACTTTGCAAAGGAATCTGCTGTGCATGGTATTGGCAAAAGGTGTATACAGTATATATAGTAATCGTATAGTAACGCATACACACGTTTTATTCGAGGTATTGGAAAAATCTAAGGAGACGGTTTTTGTGCGTACAGTAAGAAGAAGTGTGCGTATGCAAATTCTTCATTTCGATTCCTGTTCGTCACGTGACAGCGTTGATAAGAGATGTAAAGGATTTGAGGCGTGTGGACAGTTGTTGTTCAAAGTGGAAGTTTTACAGGTAAGATTTAATTAGCGAACTTGAAATTTTCCGTATGTCTTTCCAACATCACTTAGATGATTTTACACGTGGCCGTATTATTGGAAAGATCGAAGAAGAACGAAAAATAACAGATGTTGATTGGGAGTTCGACATCGCCCACAGCGTTGTTTCACGGCTGTGGCAAGCATTTAAAACAACCGGAATGTGTAGCAAGCATCACAGGAGAGGTCGTGTTAGAAGTGCGACGCCGGCAGAAGGAGGACTATACGCCCGCAGACCTGTTGTGTGTGTCCCATTGTTCAGACTGCACCGTACCGCCCGTTTGCAATGGTGTCATGGGCATCGCAATTAGACCGAACAGGACTGGGCTTGCGTACTATTCTCAGAGGAGAGTAGGTTCAGTCTGTCATCGGATTGTAGACGCCAACTGATCTGGCGTGACAGTGGTACTGCTTATTGTCCAGAAAATATTCAGGAAAGGGACCGATATCCAACATGCAGTATCGTGGTATGGGCCGGCATCATGATCAATGGCCGCACGCCCCTACATGTGGTTGTAACTGGGACTATAACCGGCCAACGATACATTGATGAAGTGCTACTGCCTCGTGTTCGCCTTTTCCGTGGTGCTGTTGGTCATAAATTTGATTTCATGGACGACAACACACCATGTCATCGAACACTCGCTGTTCAGGATTGTCTAGTCAGCGTCGATATTCAATGCCTTGTATGACCACCACGTTCTCCAGATCTAAACCCCATTGAAAATGTTTCGGACCCTATGGGGAGGCGACTTGTTGATCTAAAATAGCTTCCAACAAACAATAACACCCTCATCTGTGAACTGATAGAGGAGTGGGAAAACTTGCCTCAACAGCTGCTCGAAAATGTTGTGCAAGGCATGACACGACGTGTGGAATGTTGCATCGCACTCCACGGTGGACGTATCCCGTACTGACACCTTTCTCAAAGATGCCTGCTGTCGTCCATATGCATTTTTCCATTTCTCCGTACACAGCATCAAAAGAAGACTTTTTTCCTGTCATATGTTTCAAAACTTTCTGTATTTTCCAGAACAGTAATTGATCTTTATTCTAATGTCCGATGATAAGTGTGGCAACAAAACAAATTATCCTGCCGGGCCTGCACCCCGCTTTATGTTGTGCTACATTGCAATTTGTGATCCGTCCTTAGCAATTGTTCAGCAGCACACACACACACACACGTATATATATGTATATATATATATATTATATATATATTATATATATATATATATATATATATATATATATATATTATATATATATATATATATTATATATACATATATATATATATATTATATATACATATATATATATATATATATTATATATATATATATATATATATATATATATATATATATATATATATATATATATATATATTGGTATAATTGTTCATATTGGCCTACAGTTGACGGAAATAGTTTCACATTTCTGCCGTATTACAATACCTTTTCAATACAAGTATTGTAGGAAAAGTAATGTGCGCTAGAAATTCTTAGATAAACTCTCTGGAAGAAGGATGAATATGCGAATGATGGAGTTGGGGTGCATTTACTCTTCTGATGAGTAGCGACAGGAGCGGAAGATAATGGTCGCATCATTCAGCGGAAGTGCGTAGATATCAAAATGGCATTAGGAAACTATCATTACATATCTCATGGGCGAAGAGGTGTCATAGGGGAAAATAGTTATAACTATTATTTAAGCCTGTCACAGACAGAAAAACTAATACTCTTAATAAATAAAAGTGGTAACTTTTATTTATAAAGCTTTTTTTTCCCTTCTTTAAAATGTGTGGGATTTTAATGTTAGAAATATTTACTTTAAACGAAAATTGTTAAAGTTTTGTGCTGTGATCAATACTGTAATTTTACCTAGTTTTGAGCATTTTTGGTTATTTGGGGGGGGGGGGGGAGCTTTTGAAATAACTGGAAAGTCTTTTTTACCCTGTGCTTCATTTTGTCCACCCCTGAGGGAAGAAATCGACAATTGGTTTTGTTAAGTTTTTTCCCGTGATCGACATTGTAATTTAGCAAAGACGCATTTCAGATCGCATTTTTTATCACGTATTTGAGATCGCTTGGGGGGTGTTAGCCTCTGGAGGACCTGGATAGTCGTTTTGATCATTCATCTGCATTTTGTACGCTTGAGGTGAGAAATCGGTATTCTGGCTTCGTTAAATTTGGTCTCATTGTCGATATTATACATGCGCAAAGATTTAGTCTTCTAAGTCATCTTGTACACTACTATGGAGGGTTTGGAAAAAATGTTTCGAATACCACTCGTATTTTCATGAATTTTTTACTCATTTCCTCGAAAATCGGACTCCGTTAGGTTAATTTATCTCCTTGATACTATAAGTATGCAAAAACTTGGTATTTTAGGTCAACCGGAAGGCTTCGAGAAAGTTTAGGAAAGCTTTTCGAAAACGAAAAAGCATTTTTTTTGGCCACAAGGAGAAAAATCAATTCGGTTCCGTTTGCTTCCGTCGCGTGATCTATAGTTTATCTATGAAAAGATTCAAGCTTCTGAAATTCCATGGAGCTTCTGCTGAGTCAAGAAATAAATAATAACGTTAGGCAATTATTATATAAATTATCATGCAAAATATCCATCTTTTAATATCATATGCAAAAGGTTCTGAAGCGAGCAGCGCAGAACTGTCTCTACAAATTTTGATAAATTCCTTTGATACGAGTATTTAGATAGTATTTATTTTAATAAGATATTATTTATTCTATGATTAAACCGCCTGTAGTCCGAGACTGAAATTAACCACTTAGTTTTTGAATTTAGTAGCCAAAATGCAAGGAATGTAGATCTTGCAATTTAACCAAATTGGAAATGGCTCAGCGGAGATTTGTAGATGAAATTGCAGGAAAGGAGTCATCGCTTAGTTGCGGAGCTGTTGACGTGATACGAACTACGTGGAACTGTGACATACCTCAATGTTTTGAGAATAGTATGGCTGTTTTGTGACTTAGATGAGCATTTAATTGCTGTTTTATTCTATCTGATACTTGTTTAGCGATTTTGTGAGATGATTATTGAGTTTTTGCTGTTCGTTGTTTCTGTTTACGCTGTACGTGTAAATGAACGTGTTAGTTAATCAAAATTTTAGGATCGTTCTTATATTCCTGAGAGTACACCCCACGATTCCAAAGGATGATCCGCAACAATATGGACATTTTTAGGCCCTTTCATATTTGGCTACTCGCAAGCATCTCTTTCAGATGATCAATCCCTCTCTTAAATTCTCAAGCCGTTCTTATATTTTTTCTACACAGGATTGTCACGATGAAGCTCCGCCTTCTTCTATCCTAAAGCTAGCGTTTTACTCTTTCTACTTCTCTCACTATTTGATTGGCTATAGTCCGCAAAACTGGCCCTAGTTGCCCGGCTTTCCATCTTTGGACACCCGTAGTTTCCCGACTTTCCGTCTTTGGACTCCCTTAGTTGCCCGGCTTTCCGTCTTTGGACACCCGTAGTTGCCCGGCTTTCCGTCTTTGGATGCCCCTAGTTGTCCGGCTTTCTGTCTTTGGACACCCGTAGTTGCCCGGCTTTCCGTCTTTGGTTTCCCTAGTTGCCCGGCTTTCCTTGGACACTCTTAGTTGCCCGGCTTTCCTTGGACACTCTTAGTTGCCCGGCTTTCCTTGGACACTCTTAGTTGCCCGGCTTTCCGTCACGTGAAATTCTTCTTGCGGTATCTTGAGGTACTTTGTTTTACAGCTGGTATCATAAATTTGTATAATACCCAAGGAAAACTCGAGCAATGTATAAAAGTACAATTAAGACAATAATGCAGCACACAACTGTTTTGGAAATACGCTATATCCTATTCGTCAGTGGAAAAGAACCAACAAACTCGATGTCAAAAAGACGAAATGGGCTAACTTTTACTTCAGGTTTGTTGGCTTTCGTGCACTGACAAAGGAGACCCAGCGTATCCTTGAAACTGTTGTATGTTGCATTATTGCCTTATTTGTGGTTATATACGTTATTCAAGCTTTCCTCATTCTTTGCACAAAATGTATTTTTTTATTAATTTGCATACATATCTGACATAAATCTTGACTCCTAAATGTCTGGTTCTTTGTGCCAGCCATTCTTGTTTTCATGACTTGCACTTTTCTAGGCATCAGAATTTATTAATTCCTTTCTTTAACACATTCATTATTTTCTGGCATATTTTTTACAATGTTAGTTGTTGTTAGAATTATTTTTTCAGTATTATAAAAATATCAGTTTTGCGTTACCGCTCTGTTAAAGTTCGAATTTAAAGAATTTAAAGATTTATAATCTAACTAGAATGAAATGCGTGACATCGCCAGCGTCCAAAATAACAGCCCGCTACTTAAATAATAGAAATAACATCACCTGATTGACCAAATATCTCTTTCGAACAAAAATCATTCTCGTGCTCTGTTTTCTTTATACTAAACTAACTAACTGAATATTTAGAAATTAAAATTTCCAGGACATCATACAAACGGAGAATAAATAGATAAATACATTATAATGTATAAACTTTCGTTCACGAAATATGTAAGCTGATTTTTATTTATAGATAATGCACATTTTATGTCTGAACACAAATCAAACATCTGGTAATTTTCCTTAAAATTGTCCTAAATAATTGACCCTTATAGTTGCTCTAATATAATTATATATAATTTACATTAAAATTTTGCGTGATTTACCCTAAAATTGCTATTGATCAAACAACAGCAATCAAGAAGCAATTAAAGTGAATAAAAAACGGCTTAAACCCTCGTTAAGTGCTCCATCGAAACAAATGCAGTACGTCTTCGCAAGTATGTCGTTGTTTTGCAAAATCACTGAAGCTAGTTGATTACATGAAGAGTTGGAAAACTCAATCAAGAATTCACGTGTCATCCAAAAGCTTAAGTTATCCATTGTAATGAGAAGGAAAGCAGATTATAAATTCTTGTTTGACATGTTTCAAATATGTAATCTCGAAAGTGTAAATATCTAACCTCTTTAACTTTAATATTTATGTGCTGCAACTAAAAATTTATAAATTTTATTTAAGTAGAGAAATATTTCTGTAATCATGATAAAATGTTTGACTGCCGGTATATTATTTGTTAATCATTTGCGGTCCTGTGTCTAGAGTAGTGTTTCTTAACCTTTGTGAGACAGCGGTCCTGTGAATATTTTTTATATAAGACGAGGCCCCATCCCAACAAATTTACTCGTAAATATATTTCAATTTTTTTAAGTTCATCCCTAAACTAACGTATGTATAAAATTAATCATAGTTTAATCATAGAGTATTAGGTCATTTATGTATACGGTGTGGCATATTGACATATATATAAAATTACATCTAAATAAGTTATCAATCGCTGGATACATGGAATCTTGTAACATATTGCAATTTCCTCAGGCCAACATCATTCAATTCATTTTTGCTAATTCTAATTAACATATCCCATTCTGGTCACCAAAAATTTATTTCATTATTCAGTATAAAATGTATTATTGTATTAAATTCATTTTGGTTTGAAAAAAATATTTATCCATTGTAATTTACCATAGCAGTTAGCTGAGCAGTCTTATTGATATTAAAATTTCAATGCAGCTTGGTCACTGACATTTGTTATATAGCTGTTATTTAGGCGTTCTGGCGTTTAAATTCATTTTGGTTTGAAAAAAATATTTATCCATTGCAATTTACCATAGCAGTTAGCTGAGCAGTCTTATTGATATTAAAATTTCAATGCAGCTTGGTCACTGACATTTGCTATATAGCTGTTATTTAGGCGTTCTGGTTCTGAGCTTTTCGACATATTCACGAATATTATTCTCCTAAGAATATTTCCACTAAAAAATATTTATTCATATAAAATGTCTAGAACACTAAAACGACAAATTCCAGGAGAAACTTTTTCGGCCCGATTTAATTGATGGTAGGGGCCTCGTACCCGGCCGATTGAGAAACATTGCTTTAAAGAACCTCGATACTAAAAATTATTAGTTCCAGTCAGATCTCATCTATGGACTAAATTTTATATTTACCAATTTTTGACCTTCAGATTGCCATGGGGGAAACACAAGGGGAAGGTGGCCACCAAACGAAATTAGATATGTTTTCGCTGATTCTGAAAGTGATATAACCAGTAAAGTGATAGTGAAATGGATGGTTTGGAAGGTGATAAAAAGCGCAATCAAGAGAACAATAAAATGAATAAATCATCATTTTGCAAATAGGATAATAAAAAAATAAATTAATCAGTATTTTTGGTTGTTTTCCCTCAAAATTAAATAGAACCTGGGTAGACAGTTTGGGGAAAATAAATTTGAAGGAAAAAATTGAAATAGACAGAACATAAATTTCTTAGACTCCAATTTAAGATTGGCAAATTCCAACCTAATACGATCTGGTGACATTTCCTGCTGTAGTGTATCCGTAGACGAGTAAAAGCATTAAGAAGATTATTTCAAACACCTGACAAAAACGACCTTAGACAAACTACATATTAGTAATACTGTGATAGTATATGTATTTGACGACCACTATAGACTGGTGACGGAGCGAGAAAAGCTGATATGTTTAAACACAGCGGTGCTCAAGAGCAATGATTCTTTTACTAGCTCCTTTCCGGAATCTGCTTTAGAAATTCTTACACACCACGTCCCTCCCTCCGGCCGTCCAAATAGATGCTCAAGTCCTCAGGACGAGCCGGAAGGTCTGGGTCTTCAACACCACGTCCCTCCCGGCCATCCAAAAAGCTGCTCTAAGTCCTCGGACGAGTCGGGTGGTCTGGGCTTTCAACACCACGTCCCTCTCTTTCCCGGCCGTCCGTTTGGTTGCTCAAGTCCTCGGATGAGTCGAACGGCTTGAGTCTTCAACACCACGTCCCTATGGTAGTGAATCCAGAACCACTCAAGAGCGATAAATGTAGGTCAACTCAGTCATTATCCTCGAATGACTTGTCCTATGCCATAAATTGCATGACACTAAACAAGGTTCCTGGGCCAAAAGGTCTTTGCCTTGACATCATACAAAAGCTGTACCATTCTAACAGAATATGGATTTTGAAAATCTATGATGTTTGCTCGGGAAAAGATAGCTATCCAAAGCCCTGGAATAAGTCAAGAGTTGTATTGATACCCAAAGAGGGAACGATCACAAAGAGCTGCTTCTTACTCGGGGTAGATTCTCGATTGCCTAATTACTGGAAGTGTATCATTTCAATTATCATAATTTCCTATCCAAAGAACAATATGAATTTCGGAGGAATACCATTGCGCTAGACACTATAAAGACTATGATCAACTTCACAGAAAAATAAAATGTTAATAATAAAACACGTGTATTATAATCTTTGAACTTCTAACTTCTAAAGTGCTTTCAATAGTGTCAGATGGGGCAACGTTATAAACCTGTTCATAGTAGCAAAGGTGCCAATGAGAACAGTAGCTCTGGTCGAAGCTTTCCTTAACGAAAGACAAATTACCTTATCTTTTGATAGCCAAACTCTGATTTACAACATTGGTATTCTACAGAGTTCAATAGTTGCGATCCGATACTACGGAATATTTTAGTCAACAGACCTCTAGTTGTTGACTATGGAAGGCCCCAAGCAGAGGCTCTAGTCTTAGTGGATGGCTTTATTATCATGTTAATTTCAAAAGCTTCCTATATAGTTGCACATATAGGAATCCGTGTGTTGGAAGAAATCTCTAAATGGGCAGCTAAATATGAGTTTCATCTTGATTCCTGCAAAGGGAAGAAGAATTACACATAGCCCATTTATTAGGCTGAAAGCACATTTTTCAACCACCTCCTTTAATTTTAGTTGCCCCTGGGAGAGAAATCGAAAATCCGGCTCCATTATATTCTATATCGTTACCGGTACTATAAATGTGCAATTTTTCGTCCTTCAAAGTTAACGAGGGAAGGGGCTTCTGCAGAGTATAGAAAAACTTTTCGTAAGAACCTATTTTCTCAAATCGGAAATCCGACCCCGTTAGTTTTTGTCTTGAGGTCGATGCAATAAGTATGCTCAGATTCTGTCGTCTGGGTTTCCGAAGGGCTTCTGGTGGGTCTGGAAAGGCGTTTAGAAGAAACCCCATTTTCTCTACCCTCCATGGAGGAAAGAGAATATCCGGATCAGTTAGGTCTGCCCCGTGGTAGATAATAAAAGTGTTAAAAAATTTTCCCTTCTAAATCACCGGGCCATTTCTAAAGAGTCTGAAAAAATAAAAATACGTTACATAATAGCTTCTGAAAAATGTTTCATGTCATTCCATTCTAGAATGCTTTGATGAATCTATTTTCTTACAACACTTTTAGTACTTCCTTAAAAAAAAAGCAAACATATGCAAATTACGTGACAACAATTGTTCTTGCAACATCAGTTCTTGCTTGGTTTTTATCAAGAAAAACACTGTTTCGACTCGATCTAAACTCCTTCTAAATAATTGTTGTCGTGTAATTTGCATACATCTGCTTCCTTTAAGGAATTTCAGAAGCAGCAGCTTTATTTTGCTATTACTTTTCCTTATATACATAGTATATTGTATCAGGAAAATATTGTGTCGGGGTCGAAAATTCGAATTCCAGTTTTCAACGGGAGAGAACGTTCCAATCCCTGTGCATCCCGTCATGCATCCTTGAACACGGATCAAACATTTTTGAGGTGATGTCTGTGTGTGTGTGTGGGGGGGGGGGGGGGAGATGATAGCTCACGAACGAATGGAGCGATTAAAAAAATTTCGTTACAAAATTACAATTTGTGAATACTGAATGTCTATTGTTTTCAAACTCATTCAAATGTTAAGAACCCTCCTAAATTTTCAAGTGAAATTTTGAAAGAATCATAAAAAAAAATCAAAACCTTTAATAAAGCTACGCAAATAGACATTTCTTATGTAATTTTTTTTAAGAAAACCATTGACATTAATTTTAGAGAACAAGCATGATCCGTTCTCAAGATATTGCATATTTTCAAATTAATTTTTCAAAAACTCACATAAATTAAAAAAATATATTAATCATTGTGAAATATGCTCACTTTTCATATGTGATACCATGCGATAAATTTGGTGACATTATTCTCCTGGATCTAACTCTTTACATTCATGAGAAAATATACTATGTGTAATACTTTCGTATTTGGACTCCAATTGTTATTTATCTGCTAGATATAAGAATAACTTATTTCTTCGTCCATAAACACTTAGCGACAAATTTTGTGGAATGTCGCCAGCTTGGCGACTTTTTTAAGTATTGCCAAATTAACGAAAATGTCGATAAATTGATAAAAAAAATACTTCTAAATCAATGAAAATAACGACTAATTGACGAAAATTCAATACCTTAGAAAAAATATAAATATACGCTACAAGAATAATACATTTTTCTGTCCGTAACATTTGGCAAAATTTTGGTGACAAATTTGTTGGAATATCTCCAACTTGCTGACTTTTAAATTTTGTCAAATAGATGAAAATGTCACCCAATTGATAAAAATTCGTCAAATTGTTGAAACCGACGACAAATCAGTGAAATGGTGACTAATTGTTGAAAGCTCAATATCCTGGAAAGAAAATAAGAGTATACTATAAGAATAACCCATTTCGCCGTCCGTCCATCCGTAACGCTAGGCGAGAAATTTGGAGGGACGTCGCCAACTATTTTAAATGTTTCTAAAGTGACAAAAATGTCTCTAAATTGATAAATGACGCCAAATGGGAAGTAATGTTTCACGAATTCTGATTTTCATCATGGGACGATCATACTTTCTAGTATATAAGAAATAGTCTTCTCTCCCTTTGCCTGTAACACTTTCTGGTACATTTGGAGAACTTGGAGAATAATCTAGCAACGTTTCGCCAATTTGGCGATATTTTACCCCCAGATTGACGAAAATATCGTTAAAATTTCAAAAATGGCGCTAAATTAATGAAAATGATGCCTAATTGATGAATTAATTATTAAAATATTTTAATAAATGGACTATATAGCTTATTAAAGATGCTAGCAATATTGATAATTGTTTATTTAGAGTTGCGCAAAATGTAAGTTAATTGTGTACTTTGAAATAATTTTACATGTTGCCATTATGAAAATTGCTAAATGTACAATTCAACATTAAAAACGCAGTACCGTGGTTCTTATACATTATTTCTTTTGCTATAAAAGGAGTAAATTCATTGCGTTATATAAGGAAAGTCATATGCTGCCCACATCAGATTTTTTGTTGTATTATTGATCAGAAATAGCTGTGAAAATTAAATATAATTTATGGTATGTTAGATGTTACATGGTTAAAAAAATATATCTCAAAGAAGGTCAAAGGATATGAGTCTAAACATAACAGATAACATACTCGCATCATAAATATCAAAGGTACAAATTGGATAAAAATAGGAACGTTTTTGTTTCATCAGATAATGCGGGAAAAAAATGAATCTCTTACATGAGTAATGGGAAAAGCGTGTAAGCTTCTGAAACATCTATAGAACTAAGAAAATAGGAAATACTCTATTTTGTGTTTCTTTTCATGAAAGTGGGGAATAATTTCAGACATGTAGTGCAATAATGGATGTATAAGTTGTTTAATCAATAAATAATACCAATTTAAGATTAAAAGATTTCCGTTTTTACTTTCCCTGTAATGTGGTAATGCATAAGGAAATTATTGGAAATTAAAACTGGAGTTTTCACAGCATATCTGAAAGGTTTGGGGTCTTTTAGAACGCGAATGCCTATGTACATATTGGTTCTAGCTCAAAACTATTGGACAAAACTTTATGAAATTTGGATGTTAAGTTATGTACGCTTTATCCTGGTGTTGAGTACAGATTTGGAATAAAAAACTCTTTTTTTACGAAATGGCAGCAAAATTCATCACCATTTTAAATAAACAAGCAAATACATTTAAATATTATGATAAAAAAACTGCTGTTTGTGAAAATAAAATGTTTAATACTTCTAACTGATGTTAAGGAAAGATACTGCTTTTTAGCCTGAAGAAGAGGACTGTAAAACGCCCTCGAAGCAACTGGAAAATAAGAAATACTCATCTAATTTTCATAGTCATCTAATTTTCATAGTCCCCTAATTTCCATGTGCCTTCTTTCCTTAAGTAAGTAATGAAAGCTTCACACTTAAATGTATAAATCAATAGCTTGATTTTGATTTATACGTAATATTTGACATCAAAATAAATAATGCCAACACCATTACTCTTTGAAAGATCGGATTTAAGATATTTCAGTATTATATATATATATATATATATATATTGCTAATTACGATTTAAAATGACCACCACGTGAAAACTAAAAAGGTTTGAAATTGCAAATTAGATATAATTCCAAACAAATATATTTTTAGGCTTTATTTTGTGCGATAAAAATAAAATTATTGTATTACGGTATACAGGGTATCAAGAAAAGTTATTCTTCACGCAATAAACTCGAAAGGAGCTAGGGTTATCATATGTTTTATACAGGTGCATAGGAAACCCCTATGGAGCTACACAATAAGACAACTTTCGAGGGAAGGGGGGGGTGACTCACAGTTTTAGCGGGATATGGGGGACTAGCTCGGCCCTGTTGGGATAGGGGAAATCAGTCGGTTATAAATTGTAGCGCGTTGAAAAATTAGTGCTATGTATATTTGTCCCCCCCCCCTCAAAAGATGGAAAATAACTCTCTAACGAGATAATTTTATTAATCTGTAAGTAACAGTGTAAACTTAGAGATTTTGAAAAATATCCGAAGACATCTTTATTCCCGTGTACAAGCATGTATTGATACTACAGGTGAACATTTGGTGTATAATACACTCTACTTTATTTTGCTGCATTCCCTAAATGTTCTGTTTTATTTTTGTGATGGGAGGAGCTTAGATTGTATACACTGTTTTTTAGGTTTCTTCATTTTCTGAGAGGAAACAAAAGTATTTTGTACTAATTTTGCAACACGCTACAATTTTGCAATTGAATTTCTCCCTATGTCTACAGAAAGCGGTATAGACCCCGTACCTCCTAAAATTGACTGTAGTGTAGCTCACATCGACATTTACATGAGGAATATAATTTAAAACCATATATAACTCTCAGAAGATATTTGGATTTGATTGAGTTAGTATTGAATGAAAACATACTATATGACGGTACGCATTACTACAAACAGGTCAAAGGCATACCCATGGGTGGTGCATGCTCATCAATATTGGCGGATATTTATCTATCCAAATATGAAAGAGGAACCCATATATTATCGGAAATACCTTATTTCCGTTATGTTGACGATGTGATATTAGGGGGTTATGCAAACACCCCTGACATAGATTTTGCATTCTACCCAAGGGAATTAGACTTAATTGAAAACCCGATCAATGAGGATGGATCGACAGACTTCCTGGACTTGTCAATAAGAAAACACCAACAGTATGGAATTTATACAACCATACACGACAAGAGAAATTCATACAATATCAAAATTAATAATATTATTGATTGGAATTCAAACCTCACTAAAAATATATTCAGAAATATTATTGTCGGGTACTTCAGAAGAAACAGAAACTACAGTACTTTTAAAAAAGACTGCATTTATGAATGTAATAAAATAATAAATGATGCATTAAAAAGAAATTACCCTAGATATTTTTACAACATTATTACTATTCCTTTTTCAAAGAAAGAAATTGTGCATTGTTTGATTCTAAATGAGTATTCTTAATCATATATATTTTCATATCTGCGATCCTATCATCATGAAGTTTTATCGCGCATGTGCGACTTTCCCTTATAAAATGTTGTGTTTTCAAGCTGGATTGTAGGGTGTATCTCTTCCATGCTTGGTTCCATCTTTGCTTTTGTGTCCGTTCGGGTGCTTCTGTCTTTGCACATGTGGGAGATTGACCATTGAGTTACATTGGTGCCGTGAGCGTTGCCCGGGTCGTAAAAGCTGCTTTAAGCGGGAAAGGGGTGTCGCAATCCACCCCTGCCATTCTATGCAAATCATATGGTCACTCCTGTTCTCGCTTATTTTTTCTTCTTGTTTATATCCTCATATATATATATATATATATATATATTCTAAATATTTTGATAACAAAGACGTATATACATTTTTGTGGAAATCCATTAATATTTATGGCTGCTATCGTGTACACACGATATCGACCAAAAACAGACAGTCAGGCAGACGAACAGCACTTCAAAAATAGTCAAAACGTGTTCAGGATGTCTTAAAACATATATTAGCATCAAAATTTCGAATTCAAAAATTTTCGTGAAAACAATACTTTCTCTATACTCTATTACATAATATGAGAAAGTGAAAATGGATAAGACCCCCCCTCCCTTCCCTCTCCCGTAAAGTTTTATCATCGTGTAGCGCAATTGGTTATTCCTATACCCCTGCTACAAAAGATATACGATTGCGCTAAAGCTTGTCGAATTATTGGACTAACTCCTGGCTTTCTTGATACTCCTGAAGCATAAGT
This sequence comes from Amaurobius ferox, assembly GCA_951213105.1. Taxonomy (NCBI): domain Eukaryota; kingdom Metazoa; phylum Arthropoda; class Arachnida; order Araneae; family Amaurobiidae; genus Amaurobius; species Amaurobius ferox. The sequence continues at coordinate 20,872,692 of OX578149.1, forward strand.
GAAGCAGACAAATTGAAGTCTGAGGAAATATATGTACTGTCCATTTTAATTTTTCCCTTTGCATTGCTTAGTTTTCAGAGGTCAAATTTAGTTTCTCCAAGTTGCCTACCCAGGTACTATTTAATTTTGAGGGTAAACAGGTAACATATATCAACAAAAAATGATGATTCATTTATTTTTTTTATTATCCTGTTTACATGTTTTATTATTTTCCAAACCATTCATTTCACTATCACTTAGCTGGCTATCACTTTCACACTCAGCAAAACATTCTTAATGTCGTTTGGTCGCAACTTTTTCGTCGTTGAACGCGACAATTTAACGGCCAATAATTGGTAAATACAATATTTAGTCCATAGATTGGAAGCATTTGATCGATCCGATTGAAAAAAAAATTCAGTGTTTGGGCTCTCTAGACATATGATTGCAACTGGTTAAAAAATATACGGTTAATAAAATATATTATCATGGTTCTCTGGACACATGATCGCAAATGATTAAAAAAGAATATACGGTAAGTAAAATATATTACCATGGTTCACTAAACGCATAATCGCAAATGATTACGAAAGAAATACCGTCAGTAAAATATATTGCCATGGTTAATGAAATATTTCTCTATTTAGATAAAATTTATAGATAATTCTTTAATGCATCACATACAAGTTAATTTTAATTAATTACAGTTTCAATTTCACCTATTTGAAACAAAATGTAAACAAGAATTTAATATCTGCTTTCCTTCTCACTATTGTGGATAACTTCAGCTTTTGGATGACACCTGAATTCTTGCTTAAGGTTCTCAACTCTCATGTAATCAACTAGCTATTTCATAGTGGAAATATTCTTAGAAGAATAATATTCGTGAATGTGTCGAAAATCTCAGAACCAGAACGCCTAAATAACAGATGTATAGCAAATGTCAGTGACCCAGCTGCATTTTAATTTTAATCCAAATAAGACTGCTCAGCTGACTTCTATGGTGAATTACAATAGAATTTTTTTTTTCAATACCGTTATCTTTTTTTCAAACCAAAATGAATTTAATAATACTTTTATACTGAATAATAATATAAATCTTCGGTGATCAGAAAGGGATATGTCAATGAGAATCAGCAGAAATTAATTGAATGATGTTGACCTGAGGATATTACAATATACTAATAGATTTAATGAGTCCAATGATTGATAGCTTATCTAAATGTAATTTTATATGTGTCAATATGCCACACCGTATACATAAATGTACCAATACTCTATGATTATGCTATGATTACTTAATACTTAAATTAATATATGTATGAACTTAAAAAAAGAGTGGAAAGGTATTTACGAGTCAATTTGTTGGGATCCGGCCCTCTTTTTATATAAAAAGTATTTACCGGGCTGCAGTCTTACAAAGGTTGAGAAATACTATGCTAGACACAGAACCGCAAATGATATCAACACATAATATACCGGCAGTCAAGCTTATTATCGTGATTACTGAAATATTTCTCTACTTAAATGAAATTTATAGATTCTTAGTTGCAACACATAAATGTTAATGTTAAAAAGGTTAGATACCTACAATTTAGAGATTACTTATTTGAAACATTATGTAAACAGGAATTTAAAATCTGATTTCCTTCTCATTATCGTGGATAACTTGAGCTTTTGGATGACATGTGAATTCCTGACTGAGTTTCGCAACTCCATATAATCAACTAACTCCAGTAATGTTGCAAAGTCACAATATAGTCTGCGAAGCTTGCTTCACTTGTTACCGAGTGAGCCCTTAGCGAGGACAGAAATCGTATTATCTTCATTTTAATTGGTTCTTGAGTTCTGTTCCTTGACCAATAGCAATTTTAGGGTAAATTACACAAACAAATTACAGGGTAATTATATATGATTATATTGGAATAAATTATTTAGGGAAATATTACCAAATGTTTTATTTGTGTTCAGACACAAAAAAGGCATTATCTAAAAAAAATTGTTTATATATTTCGTGAACAAAAGTTGAAGTATTATAATGTATTTATTTATTTATTTAATTTTCATTTCTATAATGTCCTCGTAATTTTACTTTTACATCATTCAGTTATGTTTAGTTAGTTCAGTACAGAAAAACAGAACACGAGACAGATTTTTGTATAAAAAAGGTATTTGGTCAATCGGGTGATATTATGTGTATTATTTACGTAACGAGCTCTTATGTAGGACGCGGGCAACGCCCCATATTTCGTTCTAGTTAGAGTATAAATCATTAAATTCTGTCAAAATCTTTAAATTTGGAATTTAACAGTGAAGTAACGCAAAACTGATATTTTTATAATACAGAAAAAAAGTATTCTAACAACAACTGCTATTGTGAAAGTTATGCCAGAAAAATGATGAATGTGTTAAAGATAGAAATTATAAAATTCTAGTGCTTAGAGAAGTTCACATCGTAAAACACGAATGAGTGGCACAAAGAACTAGACATTTAGGAGTCAAAATTTACATTAGATAGATATACAAATTAATAAGTAAAATACACATTGTGCGGATAAAGAAAACTTGAGTAACGTATATAAATACAAAAAATGCAATAATACAACATACAGTTGTCTTGATACGCAAGATCCCTTTTTTCAGTACAAGAGAACCAACAAACACGAAGTCAAAGTTAGCCAATTTCGTCTTTTTAACTTCAGGTTTGTTAATTCCCTTGCACTGGCGAAGGGAATCCAGAATATTCTCGAAATAGCTATGTGCTGCATTATTTTATTTGTGTGTACATATGTTGTTCTATGATACCAGCTGTAAAACGAAGTGCCTCAAGATACAGTAAAAATGATGTCACGTTACGGATGACGGAGCAACGAGGGGCTCCAAAGACGACCCGTCCTACGCATTATAGCCAATCAAATTGTGAGCGAAGTAGAAAGCGGGAAAAACCACCTTAAGGCTAAATAAAGGCGGAGCTTCTTGGCGACAGGCCTATGTCGAAAAAGATAAGAACACCTTGAGAATTCAAGAGAGATCATTAGCATCGAAAGGAGACGATTGTGAGTGGTCATATATGATAGGGGCCATGCCATTATTGTTGCAACGTATATTTTGGAATTGTGGATGGACTCTCATGCTACAAGAATGAGTCCAAATGTCTTGGTAATTAACAGGTTTATTTACAAGCGTTGCGTAAACAGGAGCATTATACAACAAATAGCTTGATAACCATTGTACAAGTTTGCTAAACAACACATTTTCACAATTGAATGTAGCTCATGCCATGCCACCTGCTCCAACAGATCAATGTCGCCTTTTATACATTTACCGTAGAAACTGTCAGGTACAGTAAAACAACCATCATAATTGTCAGGAACAGTAAAACAACAATCATAATTGTCAACTGTCAGGTACAGTAAAACAGCCATTAGAATTGTCAACTGTAAAGTACAATAAAACTGCCATTATAATTATCAACTGTCAGGTACAGTAAAACAGCCATCAGAATTGTCAACTGTCAAATACAGTAAACCAGCCATTAAATGCTCCACTTCTTTCGCAAAACAATTGATATTATTCTCAAAATAATGACGTATCTCACCATTCAATGCAGCTCGTATCATATCAACTGCTTTCAAACTGAGCAATGGTTCCTTTTAATAGGCTTTCTGTAGAAACTTCCAGAAGGGGTTTGTATCTCCAAGAATATTCATTATTTTGAGAAAATTCTCGTACCCTTGAAAAGTCACCAGATTTGCGATAAATCACCAAATATAGCAACCCTGACCCGAGTGCTCAAATCTGAAAACCCTACATTGACGCAATAAGAGTTGGTGCTTGTAAAGGTGTTTTCCCCTTCTGGTTCTCAAAAGAGCCTCTTGTGAAGACATTTTACATGTTCATAACAATATGTTCTTGATTATCTACTCCAAGCTGAAATGTTCCGGATGAGAGTCCTGAAGAACCAGCTGTTCATATCTGGTATCTACATCAGCACGAATATACCTTGTTTGTGATATATATTTAATTAATTACGATGAAGAAGGATGCAATTTTAAGTCTATATTGAAAAGAGGATAATGAATTTTAAATAAGCGTCATCACGTCGTCTGCTCGCGAATCTTAAAGTTGTAATGAATGTTAGGAATTGGTACTCTTTAGAATTATAAAATTTTTAATAATGAATGATAATTTGAGGATGTTTAAATAAGTAATATTTTACGAAGAATAATTATCTTATTTAAATCTAAAAAAAATAGCATTTTGCTTGTCAGCAGTTTTAAGGTAGCAGCTGTAATAATTTAGATATTTAAAAGGTGTGTTATCTGGTTTGTTTGTCAATAATCACAACATATCTAAAACTTCGACACTAAATGTAGGAAATTTAATTTATTTAATGAAATACAAAAGTATCACCATCTTTAATGCCTCAATCTACTAATCACTATCATTTAAGCAAATTTTATTACCACATGTAGTTTCACCATGAAGCCGTTATTACGCTGATAAGAATGATAGAAACTTAATTTATAATAAAGGAAATGCGGAATAAACCATACAGCCATTAAGATAAAATTCATAAATAATTCATTATTTTATTTTCTAAATTGCAAGGAAAGCACGCACTTCTGCATCATTAACTGCTTGTTTGAAACATCACATTAACTGGAAATCAAAAATTATTTTCACTTCGATTACCATATAAAACGGCAACTTTCAGATCGGGCGTGAATTCTTGATTAACTTTATAGACTCCAAAATCTTGCAGTCTACTACAGTTCAGCAATTTTGCAAAGGAATGATGAACTGCTTAACATGATTACGAGAGAGCATTGTTTACGAAATAAATGTGTTCTTCTCTATCAAGTGGTGTTTGTTTGTAGTTGATGGATAAATACATGTTCTAGATAAAATTTACGGAAATGTTTCCATTGAAATTTTACTGCAAAAAGACGCCAAGTTAAATTTGATGTTAAATGTGACAATTAATAAATGTGGCAATAGCAATGCTTTTCTACTGTACGTTTGCTACTTATCTATAAAAATCGAACCATCCACGCTAAAATCTGGCAAACCGCAAGTCACAGTTCAATCCGAGCACATTCTTGTAAATAGAATCAAAAACTGTGTAGCCAAAAAATATCTGATTAATATTTAAAAAGAAAATATCTAATCAAAAATTCGTTTTCGGTGCCTTATATCTCGTGTAGAAAAACGAACTTTGATATTTCGTTGAAAAGCTTTGACAGATTTTGAGCTCTTCTTTCCAAAACTATATGTCACCCTATCAGAAAAATTCGACTTCGTGAAAAACTGGCCAAAATACCCATTCGAAACAGCCTCTGCCAGATGGCGCTCTCTCGCATATAACGTCAATGACGATTAGTGAAGCGTAGAGTGTATAATGGTACGTGCGATAATCACTATCTCGCTATAAAATATATTGTCACGGATTCAAACATTTCGTTTCATAAACAAAAGTTAACACGTATCATGATTTAAAATGGATGCTTCTCTTATGTCACACATGTATTGTTCGAGTTATCAGAAATTATTAGCATTTATTGTACATATTTATTGTACGACTACATCCACAGGGACCGTGCTCTCCTTCCCCTACCACCAACTTTCAGGAAGGACATATGGACCCACATATTTAACGTACCCATACTCCGGGTGAACACGGGGACAGTTTGGGCAGAGATGAGAACCAAACTCGGGTCGTCTAAGTGTAATTCCTGCGCGCTAACTACTGTACTTATCTTATTATGAAAATACGTTGTTACTAATTCTAACATTCATTATTGTTTTTTATATTTACTTTCTCGTACTATGTAATATATTATAGAGAATGTATTGTTTTCAAGAAAATTTTCGAATTCAAAATTTTGATGTCAATATATGTTTTTTAGGACCTCCTGAACATGTTTTGACTATTTTTGGAGTGATGTCCGTTTGTCTATCTGTTATCCATTTTTTGCGCTCACTAGAACGGCCTCAAATATTAATGGATTTTCAGGAAACTTTATATCCTGCTTTGTTATCGACACATCTAGAACTAGATGGTATTTTTTATTAATCCAAATGAAAATTTTGAAATGTATACGAAATTTCATGTTTTTTAACATGGCAGCATGCAACAAAAGGTGACATGATCATGCATAAAAATGTTTATTTATGGCTCAATGATTACGACACTTAATATTTTTAATCATTGTTGTGTAAATTAACCGTTATACAATTTTTTTGTTTGTAACGTCATTATCGTCAAGTTACTCCCCGGGGAGGTACATCGTCAAGTATGATATCAAACGCAAGATTTTTTTCAAGCCCTTTAAAGTGAAGGAAAACACTCTATAAGTGTCATCATTGGGACGCAGACAAAACCGTTTTTTCAAAAGTGTTCTTGTAAAATTTGCAAAAACAAAGCAAAGAAATACAAGCTACTAAAATGGATTCTAGTATGAGAAAGTCGAGTTGAGCCACATTCTAGTTAATTTATAAACAAAAGCAAAATTATATTTTATAAAACCGCCAGTTTACTTTTTTTTCTTAAGAAAAAATATCGATTGCAACGATTATACGGGACATATCCCATGAATAAGCCGTTTTTAGAAATTGCTTATAGGGGCAGAATGTCCGCGGATTTCACTAGTTCACATATTTATAACTTCCACCTCTACGTCTTAAGTAAATCCTAATCCTGGTGGCTTGGGGGAGAGTTTTATAGGTTCTTAGTTCCGATCGGTAAAGTTCCATTGGTGTGGAAAAATGCATTTATTTCGAATTAGAGATATTGATCCCTTTCTATTGATCCCCTTTTATGGATCCCGTTCCAAAGCAATGGGAAGGATAATAAGTGTAGAATTTTTCTTAGCCGGGATATGTTTAATTCGGCTTATAGAGAACAAAATGTGGGGTATTGATTTCTTTGTTGAAAATATATATTTTTTGTGTTAAAAATAGATTGTTTTGTCAATAATATATTATTTAGTTGAAAATAGATTAGCTTTTTGTGATAGAAAGACAAGACAATTATTAGATTTTTTTTTCCAAATGGCAGAGAATAAGACATACATTATATACAAACAGAATAAATATCCCGAACATATAACATGAACAGTCAATGTCTCCTAAACAATGGCCAGAGCCGTGAACCTGATAGCCGTCACATGACGTTGCCCCGGCGCACCAGTGGGGGTCGGAACACCCCGCCCTCAACATCACAACATCCATGTCCGCAGGTGGGACTCGAACCCACAACCCGGCAACTGAGCGATCACAAGGAAACGACTGCCCTTGACCGCTTGACCACCGCGTCGACAGACAATCATTAGATAGTATCCATAATATTAAAACGATCCCCACCATGTTTGTTATTGTATTAACATATGTTAGAATTTACATAGGTACATCTATGTAAAAACGCTAATTATTTTCCTTAAGGGGACAGTGGACGTTGAAATGAGCAAAAATCGACTAAAAAAAGTTTTTTTTATATATATATAACATTATTTGACACATTTAACCTTTTGCTTCCGGGTGGGACAGCGTCCATCCCAAACAAAGAACCTCCCAAAAATCCAGGTATTTGACATGCCCTATCTGAAACAGTTCGATCCGCCTTTGCAGACATTGGCGTCCATGGAAATCGCCGACAGAAACATTGTGTTGGGTTATACTTTTAGATATTTAACAATTTTAGGAGTTTTGCTTTTTGTTTAAACGTGTTCAAGGGTCTTAGTTACATAGTCACTCTCCATTTTCCGATTGTTTAGGTTTTTTGATATTCTTCTGTTCCAAATAGGTTCTTTTCCATAGGTTTTGTGTTAAAAACTGCGAAAGTTCGTTCTTTTTAGGATTTAGCAATTTAAATTTATTTAAATTGGCTAATTTGTGATTCCATTTATTGCTCTTTTTGTTCCCTTTAATTTGATTCCAAATTTATTGCTCTCGGTTAAAAATTTGTTAATTCATCGCAATTTTACAGTTTTATTCTATTTTCAGCTTTTTAAATATTTCAGAATCGTCCATATTTAAATTGTTGCCGAATTCGTATATTCCAAATCGTTTCACTTCATTTCTTTTTAATTTTCGTCTGCTCTGAAATTCCATTTCTCTTCTTTAAAATTTCGAGTTTTTAATTGGTTGACCGTAATATTAAAATCGTCTGTCATTAATTATTTTATCGTTCATCGATAATTTTGTTTATAATCTGTGGCAGCGATGTTTCGCAGTATATAAGTAAAATCGCGCGTTTTTTCGCTCTTTTTTTTCTCTTCTGTCTCTTCTGTTTATTGATTAGAATCTGAGATGTGATCTGTCAAAGTTGTTGTTTTCAGCGCTTCGGCGCGAGCCGTAGTTCGAATTCGGCTTGAAATGTATCATTATTCCCGGCTGTGATGTGTGTTTTGTTTTTCAAGATGTAAATTGATTTGTTTAGTTTATAATCAATCAGCAGTCCTTGCCGCTGTGCTCTCTGGCGTTGTTTATGTCTGGAAGCTACGACCGAATGAAGAGTCTAGATAATTAGTTTCATATCATTTAAATAATGATCCAAGATGTTTCACGATTTATGTGATGTCGGCTGAGGAAGTCTTACCAGCCAATTAGAAATTTGTTTACCCTGACAAGCTGCCAGTTCTATTTATGATAAATGGAGTTCGCATTTCCAAGCCCAATTGACGGACATATGTTACGTTCTCCATTTTGATGTCAGTAGTCCGGTGCGGCAGTTGGGAGAAATGATTTTATTACTCTACGTCCAACTGGTGTGGAGAATCCCCTTTGAGTTGAATCTCGTGGATGGCCTTTTTCCGGATTTTCTGCTGGACATAATTGTGACCCTGTGCCATGGATTTTCCTCTTCTGGTGTTCTCTGTATCTGCTTTACGTTTGGTGACTCTTCTGATGATTCTTCCTCCCACTGAACTTTGCAGTTTCTTGGAGCCTTGGTGATATAATTCTTTTCCTTCAAGTTTCAGACTAGTTTACTTTTGCCTTATTTAAAATTTAATTGAGCTAGCATAGAATAAGACCCCTTTTGACCTATATACTTTAGGTCACCTGAACCTGTGGTTCTTTAAATTTAGTTCTAAATTCCCTTTTGGCTAACTGATGTTCTTTTATCCCAAATTTTAGTTTTGATAAATAATTGAATAAGTTTAATATTGTTAACTTTAAAATTTAATATTCTAACGTTTTTTCTACCACTATACGACCGGCCATTCCTTTTATTTATTTATTTAAGTTGTTTATTTGATTTGTTTAGTTAATGAGATGTTTAAAATTTGTAAAATGTTTTGAAAATTATTTTAAAAGTGAAGTTTAAATTTTAATAAACGTTAGATTTTGAAAACCTAAAAATCTGTGTTCTTTCTTTTACTTTAATGAATTTTTATATTCTTAGGAAAGTTCCATTTAATTACATGTAGAGTACATATTTGTACACTTTAGGGTAACTGGTCAATAGGTCCACTTTCAGATTTATTTTAGATGAACTTTAGAACTTTTGGAATATTTAGAATTGTTTTTAGCATATCATAAAATGCAGTTTTTCTTCCGGGTGGGACAGCGTCCATCCCAAACAAAGAACCTCCCAAAAATCCAGGTATTTGACATGCCCTATCTGAAACAGTTCGATCCGCCTTTGCAGACATTGGCGTCCATGGAAATCGCCGACAGAAACATTGCACCTACTGCAGCAGGTGCAATCTTCTTTGCTTGGGATGGACGCTGTCCCACCTGCAAGCAAAAGATTAAATGCATGTTTTTCGAAACTGAATTTTCAAAGGTTTTACATTCTTAAAATGCTCCATGCGTCATAATTTTTGTTTGATGCTCCATGCATCTTAATTTTTGTTTGATGCATGAAATTTGGCAAGAAAACACCTTTTATACTTTTTAATGAAACTGGGTATGAATTTTATAATTGGACTTCATTAAGGTAATGAAAAGTGAATAAGAACCTAATTAAATGATGAAAATTAAGTTTCAATGCAGAAAAATATTTTAAAAAAATTGACTTTCTAAAGGATTTAAAAATAAATACCCAAATTTGTTCATAATCTGTTTTTGAGTGATCATAATGCAAAATTAATCAAAAATGTTAACAAATGGCACGCAAGGAGCATTTTCAAATTTGTGTTAAAAAAATTAAATTTAAAAAAATTACAAAATTATAACAAAATTGAAAAAAAATTAATGGCATTTTATATAGTAATGTTAAGAGGAATATTTATACAAATTTTCATGTTTCAAAGTCAATATAAAGGGAAAAAAAATCAACGTCTACCGTCCCCTTAAAAGTCGTCGTTCTTTTTATTTTAATTGAAAGTATTGTCATGTGCACAAAACATTCGAAAATTCCAAAAATTAATAACGTTTTAATTACTTACAATAAACAACTCCAAACACATAAAATTTAAATATTGTATTTAATGCACTATTAAAACTCGAATTCCCAACGCAGAAAGTTGACAGTCTGTTGTTTCTAAATTGGTATTTACAGATCTAGGCATGTGCAAAAATATTTAAAATATTAAAAAAGAAATAGAGTTTTAATTATTTACAAAATATCGAACCATTATCGGTAAAAATTTAAGTTTCCTGCCCTATTTTATTAAGGAGACGGTGGAAGTTGAAATTTTTTTATTCATTTATTGACTTAGAAACTTGAAAATTTGTATAAATATTCTTCTTAACATTACTATATAAAATACCATTAATTTTTATTCAATTTTATCATAATTTTGTATTTTTTAATTGATTTTTTTTAGCGAAAATTTGAAAATACTCCTTGCTTGCCATTTGTTCACATTTTTAATTAATTTTACATTATGATTACACATATTTACATTATTAAACATGAAAATTTGTATAAATATTCTTCTTAACATTACTATATAAAATACCATATATGTATAATATAACATTATATATATATATAACATTATTTGACACATTTAATCTTTTGCTTCCGGGTGGGACAGCGTTCATCCCAAACGAAGAACCTCCCAAAAAGACAGGTATTTGACATACCCTATCCCAAACAGTTCGACCCCCCTCTGTAGGCAGTGGCGTCCATGGAAATCGCCGACAGAAATATTGCACCTGCACTAGCAGGTGCAACGTTTCAGTTTTGTCCGTCAATTTTGTTCGAATTAAATTTATTCGTATTGCTTTTCCAGAAAAATGAAGTTAGAAAATATATTTAGAAACTATAAGCATGTTTCATGCCTAATAAAATCAGAATCTATTTCCATCTGTGCGCATGCGTGTGAGGAGTAACCATTATAACTTTAAAATAAAGTCAGCTACCGCTATAAATTTTAGGTACACATGGATTATATGAAAAACTAGAACTAAAGAGAATGTTTAAATCATTCTCGTGATTTGAATTCGTATGATTCGAAGCTTAAGATTTTCTTATCATTATTTCCTATCGAAAACAATGGTAATTCACGGAGCAATAAGAGTAGTATATAATATAAGGAAATTGATAATTTGAACTACATTAATGTTAATACTATCAAGATAGTTTGTATTAACACAGAAAAGCATATGGAGGTAAAAGGAAGGTGTTAAAACTTCATGTTGGGGAAACGTAAAATGTTTGAGACAATAAGTTAGGTGCCGCTAGGGTAAAATAGTTCCACTGAAATACATAAGTCCCGCTGATTGTATGTATTTCCATAGCGAAAAGCTCGTCTTGAATAAATAATTATTTAAACTGAAAATTCTGCAAAACAAAACAAAGATTATCAGTGCATAGGAAATTAGAATTCAAACAATAAAAAATATTCCTAGGTATTCAAATTTATATATCTTACTCATAATTTTAATTATAATTCAAAATTAATAAAAAAAATTACATATATTAAACACTGCGCTTTCCTGTTGTGTCAAATAAGAACAGATGAACCATTACTAACACCAGCGTCCTCTAAATACAGGGTGTATATAAACTGTTTTGACAAAATAAGAGGGGTGATAGTACCCATCAAGACGAACAATATTTAGTATGGGACCTAGGGTCGCATTCCACTCTGAGTGCCAGAAAAGAGCAATTTCGAAACATGTCCAACAAGTACAACTCGCCACTTCGGACGACATAGCTGTCGTGCCGGAGAAGTATCACATCTCCGGAACACTACCGTCACTTCTAATCATCCAACACTTCTTGAATACCACATATCTCCGACGATAGATTGGACGTAGTGGACCTGTGGCTTGGCCTCCACGCTCACCGGACCTCAACCCACTGGACATCTTCTGAGGGTACATAAAATCATTGGTGTACGAGACGCCTGTGGACTCCGTAGAATATCTCGTCGTGAGAATCGTTGTTTCAGTGAACAGGATAAACACGACACTAGGTGCCTTCGAGAGGGTGCGCCAGTCGTTCATTCGCCGGTGTGAATTGTGCAACGGCACTCTTAGCCTCACTTTGAGCATCTACTTTGAGTCTTGTTCTGGTATAAATAAATGGGATTATGCAACTTATGATTACGTTAATTCTCCTTATTTTCACTGTTGAATGTTCAACTTTAACTTTGCCCTTTTCTGTCACTTAGAGTGGAATGCGACCCTAGGTTCCGTTGTAAATATGGTTCGTCTTGATGGGTAATATCACTCCTCTTATTTTGTCAAAACAGTTTATATATACCCTGTATAATTATCAAAGCATTTCCCATCTTTTCATGCATAGTAGTGTTATCTCCTTCTCTCTAACTCTATGGATAAGCCAAACGTAATTTACATGGAGCTAGAAAGAAGGAGATAAAACTTCTATGAATGAAACGCTTGAAAATGCCATTATACTTTGAGAATTATATCCAACTGTCACTAGTGTTGTTAGTAAAGTAGTCGCAATTGTTAGTTGACACAACAGCAAGACGTAATATATAATATATATATTTTGATTATTTTTAAATTAAGGATTCTCAAATTATGAGTTTAATTAATCAGTATTAGTTCATAATTGTAGGATGGAGTACATATAATATATGGAGATAAAAATAAATTGAAAGGTAAAATAATTTTGAATACGTAGGAATATTCTTTATTGCTTCCGTTCTGATTTGCAGTGCGCTAATAATTTATTTTTACAAAATTAACAGGTTAAGTAAATATGGTAAGCCTGTCGCCATAGAAATATATACAATGCAGGACCACCTTACCGCAGCTCCACCTGAATTATTGTCTCAAACGATATTTGACTTTCTTTAATAGGAAGTTTTAATTCCTCACTTTTATCGCCAAGGCAATTTATATATCGGCATCAATAAACTGATGCCATATTAAAAAAAAACTTTTACCAATTTTTAGGAAGTGTTTTAAAAGAATAACGTCGAAGCAAAACATGAGAAAGATACATACTTTTTCTATATTTATGGGGATCGTTATGTAAGGGAAACTTAAACACTGTGGAATATTATAGTATGAGAAAGATATTTTCGCAACATGTTTAAGTATTTGCACTACGCATTCCTTTAGCAAACGTAATAAATCACTGCATATCAAGATTCATTATTTTGAAGTTGTGAAAGTTGTTAGGAAGTTTTGAAGTTTATCTTACAACTTTTGGAAATTGCATTTTGTCATGATTATTGGTTTGGAGAGTTTGAATTCAAATAGATCGCGTTACTTTCGTGATACGTAATTCTCTTGCAAGAAACTTAAAGTTTCTGGAGTTAGCATGCGTATTAAGGTTCTGCAGTATACCATTTACATTAATATGATTATGGTTTACATACTGTAAAGTATGCTAGTTATTATTGAAATATTTCAGACTTGATACGTTTTCGCGTATGATAAGTTTGTCTTTATTGTGTTTTTCCTTATACTGTTTTAGTCTGTTATTTAGTGTGAAACTGCAGATGTGCTTACAACAAATTGTGCGTATTCTGAAGAATTTTTTTTTAATTAACTGGAGTGTCGAAAGCCCAAACCGTCCGGCTCATCCTGGGACACAGAGCAGGCTAAACTCGGCCGTTCCATACCGAAATTCATTAAGTAGCTTGTGATTTGTTTTTCTTTTTAAATTTGTATTGTTGATCAAAATTATCACAATTGTAGCATGTTACCCCTTATTTTAAATGACGTGAAAAAATCTTTTGATTGATACCAAGTTTGATAATATACACCTAGGGGATTGAGGCTAATGACGTTACGAAAGCAAAAATTGTATCGAGGCTATATTTCACTGCAATGATTGAAACTGTTAAGTTTCGTGATCGAGCCATAAATAACTCTTATTATGCTTAATTATGTCAAACGTTGTCCCAAGCCATGCTGCCATGTTAAAAAAATATAAAATTTCAAATAAATTTCTAAGTTTTCAATCGAATTTTTAAAAAATTCTATGAAGTTCTAAATTTTCAATAACAAAACTGAATATAAAGTTTCATGGAAATCCATTAATATTTTGGGCTCCTGTTATGTACGCAAGAAATCAACCACTGACGACAGACAGACGGGAATCAGTCTAAAAATAGTCAAAACGTGTTCAGGAGTCCTAAAAGATATATTGGCAACAAAATATTGAAATCAAAAATTTTCGTGAAAACAATACTCACCTATATACTATATTCTATAATAAGAAGTAAAAATCGTATACAAATTTACGAAACTTTTTCAAACCGGCCACACTTGTGCAACATAGAATTTTATATCATTCCTATTCTATATCAGGAGTTCCCCCATAACGATGATAGCATGATATCGATCGATCACTAAATGCTTTTTGAACGGTCTCCAATGATATATCCATATATGTTTCTAATTCCCGATTTTAACAACGTATACAGGGTAAGTCTAACATGAGATTGAACTGATAACATTTGAAAGTTATACATGACTGTTGGATTTAGAAGTTAACAGTAAGATCGTTTGAATCCTTTCAGTAAAATATCATACTCATTTATAGTTTGTTAGATTTGTAATGTTAATTTTTCTGATGTACAGAGTGTTGAAAAAAATGTGGTAACGGGATTTATTTCTTTCAATATTTATCCTAGGCATATATTACGTTCCTATATACTAAGGGCATATACTATGTTCCTAGGTATACCTTAGGTATATACTAGACAATTTCTGAGTTTCTTAAAAAATAGTACATAATGCAAACATTCTCAACTCTGAGGTTTGTATTTATAGAGAAATTCAACATCTTTCTTTCAACTCTTTGGGATTCTACACTTGTTGTAATTGAGGGTTGCGAAAATGTATATATTTAACAGAACACTGATGAAATAAACGTTGCAAAAAATGTCGTAAATGTGACGTCACTGTACAACAGATGGATAAGTGACGATGCGATACTTGAACATCGTTACATAAGACACAAAATTATAGTGACGTTACAGAAAACCCAAAGTCACAAGTTCAATGAGACTAAAATGTGAATATGTAACATTCTTGCAATGAGAATGTTATGATTTTCGCTTTAAGTAATGTTTGCATTGTTCTAATGTAGAGATAATAATCCTAAACTGCTTGTAAATAACTTTATGTATTCAGGTTGAATATTGTGTATCAGTAGTCTTAAGCCATTTCGAGATTCTTGGAAGATGAATGCGTCGACCAATTAGTAAAGGATGGCAGTTATACGACGCAGAATGAGAAACCTGTAATTTGCCAGTAAGAAGAAATGAATCATGCAATAGAACGTATCTAGTTGTAAAGGGTGAATATAAAACTGTTCGAAAACCTTTGGAGCAATTTCTGACTATTCGAATTCTACACAATATCCCATTAAGATGGACATGATCCGGAGCCGGGCCCGAACTAGGGATCCGGTGCTTAGAAGATCGACATTATAAGATTAGAGGAAAAGCTAGCTTCCACTCCGAACTTATAATTCGGGTATCCTAGAATATTCGATCGATGTCTTTGGCAGGAGCAGAGTCGGCTGCTGCCACACAACTAATTTTAGCTTGGTAATAGGCCATGGTTATTTCCAAGCACATCTAAATAAAATTGGAATCAGTGACACTTCATCCTATGTCCGAATGTAGCTCCAATGTAATTATGAAGGCTGACATGTGAGAAGTTATCTACTATTGCTGAGTCCGCATTTTCCACCAAATGGATTACAGAAGGTAAGAAGGTAATTGAATAAAGTCACGGCTTCTGGCATAAATTTAAAAAAATGGCTGCATTATTTACATATCATGTAACTTAAATACTAAAAGTTTATACAACAATACGAAGTGTTGCAATGAAATTATGAAGGCCGGCATGTGAGAAGATATCTACTATTGCTGAGTCCACATTTCCCATACCAAATGAATTACAAACTCGTGGACAGTAAGAAGAGAAATGAATAAAGTTTCGGCTTCTGGCATAGATTTAAAAAATTGTTTGCATGATTTACATATAATGTGACTTAAATAAGTAGTATTTATACAGCAATACGAAGTGTTACAATGGAATTATGAAGGCCGGCATGTGAGAAGATATCTACTATTGCTGAGTCCACATTTCCCATACCAAATGAATTGCAAACTCGTGGACAGTAAGAAGAGAAATGAATAAAGTTTCGGCTTCTGGCTTAGATTTAAAAAATTGTTTGCATGATTTACATATAATATGACTTAAATAAGTAGTATTTATACAGCAATACGAAGTGTTACAATTCAATTATGAAGGCCGGCATGTGAGAAGATATCTACTATTGCTGAGTCCACATTTCCCATACCAAATGAATTACAAACTCGTGGACAGTAAGAAGAGAAATGAATAAAGTTTCGGCTTCTGGCTTAGATTTAAAAAATTGTTTGCATGATTTACATATAATATGACTTAAATAAGTAGTATTTATACAGCAATACGAAGTGTTACAATTCAATTATGAAGGCCGGCATGTGAGAAGATATCTACTATTGCTGAGTCCACATTTCCCATACTAAATGAATTACAGACTCGTGGACAGTAAGAAGAGAAATTAATAAAGTTTCGGCTTCTGGCTTAGATTTAAAAAATTGTTTGCATGATTTACATATAATGTGACTTAAATAAGTAGTATTTATACAGCAATACGAAGTGTTACAATTCAATTATGAAGGCCGGCATGTGAGAAGATATCTACTATTGCTGAGTCCACATTTCCCATACCAAATGAATTACAAACTCGTGGACAGTAAGAAGAGAAATGAATAAAGTTTCGGCTTCTGGCTTAGATTTAAAAAATTGTTTGCATGATTTACATATAATATGACTTAAATAAGTAGTATTTATACAGCAATACGAAGTGTTACAATTCAATTATGAAGGCCGGCATGTGAGAAGATATCTACTATTGCTGAGTCCACATTTCCCATACCAAATGAATTACAAACTCGTGGACAGTAAGAAGAGAAATGAATAAAGTTTCGGCTTCTGGCTTAGATTTAAAAAATTGTTTGCATGATTTACATGTAATGTGACTTAAATAAGTAGTATTTATACAGCAATACGAAGTGTTGCAATGCAATTATGAAGGCCGGCATGTGAGAAGATATCTACTATTGCTGAGTCCACATTTCCCATACCAAATGAATTACAAACTCGTGGACAGTAAGAAGAGAAATGAATAAAGTTTCGGCTTCTGGCTTAGATTTAAAAAATTGTTTGCATAATTTACATATAATATGACTTAAATAAGTAGTATTTATACAGCAATACGAAGTGTTGCAATGCAATTATGAAGGCCGGCATGTGAGAAGATATCTACTATTGCTGAGTCCACATTTCCCATACCAAATGAATTACAAACTCGTGGACAGTAAGAAGAGAAATGAATAAAGTTTCGGCTTCTGTCTTAGATTTAAAAAATTGTTTGCATGATTTACATATAATATGACTTAAATAAGTAGTATTTATACAGCAATACGAAGTGTTACAATTCAATTATGAAGGCCGGCATGTGAGAAGATATCTACTATTGCTGAGTCCACATTTCCCATACCAAATGAATTACAAACTCGTGGACAGTAAGAAGAGAAATGAATAAAGTTTCGGCTTCTGGCTTAGATTTAAAAAATTGTTTGCATGATTTACATATAATGTGACTTAAATAAGTAGTATTTATACAGCAATACGAAGTGTTACAATTCAATTATGAAGGCCGGCATGTGAGAAGATATCTACTATTGCTGAGTCCACATTTCCCATACCAAATGAATTACAAACTCGTGGACAGTAAGAAGAGAAATGAATAAAGTTTCGGCTTCTAGCTTAGATTTAAAAAATTGTTTGCATGATTTACATATAATGTGACTTAAATAAGTAGTATTTATACAGCAATACGAAGTGTTACAATTCAATTATGAAGGCCGGCATGTGAGAAGATATCTACTATTGCTGAGTCCACATTTCCCATACCAAATGAATTACAAACTCGTGGACAGTAAGAAGAGAAATGAATAAAGTTTCGGTTTCTGGCATGGATTTTAAAAAATATTTGCGTGATTTTCATATCATGTAACTTAAATACAAAATGTTTTACATTAGAAAATCCATCATGTAACGTAGGAAGTTTTAATTCATCAATATGCATAATGCGGGTTTTCATAATGGTGTCCCAATTATTTTGTTTCGATGAAAATGTTGATTATGTTGATTCGATGAAAACAACAATAATGCAGAAAATATTTCATTTGAAATTCAATATAAATTTTAAAACATGGCTCATATTTTGCCAGCTTTAATGCAAGTTAAAATAACTTTTTAATATAAATTTGCATTCCTCAACAGTCTACTGAGATTCTTCGAAAATATTGAATTATAAAATGTTAGAGTCGAGGCTGTTTAATGTAAAATGCATAGACGAAATTGATTTTACATTTATAAATAAAGACTGCATTGTATAAAGTGGCATATCCAGATGTGCTCATATATTTCAAACTATGGCCAAATTGAATTCGGTTTTTGAATTGACAACATGAATAACAAATCAAAATAACATTATGCTTTTCATAAACTAATAATGCTGCGGGGTCTAAGAGAATTCTTTTATTCACATAACAATTGTTGTTTATATGAAATTATATTTCATTTGGCACAAACAAAGGTTGTTAAACAACATTGAGCATGAGTTGTTTTACAAATAAATCGAATACCTTGAAGCCAAATTAAACGCCTGGAAATGCGCTTCATTATTTCCTTGAATAGTACTTCACATTTTGAAGAGTCTACTATTGTGAACTTGACTGACAACATGCAAGATTTTGAGATTATTAGAATTTTGAGACATTTGGAGGAAATTAAACTATTACGTATTGAATTTACATATTGCGAAGCATGCTACTGAAACTTTTTCTAAAATTTCTGCAAGAATACTTGTCCGGAGCATGCGCAGTTTTGAATATGAAAAAAGCACAGCTAATATAAACTGAAACTTTCTTAGTATAGAAATTAATTGATAATCGTTATCGACCGGTTTCGGGGGATAAAAAGGGATTTAATTTTTCCCCGAAAGGGATTTAAAACAAAATGGAAACAGCTACGCCAGTCACAAAAACACAGATCTCAGTTGCCTGAGAATTACACACATAAATCATAAATGTGACGTTGCCATAAATAAATAAGTATTTGAAAGAAAAAACAGAGGACTTTCTTTATATTAAATCCAGTAGGTTACCAGCCTATCCAAAATGGAACCAGTTATGAATCAGGAAGAGGCTGGGATCTTTCACGTCCAATGTTTTGTTATGATATCAAACTATCACCAGACAGTCTCATTACAGTTGCTGTTAGGCAATTCCTGAATTATTAAAGTACCTTTAATAATTAAGAAATTTTTAGTTCAAAAATAACGCGATGGTTAAAGATAAATTGGATGTTAGCTTTAAAAATACGATGATTATCAAAAACAAGTTATGATTTCAACAAAAATATAAAATCATAGATCAAAGACTGGAGTTTAAAGAAGTACTAAGAGAAGTACTGAGGTTTAGATAAGTACTTTAAACTTCTAAAGGCGTTTCGTAATATGCTAGATATTTACATCGATAGGGGGCTCGGAGGGGGCATCAAGGACCGAAGTTGTGCCCTTCTCCGAGTCTTCCGAAATTAAAATAACTAGGGTCCAAGCAGACATCAGGGGGAGAGAAAATAAAAGTAATGAAGAGTCTTGTGCTTGAAAGATGGTGCTGGATCGGACGGATAGGAGGTGGATAAAGGGTAACCGAGAAGAAGACATATTCCAAAATTCTAGGGAGAGATATGGGAAATAGTTAGAATTCGGCTTAACGAATAAAATGAAAGCAATTATAAAACTATGATAGACACATTCGCTTCTCAGGACTGATAAAGATATACTTTACAATACGCTGATGCAACGCAAGAGGGCGCATCCATGTGCAAGCGTGCTGAAAGTCGTACCTAAGAATACCGTGGAACGTGGGGATAAAACCATAGCACAGAGCGAGTAAGTCTGGAATCGGGATATATTAATGACTTAAAAAAATTATGAAATGAATAATAAATGATGAAGGATAAATTATGATTGAAGAATAAATGAAACAATCAAACCGGTTTGCTAAATTTTGCTAATGTTTTATTATTTTCGTTCCGGCGTTTAACGTAACGAATAAAATAAAAATGGTAGCAATTCTAAAATTTTCTAAAATCGTGTGATTCCAGACTTAGGCTCAAATTCCTAAATGGGAAGCTACTTTGTATTACTTAGATGAAATATATTCTAAACTGAACGAGATATATAAGAAACTTGTGTAGTTTAGACCCGTTGGCGAACTTTAAAAAATGTCGTCATTTCGGCACGATTTCTTTCTTTTGATCTGAAAGTATATGGTTGTCATAAGAACGTTGCCAAATAAAATACATACAATAATAAAGCACAACTAAATGGAAATAGAAGTTTGAATACATTAATTGCATGATAAAATTGGCTCATTTCAGTAATAGAGTGCAGCCATGAAAAGAGCTTAAAATTTCTAGAATCAGATATCTCAAAAATATATTTATTAACAATTTCAAGACCTCTATTTAGTTTTCAGTTGAAGTATTAGCCTTTAATTTCATTTGAATTAAAAGTATCTTTTATTAATTGTTATTGTTTAGAATTTCAAGAATAATTTTTTTCGCTAATTTAAATTTTAAAAAACTGTGCTTACTTTTTCATTATATAAATTTTTAAAAAGTATTGTTTATTTACAATACTAAAAACTCCAAAAAAAATTTGATCTTTTGATAAATAACATTATATATTTAATAAATCTTTGTTTACTTTCACTAATTTGAATTTTTTAAATCCTTTATTTAGTTTTCGATATTTTGACAAGCGAAGTTGCATAGTTTCTTAATTGGCAGATTATCTTTTCATTTGGCTACAAATATTTAGTGTTTGGCAAACTACACAAGTATCGAAAGTTATAACATTCTAAATCCCCTTTATAGATCGGGAAAGGATATCATATCTGTATCCCAAATATCGATTGAACGCATCTTGACTTCCTGTGCAGATAGATCGAAAGCAGATGGTCAAATATCAAACATTTCAGATGTTACTGGTCAAATGTAACAGCAAATAACAAGCACTTCTGGCTTAGATAAATTCTGTTTGGTCAGTAATAAATACTGAAGTGAACATTTAATTAAAGAAGTCAACATTTAAGGACGCGAATTTTTTTCCCATCAAAATTTAATGTATTGAACGAAAGTTTTCTTTACATCAGTTTAATCTAAAAGATTTTTCAATTTATATTCTTGATCTACGTCCCTAAATGCGCCGACCCAATAGCTCAGAGGTATAAGGCAAGCATTTCCCCGTGATGTGTCGACTGCCGATTGTGGGTTCGAATCCCACCTGTGGATATGGATATTGTGGTGTCCGTAAAGGATTGAAGACCCAGACCATACGACCAACCCTAAGGCTTGTGCACAGCTTAATGTGTGGCCGCGTGTGTAATGTAAGTCCCTCGATAGTTGTCATGTGGCGGTAAAATGGTTTACAATCTGGCTGCTAAAAATGAGCTAATGATTAGTAATCGAGTTACCAAACCTTAAAAAAGTCCTTAAATGCTTGAAATCGATTCTTGACTATGCAATACAGAATTCTTGACTATACAATACAGAATTTCTGTGAAAATTCTGAAGTAATTCAACCACTTTGTAGATAAAGGTCCGCCCATGCTTGTATTAGTTAGGTCTATCTACAATGTTACGAACATGTAAAGTACCTTCACTGAAGTCTCTTTTGAAAACCAGAGGGAGAAAACACATTTACAGACAGCCATTCCTATGACGTGATGTAGGGTTGCTATATGCTGAAGTTTGGAGGTGGGTTGCCAGATTTGACAATTTATCGCCAATTTGGTTATTTTTGAAGACTTTTGGAATGTTCGAGAACCTTCTCAATATAACGAATATTCTAGGAGATACGAGCCGCCTCTTTTGTAAGTTTCTACTGAGAGTATATAAAAGGCGATATTGATCAGATGGAACAATTGACGTGGTACGAGCTACATTGCATTGTGAGATACATCAATGTTGTGAGAATAGTAGCATCTGTTTTGTGAAATGAGTGGAGCATTGAGCAAATGAATGGCTGTTTTACTGTACCTGACAGTTGACAATTATGATAGCTGTTTTACTGTATTTGACAGTTGACAATTATGATGGCTGTTTTACTGTACCTGACAGTTGACAATTATGATAGCTGTTTTACTGTATCTGACAGTTGACAATTATGATAGCTGTTTTACTGTATTTGACAGTTGACAATTATGATGGCTGTTTTACTGTACCTGACAGTTGACAATTATGATAGCTGTTTTACTGTATCTGACAGTTGACAATTATGATAGCTGTTTTACTGTATTTGACAGTTGACAATTATGATGGCTGTTTTACTGTACCTGACAGTTGACAATTATGATAGCTGTTTTACTGTATCTGACAGTTGACAATTATAATAGCTGTTTTACTGTATTTGACAGTTGACAATTATGATGGCTGTTTTACTGTACCTGACAGTTGACAATTATGATAGCTGTTTTACTGTATCTGACAGTTGACAATTATGATAGCTGTTTTACTGTATTTGACAGTTGACAATTATGATGGCTGTTTTACTGTACCTGACAGTTGACAATTATGATAGCTGCTTTACTGTATCTGACAGTTGACAATTATGATAGCTGTTTTACTTTATTTGACAGTTGACAATTATGATGGCTGTTTCACTGTACTTGACAGTTGACAATTATGATAGCTGTTTTACTGTATCTGACAGTTGACAATTATGATAGCTGTTTTACTGTATTTGACAGTTGACAATTATGATGGCTGTTTTACTGTACCTGACAGTTGACAATTATGATAGCTGCTTTACTGTATCTGACAGTTGACAATTATGATATCTGTTTTACTGTATTTGACATTTGACAATTATGATAGCTGTTTTACTGTACCTGACAGTTGACAATTATGATAGCTGCTTTACTGTATCTGACAGTTGACAATTATGATAGCTGTTTTACTGTATTTGACAGTTGACAATTATGATGGCTGTTTTACTGTACCTGACAGTTGACAATTATGATGGCTGTTTTACTGTACCTGGCAGTTGACAATTATGATAGCTGTTTTACTGTATCTGACAGTTGACAATTATGATAGCTGTTTTACTGTATTTGACAGTTGACAATTATGATGGCTGTTTTACTGTACCTGACAGTTGACAATTATGATAGCTGTTTTACTGTATTTGACAGTTGACAATTATGATGGCTGTTTTACTGTACCTGACAGTTGACAATTATGATAGCTGTTTTACTGTATCTGAGAGTTGACAATTATGATAGCTGTTTTACTGTATTTTACAGTTGACAATTATGATGGCTGTTTTACTGTACCTGACAGTTGACAATTATGATAGCTGTTTTACTGTATTTGACAGTTGACAATTATGATGGCTGTTTTACTGTACCTGACAGTTGACAATTATGATAGCTGTTTTACTGTATCTGAGAGTTGACAATTATGATAGCTGTTTTACTGTATTTTACAGTTGACAATTATGATGGCTGTTTTACTGTACCTGACAGTTGACAATTATGATAGCTGCTTTACTGTATCTGACAGTTGACAATTATGATAGCTGTTTTACTGTATCTGACAGTTGACAATTATGATAGCTGTTTTACTGTATCTGACAGTTGACAATTATGATAGCTGTTTTACTGTATTTGACAGTTGACAATTATGATGGCTGTTTTACTGTACCTGACAGTTGACAATTATGATGGCTGTTTTACTGTACCTGACAGTTGACAATTATGATAGCTGCTTTACTGTATCTGACAGTTGACAATTATGATAGCTGTTTTACTGTATTTGACAGTTGACAATTATGATGGCTGTTTTACTGTACCTGACAGTTGACAATTATGATAGCTGCTTTACTGTATCTGACAGTTGACAATTATGATAGCTGTTTTACTGTATTTGACAGTTGACAATTATGATGGCTGTTTTACTGTACCTGACAGTTGACAATTATGATAGCTGTTTTACTGTATCTGACAGTTGACAATTATGATAGCTGTTTTACTGTATTTGACAGTTGACAATTATAATGGCTGTTTTACTGTACCTGACAGTAGTATTACAGTACTGACAGTTTTACTGTACCTGATAGTACTGTAATACTAATATGTTACTGTAATACTAATATGATAGCTGTTTTACTGTATTTGACAGTTGACAATTATGATGGCTGTTTTACTGTACCTGACAGTTGACAATTATGATAGCTGTTTTACTGTATCTGACAGTTGACAATTATGATAGCTGCTTTACTGTATCTGACAGTTGACAATTATGATAGCTGTTTTACTGTATCTGACAGTTGACAATTATGATAGCTGTTTTACTGTATTTGACAGTTGACAATTATGATGGCTGTTTTACTGTACCTGACAGTTGACAATTATGATAGCTGCTTTACTGTATCTGACAGTTGACAATTATGATAGCTGTTTTACTGTATTTGACAGTTGACAATTATGATGGCTGTTTTACTGTACCTGACAGTTGACAATTATGATAGCTGCTTTACTGTATCTGACAGTTGACAATTATGATAGCTGTTTTACTGTATTTGACAGTTGACAATTATGATAGCTGTTTTACTGTATTTGACAGTTGACAATTATGATGGCTGTTTTACTGTACCTGACAGTTGACAATTATGATAGCTGTTTTACTGTATTTGACAGTTGACAATTATGATGGCTGTTTTACTGTACCTGACAGTTGACAATTATGATAGCTGTTTTACTGTATCTGACAGTTGACAATTATGATAGCTGTTTTACTGTATTTGACAGTTGACAATTATGATGGCTGTTTTACTGTACCTGACAGTTGACAATTATGATGGCTGTTTTACTGTACCTGACAGTTGACAATTATGATAGCTGCTTTACTGTATCTGACAGTTGACAATTATGATATCTGTTTTACTGTATTTGACATTTGACAATTATGATAGCTGTTTTACTGTACCTGACAGTTGACAATTATGATAGCTGCTTTACTGTATCTGACAGTTGACAATTATGATAGCTGTTTTACTGTATTTGACAGTTGACAATTATGATGGCTGTTTTACTGTACCTGACAGTTGACAATTATGATGGCTGTTTTACTGTACCTGGCAGTTGACAATTATGATAGCTGTTTTACTGTATCTGACAGTTGACAATTATGATAGCTGTTTTACTGTATTTGACAGTTGACAATTATGATGGCTGTTTTACTGTACCTGACAGTTGACAATTATGATAGCTGTTTTACTGTATTTGACAGTTGACAATTATGATGGCTGTTTTACTGTACCTGACAGTTGACAATTATGATAGCTGTTTTACTGTATCTGAGAGTTGACAATTATGATAGCTGTTTTACTGTATTTTACAGTTGACAATTATGATGGCTGTTTTACTGTACCTGACAGTTGACAATTATGATAGCTGTTTTACTGTATTTGACAGTTGACAATTATGATGGCTGTTTTACTGTACCTGACAGTTGACAATTATGATAGCTGTTTTACTGTATCTGAGAGTTGACAATTATGATAGCTGTTTTACTGTATTTTACAGTTGACAATTATGATGGCTGTTTTACTGTACCTGACAGTTGACAATTATGATAGCTGTTTTACTGTATCTGACAGTTGACAATTATGATAGCTGTTTTACTGTATTTGACAGTTGACAATTATGATGGCTGTTTTACTGTACCTGACAGTTGACAATTATGATGGCTGTTTTACTGTACCTGACAGTTGACAATTATGATAGCTGCTTTACTGTATCTGACAGTTGACAATTATGATAGCTGTTTTACTGTATTTGACAGTTGACAATTATGATGGCTGTTTTACTGTACCTGACAGTTGACAATTATGATAGCTGCTTTACTGTATCTGACAGTTGACAATTATGATAGCTGTTTTACTGTATTTGACAGTTGACAATTATGATGGCTGTTTTACTGTACCTGACAGTTGACAATTATGATAGCTGTTTTACTGTATCTGACAGTTGACAATTATGATAGCTGTTTTACTGTATTTGACAGTTGACAATTATAATGGCTGTTTTACTGTACCTGACAGTAGTATTACAGTACTGACAGTTTTACTGTACCTGATAGTACTGTAATACTAATATGTTACTGTAATACTAATATGATAGCTGTTTTACTGTATTTGACAGTTGACAATTATGATGGCTGTTTTACTGTACCTGACAGTTGACAATTATGATAGCTGTTTTACTGTATCTGACAGTTGACAATTATGATAGCTGCTTTACTGTATCTGACAGTTGACAATTATGATAGCTGTTTTACTGTATCTGACAGTTGACAATTATGATAGCTGTTTTACTGTATTTGACAGTTGACAATTATGATGGCTGTTTTACTGTACCTGACAGTTGACAATTATGATAGCTGCTTTACTGTATCTGACAGTTGACAATTATGATAGCTGTTTTACTGTATTTGACAGTTGACAATTATGATGGCTGTTTTACTGTACCTGACAGTTGACAATTATGATAGCTGCTTTACTGTATCTGACAGTTGACAATTATGATAGCTGTTTTACTGTATTTGACAGTTGACAATTATGATGGCTGTTTTACTGTACCTGACAGTTGACAATTATGATAGCTGCTTTACTGTATCTGACAGTTGACAATTATGATAGCTGTTTTACTGTATTTGACAGTTGACAATTATGATGGCTGTTTTACTGTACCTGACAGTTGACAATTATGATAGCTGCTTTACTGTATCTGACAGTTGACAATTATGATAGCTGTTTTACTGTATTTGACAGTTGACAATTATGATGGCTGTTTTACTGTACCTGACAGTTGACAATTATGATGGCTGTTTTACTGTACCTGGCAGTTGACAATTATGATAGCTGTTTTACTGTATCTGACAGTTGACAATTATGATAGCTGTTTTACTGTATTTGACAGTTGACAATTATGATGGCTGTTTTACTGTACCTGACAGTTGACAATTATGATAGCTGTTTTACTGTATTTGACAGTTGACAATTATGATGGCTGTTTTACTGTACCTGACAGTTGACAATTATGATAGCTGTTTTACTGTATCTGAGAGTTGACAATTATGATAGCTGTTTTACTGTATTTTACAGTTGACAATTATGATGGCTGTTTTACTGTACCTGACAGTTGACAATTATGATAGCTGTTTTACTGTATTTGACAGTTGACAATTATGATGGCTGTTTTACTGTACCTGACAGTTGACAATTATGATAGCTGTTTTACTGTATCTGAGAGTTGACAATTATGATAGCTGTTTTACTGTATTTTACAGTTGACAATTATGATGGCTGTTTTACTGTACCTGACAGTTGACAATTATGATAGCTGCTTTACTGTATCAGACAGTTGACAATTATGATAGCTGTTTTACTGTATCGGACAGTTGACAATTATGATAGCTGTTTTACTGTATCTGACAGTTGACAATTATGATAGCTGTTTTACTGTATTTGACAGTTGACAATTATGATGGCTGTTTTACTGTACCTGACAGTTGACAATTATGATGGCTGTTTTACTGTACCTGACAGTTGACAATTATGATAGCTGCTTTACTGTATCTGACAGTTGACAATTATGATAGCTGTTTTACTGTATTTGACAGTTGACAATTATGATGGCTGTTTTACTGTACCTGACAGTTGACAATTATGATAGCTGCTTTACTGTATCTGACAGTTGACAATTATGATAGCTGTTTTACTGTATTTGACAGTTGACAATTATGATGGCTGTTTTACTGTACCTGACAGTTGACAATTATGATAGCTGTTTTACTGTATCTGACAGTTGACAATTATGATAGCTGTCTTACTGTATTTGACAGTTGACAATTATAATGGCTGTTTTACTGTACCTGACAGTAGTATTACAGTACTGACAGTTTTACTGTACCTGATAGTACTGTAATACTAATATGTTACTGTAATACTAATATGATAGCTGTTTTACTGTATTTGACAGTTGACAATTATGATGGCTGTTTTACTGTACCTGACAGTTGACAATTATGATAGCTGTTTTACTGTATCTGACAGTTGACAATTATGATAGCTGCTTTACTGTATCTGACAGTTGACAATTATGATAGCTGTTTTACTGTATCTGACAGTTGACAATTATGATAGCTGTTTTACTGTATTTGACAGTTGACAATTATGATGGCTGTTTTACTGTACCTGACAGTTGACAATTATGATAGCTGCTTTACTGTATCTGACAGTTGACAATTATGATAGCTGTTTTACTGTATTTGACAGTTGACAATTATGATGGCTGTTTTACTGTACCTGACAGTTGACAATTATGATAGCTGCTTTACTGTATCTGACAGTTGACAATTATGATAGCTGTTTTACTGTATTTGACAGTTGACAATTATGATGGCTGTTTTACTGTACCTGACAGTTGACAATTATGATAGCTGCTTTACTGTATCTGACAGTTGACAATTATGATAGCTGTTTTACTGTATTTGACAGTTGACAATTATGATGGCTGTTTTACTGTACCTGACAGTTGACAATTATGATAGCTGCTTTACTGTATCTGACAGTTGACAATTATGATAGCTGTTTTACTGTATTTGACAGTTGACAATTATGATGGCTGTTTTACTGTATCTGACAGTTGACAATTATGATAGCTGTTTTACTGTATCTGACAGTTGACAATTATGATAGCTGTTTTACTGTATTTGACAGTTGACAATTATGATGGCTGTTTTACTGTACCTGACAGTTGACAATTATGATGGCTGTTTTACTGTATCTGACAGTTGACAATTATGATAGCTGCTTTACTGTATCTGACAGTTGACAATTATGATAGCTGTTTTACTGTATTTGACAGTTGACAATTATGATGGCTGTTTTACTGTACCTGACAGTTGACAATTATGATAGCTGCTTTACTGTATCTGACAGTTGACAATTATGATAGCTGTTTTACTGTATTTGACAGTTGACAATTATGATGGCTGTTTTACTGTACCTGACAGTTGACAATTATGATAGCTGCTTTACTGTATCTGACAGTTGACAATTATGATAGCTGTTTTACTGTATTTGACAGTTGACAATTATGATGGCTGTTTTACTGTATCTGACAGTTGACAATTATGATAGCTGCTTTACTGTATCTGACAGTTGACAATTATGATAGCTGTTTTACTGTATTTGACAGTTGACAATTATAATGGCTGTTTTACTGTACCTGACAGTTGACAATTATGATAGCTGTTTTACTGTATCTGACAGTTGACAATTATGATAGCTGTTTTACTGTATTTGACAGTTGACAATTATGATGGCTGTTTTACTGTACCTGATAGTTGACAATTATGATAGCTGTTTTACTGTATCTGACAGTTGACAATTATGATAGCTGTTTTACTGTATTTGACAGTTGACAATTATAATGGCTGTTTTACTGTACCTGACAGTTGACAATTATGATAGCTGTTTTACTGTATCTGACAGTTGACAATTATGATAGCTGTTTTACTGTATTTGACAGTTGACAATTATGATGGCTGTTTTACTGTACCTGACAGTTGACAATTATGATAGCTGTTTTACTGTATCTGACAGTTGACAATTATGATGGCTGTTTTACTGTATCTGACAGTTGGCAATTATGATAGCTGTTTTACTGTATTTGACAGTTGACAATTATGATGGCTGTTTTACTGTACCTGACAGTTGACAATTATGATAGCTGTTTTACTGTATCTGACAGTTGACAATTATGATAGCTGTTTTACTGTATCTGACAGTTGACAATTATGATAGCTGCTTTACTGTATCTGGCAGTTGACAATTATGATAGCTGTTTTACTGTATCTGACAGTTGAAAATTATGATGGCTGTTTTACTGTATCTGACAGTTGACAATTATGATAGCTGTTTTACTGTACCTGACAGTTGACAATTATGAGAGCTGCTTTACTGTATCTGACAGTTGACAATTATGATAGCTGTTTTACTGTATCTGACAGTTGACAATTATGATGGCTGTTTTACTGTATCTGACAGTTGACAAATATGATGGCTGTTTTACTGTATCTGACAGTTGACAATTATGATGGCTGTTTTACTGTACCTGACAATTGACAATTATGATGTCTGTTTTACTGTACCAGACAGTTTCTACGAAAAGTGTATAAAATACAATATTGATCTGTTGGAGCAGTTTGCGTGGTACGAATTACATTGAATTCTGATATACGTTAATGTTTTTTTAATAGTAGTTTCTGGGTTGTGAAATGAGTGGAGTGTTTAATGGCTATTTTATTGAACCTGACAGTTGTTTAGTGACCTGGTGGGATAGTTATCGAACTATTTGCTATATATTATTCCTGTTTATGCTGTGTTTGTAAATGAACGCGTTAGTTATCCAGAAGTTTGGACTGGTTTTTGTATCCTGAGAGTACACCCACGACTCCAGAAGATATGTCATAGCAATAATATAGAACATTCCCAATCGAGTAAAAGTGATTACAGCGCCCCTCGCGGAGAATTAAAAAATTAGGATAACGAACCAATCACAAATTTATAGAACATCATCTAATAAGTAGGAATTGATCTTGAAACTGCTACAGAAAGCATTTATTTGATTGGAGAATGGCTGTAATATTCAGAAATGGTGCAAGAAACCACACTTGCATAAACAGAAGTGTAGTTTAGAGACTGTTTATTAGGCTCTACGTCTGAAACGATGCACGTTTGAATTCCAGATATAATATTACTACCTAGTTTGACAAGCATTGTAGGCGTCCCTGATTTGAAACTCTGATGATACAATTTTGGACAGGCTTTGTTTTCGTTAGCTTTGTTTTCGTTATTGTATATGTATGTATATACATACGTTGCTTGGTTCAGAAATGAAATCGCCTTATTGATTTTCTAGTGTTATTTATTAATTTTTTTATCCTTCATATAGTACGCCTTTTGTTTGTGCCTACAAATTAGACAATGGACTGCAACGTTGCAATTGTTTTTTTCGTCTATCTCGGTTTAGTGTCAGGGCATGTTATTCTAACTTTTGAAATTATTTGTTGGGGACGCTGCAGTCGATTTTATTGGATCGGGAATAATCACTTTATAGACCTGGTGTGTTCAATCTCGGGCCTGTCCTTAGAAAGTTATTGGGGTGCTTCAAATTTTTTTCTATGAGGTCTATTTAATGAATACGTTCAGTGAATAAACCATTCATGGTGTGTTCACGAAGTGTGTCCTAAAGGAATATAAAATGCACTATTGATTATAGAAGTAAAGTACAATATGAAAATATCTAGAAAGAAAAGATAATTTAGCTGTACACACGACCAGATCTGATAATTTCATAAATGTGCAAAATTTTATATTTCACGGCCCTCAAAAAGAAAAAAAAATCATTCTGCGAAATAATTAGGGTGCAAAAAAAATGTACCTGGTACCTTTTAATGAAAAATTCGCTGAGGTGTCGGTCTTTGAAATCCTTGACTTATTCCATTTTATCTTAATTGCAAATGCGAATAGTTTACTTCATATGAAAGTAAATATGGAAGGACATCGACAAAATGTATTTAAAATAGAAAAATCACCTATTGAAATTAGCTACTAATTAATTTTAAAAAATTTATTTCTTGCTGCTTTTCTTTCAATTGAACCAAAAATACGTAACAATAATAATCGGGATTTTCTCGGTGAATTTTTTATTAAAATGTACTGGGTATATTTTATTCATCCTAATTAAGCACTTTAAAAATTTTACTAATCGGCATTTTTTTATTAGAAGGCTGTATAAAAAAAAATTCAAATTTGCATTTTTATAGAATTACCATTTCGGGGTACTACCAACTATCATAACTAAATCCACCTCTGCTTTCTGATTATTTGTCGTATTTCACTTCACTTCCACGACCAGCTGTTGGTTTTATATTCCTTTTGGACATTCTTCATGAAACACCCTGTATAGTTTAGAAAGACTTACAGTTTATCCAATAATATTGATACTGCCTTGTTAGCTCTGTTTTCGTTATGGTATATCTGTATATACATACGTTGCTTGGTTCAGAAATGAAATCGTCTTATTGATTTCCTAGTGTTATTTATAAGGGGTGGGGGAACAAACTCATTTTACGAAACAGTCTAATTCAATGAAACATGAAATTTCAGAAAAGAAAATTGCAAAAAAATAAGGATTTGTGTGTCCTATCTTGCAGAAAATTCTGTTCGTAAACTCCTAATCCTTTAGCTTAGATAGCGGACAGCCATTGCTGACGATTATCGATTGGTTCGAACATCTTCAGTGTGGGTGGTCTTGTATGGTGGGTGTGAAAATGTGCTCGCAACTAATTTCTGCGTAATCTTTTACGAAAAAGGTATGGGTGACAATCATACCAAGCATGTTAAACTGACAAGCTGTATAATCGTTCTTCGTACATAAAATATAAAGAAACTTAATTCACAATTTCTGATACCAGGAAACCTAAACCTTTAATAATTGAGCCTTTCATTTTGAAGTTTTACAAGCTGCGGGCTCTCCAGCTGTATATATATTTTTGGTGGAAATGCTGGCCAGTCTCTTCCACACACGTATACGGCGGTCATCAGCACTGAGAAGCGGGATTTGTTGCTAAAGCTAACATGCCTCCAATTCGACACTGTTCATATTGCTCGAGCTCGGCACCAATCCAGACCAATCCAAATACTACTAACATTATTGTCGCATGTGCCATTTTTGTCAAAATATCATTGTATTCTCATAGTATGTTCATTATCATATATATTAAACTAATTCATCATATATGTTTATCTAATGAACTGATATCATTGCAATTTTTACATATTTTATAATAATAAACTGCATATTTATCAGATTTAGTTATTATAATAGTTATCGCAGTACATTTTATATATACCATATTTTACGACCATATGTTCTGTTCAAGAATTATCGTGTTTTTAATACAATTTTTATTTTTGTACAATATCTTCTATTGGTACCGTTGATTTAAATGATCCTTCTCGTGTATTCCGCTTATCTGATATCGTGTCCATGCATAAATTGATCTGCTTGCTCACTGCGTAAAATACCTTGCTGCTTTAATCGATAATCGTACCATGGATCTTCTTACTGGTCCGCGATCGCTCTACCGTTGAGCTACTGGGACGAATTGCAAACCATCATCGTCGAAGTGGACACTGCAACTGACTATTATTCGCATAATTGTTATGTTTATAATATTCAACCTTATAGTGCGGGTCCATAAAACTTTAAATTTCTTTTTATTTAAATTTATGCTCTAGCAATATTTTAGAATTGTGAATTTTTTATTTCCTCGATTATTTTCATAATTTTTGTTCGAAGAATGGTTTTCATAATCGTACTGTTAATGAGTGGAAGTTTGTATGTATGTATGTATGTATGAATGAATGCATGCCCCCCTTACTCCGATGCCAATTATTGGTCTAGAACCTATCGTGTTTTTTTTAACGTAGCTAACTATCCTAGGAGTAGAAGGAAGCTTTCAAAAATTCGAAATATTCAGTAGATTTTAAAATACTTTCGAAAAACCCCTGAAAAGTGCGGAAAATCGACCTCGAACGATAAAACGCATCTTCTTCCACTATTTTCGATGTGTGATTTAAGGTTTTTTTAAATGGAAGTCAAAAATATTTTAAAAGGAGCAAAGGAGCTATAAAGCCAGAAATTCGACAAAGTCGATAGTTATTTTTTGCAGGTTTTTAAAAGCGGACAAATTATATATATATATATATATATATAAATCTGTATACATAAATAAAATGATAAATTCCATAATATATAAATAAAATAGATATAAATAAAATAAATATATAAATAAAATCCCCCCATCTAGAAAAGAAATGATTTCTTTATAATGAAACAAGAAAGATCAATCATGCATAAACCACTCATTTTGAAACACTTTCCAACTGAAATGCAATTTTTAAGCATCATTAAAATGCGATATATTCAGCGCTGATATATTTTTAATTATCCCAGTACTACAATCATCTATTATATTTGAAAATGCAATGTCTATTGAAAAAAAAATGAACTTTATTCAAATGATGTTATCGAAATATAAATCGGCCGGTTCTGTGTTGAAGACCCAGACCACACGACCAGCCCGAAGGCTTATGGTAGGCCGGTTCTGCGTGTAAAAGCAAGTAATGAATTCTTCATTCATATCACTTTTATTCCAGAATCCAGTGAAAAATAATTTTAAGTGAAAAATATTCAGCAATTCTTGTATACATTTTGCAATCATCTGTTTACAGTCTGCATCCATTAAAATTAGACTTAATTATAGAAATAATCAGAGTTTGATGATCATTTAAACTCAAAAATATTGTAATTGCGTTAGTGCAGAATGTACAGAAAATACATAAAAATAAAGCGGTTTTAAGACGAATGCAATTTTCAAAATTTCACTCGAAAATTTAGGGGGGGGGGGGGTGTTCAGAACATTCGATTGCGTATAAAAACAATAGGCTTCCAGTGTTTACGGATCTTGATTTTTGTACCAAATTTCATTCGAATCGGTCCAATCGTTCGTCAGTTATCGTCTCCACAGACTCACTGACACACACACACACCACTTCAAAAATGTTTGATTCGTGATCAGGGATGCTTGAAACGTGCTCTCCCGTCGAAAACTCGAATTCGAATTTTCGACCCCGTCACAATACTTTCCTTATACATTATGTATATAAGGAAAGTAATAAAATGCATTATTATAGTCCATCAGCATTACATGGGCGCCCATAGGAAAGGAAAAGAGGGAGAATATGCCCTCCTGGACGTTCAGGGTCACAAAGGAGGGCATGAGGCTAGTTGATATTGTAAATCTTATCATTGAGCTTGCCCACTCGTGCGTCAGTGGTCTTCCCCTCCCCACTAGGATAATGTTCTATGGACGCCTATGTCAGCATATCTGAGACCAAGACATCAACTTTAGCATTTCTTCTTGCATTACAGACGTGCAGCAGTAACTGCGCCACCAGCAAACCTAAAATTATAAAAATCATATTTTATTTATATTTTATTACATTAGATTTGATGTAACATTTAAGAAAATATTACATTAAACTTCAATTAATTTAGTCACAATATCTGCCAAAAATTGAGGCTTCAGAATTTGGAAACGTACAAAAGTGCTACAAGAAGTATCACAATAGACAGGTTTAGCTCTTAGAGTTACTATTCTCTCAACAAAATCGGTGACAGAGCAAAGTCAGTGGACCATGAATTCAGTGGCAGCGAATCTAAAGGTAGCTGCACCACATGCTTTCGTCAGCGTGCATAATTTTATTTGATTGATTAAAATTGACTTCTGACTTGTTTTAAGTTGATTGAAAAGTTTTGTGAAGAACTTTTTAATCAATTGAATGACTTTAATACCATTTCATTAATCGAATGACCTTAATGCCATTTAGTGATGACTTCAATGAGCAAACTCTCACTGAAGCTCCTAACACAGACCTGTTTGGGGAAAAATACTTATTCCGTTGCAGGGATTTTTATTTAATATAGAAATGCATTAATTACATCTAAGGTTGTCAAATTAATAAATGAGTTTTACAAAACCTTTTGAAAAACTCAACCACAATTTCCGAAAATAAAATACATAAGGTTTAGCCAATCTTGAAGTATATTTATACTGTATACTTTAAGAAAAAAAATTAAAACGTTACCATAAGCGCTGTTAATCGGACATCGATATCGATATATGAATAATTTATATCGATATATTAATAATTGCGAGACATTGCTATATAGATGATATATTAATATCACCTATACAGGGTGTATATAAACTGTTTTGACAAAATAAAAGGGGTGGTAGTACCCATCAAGACGAACAATATTTACAATGGAACCCAGGGTCGCATTCCACTCTAAGTGTCAGAAAAGGGTAAAGTTGAAGTTGAACTTTCAACAGTGAAATTAAGGAGAATTAACGTAATCATAAGTTGCACAATCCTGTTTATTTACACCAGAGAAAGACTCAAAGTAGATGCTCAAAGTGACAGACAAGGTTGCCGTTGCACAATTAACAATGACGAATGAACTACTGACGCACACTTCAGAAGACACCTGATGTCGTGTTTATCCTGTCCGCTGCAACAATGATTCTCGCAACGAAATTTTCTATGGAGTCCGCAGGCGTCTCGTACACCAATGATTTTATGTGCTCCCAGAAGAGGAAGTCCAGTGGGTTGAGGTCCGGAGAGAGTGAAGGCCAAGCCACAGGTCCACTACGTCCAATTCACCGTCCGAAGTATGTGGCATACAAGAAGTGTCAGATGAAGTATCGGAAAAAGTGACGGTGATGTTCTGGAGATGTGAAACTTCTCCGACACGACAACTTTGTCGTCCGAAGTGGCGACTTGTGTTTTTTAGACAAGTTTCGAAGTTACTCTTTTCTGACACTGAGTTGAATGCGACTCTAGGTTCCATAATAAATATTGTTCATCTTGATGGGTAATATCGCCCCTCTTATTTTATCAAGACAGTTTATATACATCCTGTATATAGATACTGCAATATATCGGTTATTAAACTAGCATATCAATATGACAAGTGTTCGGGACAGAGAGAGAAATATGAGCTACTATAGTATTCAATTAATTTCACAGCAAAGTGAAAGCAAATTAAGCTATTACTGCTGCAAAATAATTTGTTCAAGAAAAATTGTCACTTTGTCAGATTCAGAGAGATTCCTGATATTTAAATACTACAAATTCAATATAATTTAAAATAAGCATTGAATTTATGTATTATTTTGTTCGAATACACTGGATCTTATTCTTAAAAATAACGTTAGAAAGAATATTGAATTTCTGCCTGTAGATGATGTGCTGTTCAATTTTTGTGACATTTGTTTATTATTCTATTAACGCCGTTGTCTAAGATAATTTTTTTTTCCTTTTGAAAACTCAAAACACACAACAAAATAAATAACTATTTTCTGTAATAATAAATCTACAGTTATTTTCTTCTTTCAACACTTGTTTTCCATTCTCAAAAAAATATCTTTTCAAAATTACTAAATCCATAAAACATATTGGACATATAGGGAGAATTTTGTAAAAAATATTTGATTTAAAAGGAGTATTTTTTATCTGAAAGTAATTATCAAATACTTCATATTGTTCTAAATAAAAAAAAAACATTCTGGTATTTGTAGAACATTGTTTAAAGTTTTTATTGAAAGCCAAAAGTCATTAGCTTAGGCAATAATAACATTGAAAAATCAATAACAATACCGGAGCAATGTGACAAATAACTTTTATTGTTCCTGAGTTAAAGCTGTTTGTTCACTGCTCTCGAAAAAATGGGATTTGATATCATTAATGTCTGCAGATGCCATCAAAGATTTTATAGTAATTACGACTTTTTGTTTCAAACAGAAGAGAAACAAAAAAGTAAATATGCAGGCAACGCATGACTTTTATCTCGAACTAAATTTTTTTTTATCTTTATACAGAGTGATTATAAGTCCTTGTGTTTAAGGATATACAGATTCATGTAGCAGCCAAAGCTCACCGAAACTTAAAAAATTAGTGGTAATATCACCCCATTTTGTTAAGTAAACTTAAGTGTTATTGAACAAACTTAAATGTTGTTGAGCAAACTTAAATTTTGTTGAGTAAACTTAAGTTTGGTTGAGAAAACTTAAATTCTATTGAGTAAACTGAAGTTTTGTTGTGCAAAACATGAGGAAGATATTTTTTTTTCAACAAATTTGGGTCTAAAAATGTTTGCCGTTTGTTAATTTAACGCTGCGAGTTGTGAAGATGAGTAAAATGCCCACTTCTAGTTTTCAATTTATGAATTTTCCCTAGAACGAATTACCCGCCGTTGCTCTAGTTTTGAACAAAAATATTTTCTGCTTTGCTTTTTTTGCCATGCATAACCATACCAATTGTGCAACACGAGCGTAATATGCGATGAATAAGCTCCTTTGATGTGCCCTAAATAAGCGTGCTGAAAATACTTGATACTAGAAGAGTAGAAAATAAGTTATTTTTAGCTAAAAACGTTGGGTTTTCATTTTTTAACTTAGTTTTCGTTTTTAAAGTTTTAGTTTACAAGTAAGGTTGTCATATTTTATCATCTAGTTTGTCTTCCGCCATCTTCTGAGATTGAATTTCACAATCTAAAGGAAAAGATTCCTTTCGTCTGCTGGAAGAAATTGATTTTGAAGCCGAAAATAAAAATAAAATGCTATATGCTGTTTTCAAAAGTTTACGTCTGATGGAAGTCAAATTTTTACTCATACTTATATTATTAAAATAGTTCTATATTCAAAAACTTGAAAATGTATCTTTTAAATCAAAATTAGAAAATCGCGAATTTTATGGCTCTCTGACATCTAAATCAAAAGTTTGAGACATATTTCGCAGAATGCCTACGATAAAAAGTTCTCGCTTATGAGCAGAATCATTTGCTCAATAAATTGGATTTACAAAAATGGCAAAAATTCGGCCGAACTTTCTAATTTCATAACTTTTAAACTACTTTAAGCTAAAAAATAAAAACCTTGGCAAAATCTATCGCTTTGGGAGTTCAGCTACCCTTGTACTGATTTACATGGCTGTTTGATTCTTCGAGTTTTCGCTACAGAAGATATACACGCACAAACAGACAGACATGTTATTTTAATATGTAATATAAATCAACTACAGATGTCGTTATTTTATACGAGATAAGCATAATGGCTCCGACATTCCTGAAAATGCATTGATTCGGAAGGTATTCAATGCAACAATGTCCATTATGTGTTTATGCTTGGGAAAATTCACTCAGAAAACCAATGAAATTTATCGATCACGAGTGAGGGTTAGAATTTCTAGTTCATTTGGCTTGGCATTCCCACTATTGCGTTTTACTACCTTCAGCGCAAAAACATCTTTGACAACGATTTTTTTAAACTATTCTTTTCAAAAACTCAATTCCGCACATTTTTATAGATATTCCTACAAATTTGGTTCATTTTCTGTCTTTACGTATCTCTGTCGTCAGGCTTTAAATACAGATAATGAATACGTTAGAATTACGTTGTATCCAATGTTTTAGAGTAATTTTCCGCACCATAATTATCTTTTTTCTTGCTTTCATTTTTAACACTTTGCAACACAATTGTAATACCACCTTTATTATTACTTTCCATCTAGACTCAAACCTGTTTTTATGCGGCCTTTTTTTTGTGCGATTTTTTATTTGTACGATTTCTTTTGTGCGATTTTTTTATGTGCGGTATATGAAAATTTCAATCCAATTGGAACATGACAGCAGATAAAATCTATGCAGGACTCCAACTTTGCCATAAATTAGAATGACATTTTCTTGCAATCGATGCCAATTCTGAAAGAACTTCAAAATTCCAAAAGGAGCTTCAATCTTGTATATCTGGCTACCGAGACATATACAAGCGTCTAGTGAAACAACAGTCGTCGCAAAAACTGATCACCGACAACATGGTAACTGAAAAAAAGTCAACTCTAAACGAGTGCGAGGTAGTATCTTCAAGTGACGAAAGCGATTTTGAACCAGTTTACCACAAGAAAGTTCGCGTATTGTTAGACTACGAAGGATAATGGTTATACGTTTTGAAAAGTTTTATATGTGTAAAATAAGTACATATGTAAATAAAATATTTAAAAATGTTCGCATGTGCATTTTCTAAATCAGATTCCAAAAGGTTTAGCGAGATTCCAAGTAGCTACCAAGCCTCGTGTCTTGATTTCGTTTAAAAAAGCAATTCCTAGTTATTTCGTAAGGTTTTGAGTTATTTTCTACGTGAGACTTTTTTATGCGATCCCTATTCACCACATCAAAAAAATACTTTTTAATTGTGTTGCGAAAACCATTTTTTATAGCTACTCGTGAAGTTTTGTGTGATTTTTTTATGCGTTTTCTTTTATGCGGGCCCTATCCACCGTACAAAAATAGGTTTGAGTGTATTTTAAATTCAGTTATAAAATCAACGACACAACATCATAGATAAAAGGTCATTTTATAAAATCATCCTACAAGACGTACATAGCTTTAAAAATCCAGAGCACTTTCGGGCATTACTATACCCTTCATCAGTGGCTATACGAAACAGTAAACGCGGAATGCTTATTTGCAGACCAGATCAGCAGAAAAATTTGCATAAATGAACACAAAATAATGGTAGTACTGGCAGGCTATTAAAATTAATCAATTACAAATACAAATTTAGGGCTTATACCTAAGAGATTTGATTTAAACAAGTGGCAATTATTTTACAAAGAAAAAATTCAATTCAAAAATGCAGCCAAACACAATTACAATAAAATGATGTCACAGATAACTGTGAAGAGGTTTGACATGCATAGAGTCGAGTACGAGTCGCAAAGCGTAACTTAAAATTTGAACAGAATCAAAATTACAAATGGAATCACTGTAGATGTAAATAAAAAATCTGATGTGGGCAACACATGACTTTCCTTATATAATGTAATGAATTTACTACTTTTACAGTAAAAAAATAGATTTTTCTTATAGTAGATACTAATATTGTTTCCAAGATATTGAATTTTCGACAATTAGTCGTCATTTTCATTGATTTAGCATCATTTTTATCCATTTGGTGAGATTTTCATTAATTTGGCAACATTTCAAAAAAGTCGCCAAGTTGGCGACATTCCGCCAAATTCGTCGCCAAAATCTCGCCAAGCGTTATGCACTAAGAAAAAAGTTATTCTTACAACAGATAAATGACTATTGGCGTTCAAATACAAAAGTATTATTCAAAGTATATTTTTTCATGAATGGAACGAGCTAGATCCACGAGAATGATGTCACCCAATTTATCGCATGATATTATGTATAAAAAGTGAACATGTTTCTCAATAGGAAATATTTTTTTTTTCATTTTATATGACTTTTTCATAATTTTTTTGAAAAATGTACAATATCTCGAGAAGGGTTCATGTTAGCGTTCTAAAATTTATGCCAATCGTTTTCTAATGAAAAATTACATAAGAAATGTCTATTTGCGTAACTTTATTAGCGGTTTTGATTTTTTGACGATTTTTTCAAAATTTCATTCGAAAATTTAGGGAGGTTCTGAACATTCGATTACGTATAAAAACAATAGGCTTCCAGTGTTTACGGATTGTGATTTTTGTACCAAATTTGGCTCGAATCGGTCCATTCGTTCGTCAGTTATCGTCTCCACAGACTCACTGACACACACACACACACACACATACTTTCACACACACACACACACACACACATACTTTCACACACACACACACACACACACACACACACACTGACATCACTTCAAAAATGTTTGATTTGTGATCAGGGATGCTTGAAACGTGCTCTCCCGTCGAAAACTCGAATTCGAAT
The DNA here is from genome assembly GCA_951213105.1 of Amaurobius ferox. Classification (NCBI taxonomy): domain Eukaryota; kingdom Metazoa; phylum Arthropoda; class Arachnida; order Araneae; family Amaurobiidae; genus Amaurobius; species Amaurobius ferox. Next base: position 20,914,679 of record OX578149.1, read on the forward strand.
TTTCGACCCCGTCACAATACTTTCCTTATACATTATGTATATAAGGAAAGTAACAAGGATTCATAAAGAAGGATATTACTTGAGTTATTACAACGAATTAAAGGGAAGGTTTTTTTTTCAAAGATGGGCTGAAATTTATCTTTAACAACACATTGGACAAAAGCCGTAGAAAAAATTTACCATTCTTGACGTCACGAGTGTGTTCCGCTAACCGAATACCAACAGTACTTTTAGTACTACCAATGTAAAATTTATAGTCATTATCAGGAGTTAACAGGGGTACAACGCACACCCCGGCATGGCTTTTAAAGTTATCAATATCCCCTAACATATCGGTGCGAATACGATTTAATAAGGTAGCAATATTAGAGTTAGCGGGTTTGAAACCAAATTCATTACAAAATTGAATAAGGGGACGGAAAATATTAGGATGATATGGAAAACAGGATTTATGCGGCAGACGTTCAATAACCGCAACAAGTTTAGTACCAGTTTGAGTGAATTTACGGCTGACATGCGCAAAAATCTTATAAATAAACTCAAAGGAATAAGCTGTCTCATGGCCAAGATTAAACATAAAGTTAATTTCATTATTTATAGCCGAAATAGAAGAGTAAACATTAAATGCACGATTAAAATAAGCATTAAAAGAAGCTTTTTTAGAGAATATAGGATGAGAAAAATTAGCAGAGATACACGAGTTAGTAAAAGTGCGTTTACAGAAAACAGAAGTTTGAAAACCGAAGGAGGTGCGGGTAACAAGAACATCCAGAAAAGGCAAAGAAAAATTGGACGGTAAAATAAATCATGGGGAAAAAATCATTAACTTTTTCCAAAACATTAAGGAGATCATTTAAATCATGATCTCAAACAATGAAAACATCATCAACGTAACGACACCAAAGAATAGGTTTATACGTTAAAAAAGGCAAAATTTGTTCACTGATCTGGTCTACATATAAGCGTTCCGCGTTTATTGTTTCGTATAGACACTGATGAAGGATATAGTAATGCCTGAAAGCGCTCTAGATTTTTATAGCTATTTACGTCTTGTAGGATGATTTTATTAAATGACCTTTTATCTTGGATGTTGAGTCGTTTATTTTATAACAGTTGGAAAGTGTTTATGACTTTGTTCATTCTGTCTGTCTGTCTGTCTGTCTGTTTGCACGATAACTGCCGTAAAAATAATTTTATCAAAATGAAATTTAGGTATGTTGTTGAGACAGTCTGTGGGACATATGGGAATGAAATTGGATAATATCATCCAATAATTTTTGGATTGAACCCGTGTTGAAGAAAATAAAATACATTGAACCCTGAGGAACCTAATTTTTAAACATTTTTAAACACAGTTAAAATTCACAAATTCCTTCGAAAATTTTAGCAAATATTCAAATTATCCCATAAAAAATGTAAAAAACAATTCAGCAAAATATGTTCTGTAGTTTTTTAAATAAAACTTACACCCATTATTATAATTACACCCATATAATATGTAATTACAATTACACCCATATAATATGTAATTACAATTACACCCATATAATATAAAGAGATCACTTGACCCACTTTAAAATAAAGTATAGCATTCATCTTTTTTTCCTAGGGTAAAAATCCTGATTTTTAAAGTCCTTTTAAATTTATATATTGGGCTGCATCCGTCCTAAAACCGTTTAAGTTTTGCGTATTTTCTGTGTATATATATTCTGCGCTAACGCAGTTACAATATTTTTGAGTTTAAATGATCAACAAACTTTGATTATTTCTACAACCAAGCCTAATTTTAATAGATGCTGAATGTAAACAAGTGATTGTAAGATGAGTTGTATAAGAATTGCTTAATTTTTACACGCAAAATTATTTAACACTGGAATCTGAAATAAAAGTGTATGAATAAAGTATTGACTGCTTTTACATAGAGAGCCAGACGATTTATATTTCGATGAGGTCATTTGAATAAAGATCATTTTTTTCAATGAAGTGTTATGTTTTCAAATATCATAAATTATTGTAGTACTGTGATAATTGAAAATATATCAAAGCTCAATGTATCGCATTTTAGCGATGTTTAAATAGAATTGCATTTCAGTTGGAAAGTGTTTCATAATCAATGATTTATGCTTAATCGATCTTTCTTGATTTTATTTATTTATTTATTCCTCGTCAAACTGAAATTTTATTACAGGAGAAAATGTTCTAGATAAATATATTTTTCTCCGGTTATTAATGAAATATGTCTGCGAAATCTGTGGAAACCAATTCACATTTTCTTCGGAAATCAGCAGAATTTTGAAAGTATTATTCTCTCTGTATGAACCGATTTTTACGAACATCTTTTCTTTTCACCCAAAACAAAAAACCTTTCTGTAACAGTTTTCTTAACCTTACAAATGTTATTATTTTATGACACCATAGGTTCTATTACTGTGTTATTTTATATTGCCACGTTCTGCTAAACAAAGCAAGGAGGAGATAAAAACGAAGGAAACGTGTACGTAAATGTATTATTTTCGTCTTATAAGAATGTAACAATGCTAGAGTTAGAAATATATTCTTCAATGATGTTTCTTAGCATAAAAAGGTTTTCTTGTCTTTCAGTGCGTTACATGTCTAATGTATTTGTTGTAGCCGACTGCATTCCTGCCGAAACATCGATCGACCATGCTAGGAATTAGTACCCGAATTATAAGTTCGGGCAAAGGCTAGCTTGGGGCCTAATCTTATAGTATTGGGCTTGTAATCTCTAGATATTCGATTTGGGCCTGGGCAAGATAAAAAATGTCAAATTCCTACAATTGTTACCCAGACGTGATTTGAACACCTAATGAAGGAATAAGAAAGAAAATAAATAATAGTGTAACAAGGATTAAAGATAAATTCTAAATGCCATTAATTGCACATTATATAATATGAGGGCAATATTGGAATATTATCGAAGATTTGAAATTTCAATGTATTTATCCAATTTAGGCTATAGAACAGTATTTAACTATATTTATCGTGGTGGATGTATGTGCTGTCCACTCTAAATTGAAAAACGTCCACCATTTTAATGAAATTTGGCAGCTTATGTCGTTCCTCCTCTGGTGCTGATGAGATTTGGGACAAATCGAAAAAAAAAAAGATCCTCCGTTTCGAAATAGCTAATGGCAATCTAAGCAGTTAAATAAAAAATAAATATTCTTTAATATGCTACATAAATGCAAGGGTTTTTCAAAGAAATATTCCATACTGCATAAGAGGGCACTATAGCAACATTATTTTTAAACTGCTGGAGGGAGGGAAAGTGGGGGGAAGGAGAGGATACTGCTAACTTGGCCATAAAATCCAAATTGTCCAACAGCCGGCCCTGTAATAAGGATAATGCTTACATAGCATATTTCACTAATTTAGTGAAATTAACTAAATTACAAAAATTCATTTCAAAACTGAACAAATATTGATACTTAATGAAACAAGTTACTGTTATAAAATATAATGCATAAATATTATTGGAATGATTTTCAATGGCAGCAAAAATATTTTGATCAAAAATTTTAGCTCTGTATTTTATTGAAGACTAGCAGCATACCCGTTCTTCGTACGGAGTATATAATATAAAGAAACTTATAATTCGCAATAATGTGCAAATTCTATTAAAATATTAAATTTATTGCTCCTAAAGAGAAGTTTAAGAATATCTGTTCTCACTATGCAAAATTACCTTCACGGACAGATCTGAAGAATAAAACATTCTGGCCCCTTTTGCAAGCAAAATTAGAAAAAAAAAGGAATTGAATCAATATATGCAACCCCGTACTACTTATATTGCCGCAGATTAGAAAATATACCAGTGTGTTAGTAGAAGATAACCCGTATTACAATATGAGTCTCAAAAATATTTGCCAAAATAAAAGATATGACGTAATAAATTGAAAATATCAATAATCCTCGTACTCTTTATACCAGAAGGTTGCAATTGATTCCAATATATGCCAATATATATCCAAACATATGCCAATATACCTGTACTACTTATATTCTCGTAGATTAGAAGATATACCCGTGCATTCCTAGAAGATTACTCGTACAACGTACAATACATGAGTTTAAATAATTTTTGCCATAATAAAACAATTGCATAATAACTTGAAAATATCAATAATCCCTGAATCAATAATCTCCGAAAATATCAATAATAATAACGTTTAAATCTGAAGACCTTCTCCTATCATTCTCCATCAATATCCTCATCATTCTCCTCTTCATTTTCTTGTTTTTCCTCATTCACTAAATTTATAATTATGTCATTGAATATACCCTATTATCATCCTCATACAGACAATCTTGAATATCTTTTGCCCTAATAGGTTCTTAAAATTGATGATTTTTTCCCTAGTTCTATGGGCGGGTGATCATCTTCATCGTCATCATCTTATTTTTCTTCCTCCTCTGTTTCTTTGACAAAGAAATTCAAGACTTCACTAGAGTTTATATTTTAACTTCATCAAAATACGCGATAAATCAGTAAAAAATAGCTGGATTGGATAACTCAGAGGTTTGAATAATCGGGAGTCGGATAATCGGGACTGTACTGCACTAGAAAACAACTATTTTCATAAACAACCATATCTATGATTGCATAATAAAGACTTCCATGAAATCTCTAGAAATTTTCTTTTCCATTTTGATATCACCACAGTCGAAATTGTTATCTGTGTTCTTAAGCCCAAACCTTCGTTATATTTCGTTGACATTTTTTCCAAAATCGTCTTTCTTAAATAGTTTCTTAAGCTTTCAACGCTCTCATTTTAGGGCAGACATAAGTTTGTAGCGGTATTTTTACATTACCACGTTCTTTCAAACAATTTAAAGAGAAAATGACATAGTAAAACGGACAACAAACATGTAGTTTTATTTTTGTTCACGTCCCCGGAAGAATGCAATATTATTAGGTTGGAGAAAAATAAATCTGTAATTCAGTTTTTCAATTTACGAAATGTTATTTTTTCCCTTGACGTACAACAAAAATGTTTAATGTATCACTGAATAAAAATATGATATACGAAAATAAAACGATAAAAGGATTTAAAGTTTCTTTTGTTATTTAATTTGCATTTTAATATATATTTTTAGCTATCTATTACAATCTGTTGCGTTTATTCCCAGTTTTACACTATAAAAAAAATCCGATGTGTGTAGCATATGACTTTCCCTGCAGACTCATATTCGTTTTCTTTTTCTTTTTTTAATAATTCATTAGTTTGAATTTACTTTCACAAAAAACGATGTATAATTATTTGAAATTATACTAAATTTTCACTTTTATACAAATTTTCATTTTCATTTGGTAACTGGACGCATTTTCAGACCCTGTGTAGCAAAAAACTAAAATATCCAGAGCGGCTAGCCTAAAACAATGAGGCTGGTTTTATTATTTTCATTGCCAAAAATGAGCAATAAACAAGCATTTAATTGATACATTTGAGCAAACGTAGTTTTTTTTATTTTATATCTTGAAAATTTTTGTGGGACATTTTACAAAAGTTCTCCTTTTCTGAATTATACCAAAATCTAATCAGTACCAGGGTAACCCACAAGTTAAATTAAAAAAAAATGTAACATTTTATGAAATTTGGTTCATTAGTTTCTTTAATTAGAATTAATACATACATTGCACACACACACACATACACACACACAAAGAAAGACACAGACGTCACGCTAAAATTAGTTCTTTCGTATTCTAGAAGTCCTAAACCGTCGAAAACTCAAGTTGCGATTTTCGACATGATTCCAATATTTTCCCCATACATTATCATATATTGCAGGGAAAGTAATAAATTTGATGTGGGCGGTTTTATATGCATGTGATGGAGGGTTTTGCAATGTAAAATATCTAATGTGGGTAGCACATGACTTTCCCAACAAACTCAAATTCATTTTCTCTCTTTTTCATAATGGAATGGGTGTAGTTGCGCAAAATTATATGGATACTTATTTATAATGCTATCGAATTTACAATTTTAATTCAATTTTCTGTTTTATTAAGCGACTGGGCGATATTTAAAATGGTGAGGTTGCAAAAATTCCAAAGCCTGACATACCTTGAGAACGGTAAGTGATGGGGCTAATCGTACTCTTATTTTTTTTAACATTACGTATAAAACATGCATTTAATGAATGCATTTAAGCATATTTAGTTTTAATTTCATAATTCGACATTTGTTTTAGCTTTTTCATTAGAAACGGCAAGTTCTATTTCTTCGAAACGTACCAAAATTCTATCAGCACGAGGGTAGTCCACAAGAAACTTACCTACCAAATTTTGTGAATTTTTGCCGAATAGGTTTTTGAGTTTAAGCCAATACATATACAAACACACACAGACGTGAAATTGAAAATAGCTTTATCGTGTTCTAGAGTGTTCGAAACGTGTAAATTCATCGAAAACTCGAGTTCCTATTTTTGAAATTATTTCAATACATTCCCTATCCATTACTATGTATTGTAGGAAACGTAAACAAATGATATTATACAGTACACATACTTATTTTTATGTTTTCATAATAGCTATTTTATATTTTTACCGCGGATATATTTATTACTTTTACTATAGGTATTTTCGTACTTTTATCTTATACTAGCAGATATTCCCATTGTTACTCGGGATTTAAAATATTTACAAATTCTAAAAGCATACGTATTATTTTTCAAATAATTTATTGAATTATTTATTATAATTCCTTATATAAAACGTGTAAGAATCTCAGTTCTCGTTATACAAAATTATTTATATAGGTAAATTCAAAGAGTAAAACATTCTGATTACGGTTGTAAATCAATCAACAAAATTATGGGGTTTATTCCATATACGCCAAATTCTGATGTTGGCAGCATATGACTTTCCTTACATAATACTATACAATTAATTGCAAAGAAATGATGTACAAGATCCACGGTAAAAAAAAATTAACATTGAATTATACATTTGGCGCTTTTCTGGATAACAACATGTAACTCTATTTCGAAGTAACCTATAACTTATATTTCTCTCAAATTTAACTTGTTAGTTGTCAATATTGATAGAATCCGCAATATGTAATACAGTCCATATATTAAAAGATTTGATAAATAATTCATCCATTTGGCTTCAATTTTGCTAATTTGGCGTCATCTTTGCAATTTTGCATCAATAAAAAATATTTCGCCAAGTTAACCGCCAAGTTCTATAAATTTATCTCCACGTGTTACAGACTGGCAAAGAGAGAGTACGTTCTCTCGTGAGTTGAACTAATTAGATTCACGAGAATTATGTTAAAAAATTTGTCGCATAATATTACCTACAAAAAGGGTACATATTTCACAATAGTTAATACTTATTTTTATTTTATGTATTTTTTTATATATAAATTTATGGGAAAACGTGCATTGTCTCAAGAACGTTTCATGTTAGTGCTCTAAAGTTCATATTATTCGGTATCAAATGAAAAATAACTTAAGAAATGATTATTTATGTAACATTCTTGAAAGTTTCTATCTCTTAATGATGTTTTCTATATTTCATTCAAAAATTGGGGAGGGTGATTCAAACATTCGTTTACGTTCAACAAGTTTCCATTATTTAACGATTCTACTAATCGTACCAAGTTATGTTCGAAACGCTGCATTCGTTCATGAGATATCGCATCCACAGTCTCCCACATACATACACACACACATATCCCCCTCATTTACGTATCACTACACTCAAGTCCAACGATGCTTGAAACTTAATCTTCCGTTGAAAGCTCGAATTCGAATTTTTGACCCCGTCTATATAATATTCATTTCCGTTAATATTTTCCGTTTATATGTTTTATATAATAATACATGATTATTAAACCATGTATGCAGGGAAAAATAAAAATCTGATGTGGGCAGCACATGACTTTCCCTGCAAACTTATATTCACGTTCTCTTTATTTTAATTACATTTAATTTACTTTTAATTCAATTTTCGTTCTCATTTGATAACTGGACTTCTTTTCAAAGGTGGCGTAGAGAAAATACGAAAAAACTAAAATATCTCGAGAACGGCTAGACCTAGTGTAATAGGGTTGGTCTTATTCTTTTCTTCGTTAAAAATTACGTATTAAACAAGCATTTTATGGATATATTTGAGCATACGTAGATTTTTATTTTAGATTTTGGCGATTTTTGCGGGCCATTTTGCAAAAAAAGGCAGGTTATTTTTTTCCGAATCATACCAAAATCTAATAAGCACAAGGGTATCCCACAAGTGACTTACCTACCAACTTTTGTTTAATTCGATTTATTAGTTTTTTAGCTAGAATGGATACAAGCTTTTGCGGGCCATTTCGCAAAAAAAGGCGGGTTTTTTTTATCCCGAATCGTACCTAAAACTAATCAACACCAGATTCGCCCACAAGTGACTTGTCTACCAAATTTTATGAAATTCGGTCAATTACTTTTTTAGTTAGAGTGGATACAAAATCTGCACAGACAGACAGACACACACACAGACAGACAGACACAGAGACAGACAGACAGGCACACACACACAGACGTCACGCTAAAAATAGTTTTTTCGTATTCTAGAGGTCTCGAAACGTGTAGATCCGTCGAAAACTCGAGTTGCGATTTTCGGCATGATTCTAATACTTTCCTTATGCATTACCATGTATTGCAGGGAAAGTAAAAATAAAGACGCTGAACTGGTAGAAATAAATATTCCTGTGTCATTTTATGTCGTTGCAACAACATTTTAAACATATTTGGAAGTATGCGCATTTAAAAAACTTTTCGTCAAGATAAAACACATGAATTAAAAATTCAAAATATCAATAACTACCGCAATATCCTATCATATAAACGTGCTTGACGTTTTTGAGCATTAAAAATAATTTAACTCTGTTCTAATCAACATGATATAATTTTCTTAATAAAATTTCGGAGAAAAATCGTCTGACCATTATTATTACTATGGAATATTTAATTCTATTGCTCATTAATATTCCGACAATCTCTGGGGCAATCCGTAGCGACAACAATTGTAACCATACTAAATTTGAAAAAAAAATTAGCAAAAACTGTAAATTTATACAGAAACAGACAGATATACTTTCAATCTGGTGACTGCAGTTTTGTTTTAAGTGTAATTACAAGCTATTTTCATCCCAGAAATGCGGTGCATAATACTCTAAACTTAGAAAGCTATACTGCCAAAATCATAGATCGAGTTTTGGGGAATAGCATGGTAGGGGAACTTTACAACGTTGTGCAGAAAACATCTTGGATTCCAGGCAGAGATACACTGAACTATAAACGTGTTTGTGTCATGTTTCAGTTATTACACAATTCTTAGTGGATCTGCAGTAGAGAGGTCATAATAAGACCCCCTGAACAATTAGGATCATGGATTTTCCATGTTTACTTTTACTGTGACTGTGCAGTGCATGTTAATTGTATAACAGGCGATGCAAAAACATTTTTTCGTGGCCCTCGAGAAAAGTATAACACTTTGAAAACTATATGTAAAAATACACAATCGCAAATACTAAAAACGTTATTTAAAATAAAAAGGAAGGTGGCTGAGATGTAAAATAAATCTGTCAGAGAAACCTCCAATTAAGACAGTTTTCAAGACATAGAATTACCCTCACCACCCACTTTCCAGTAAAGCAACACTTATCAGTGTATCAATTTTAAGCTTTTTGTTAGCACTCTTCAAGACCAAATAACTGTTAACCGAACTCTGGCAGCAAGACAATATGTCCCATAGTGCAAATTAGCAAACAAAAATCTAATGGCCATTAAAGCAGCCATGCCATCTAGCCGTACCATACAATTCAATTTTTAGCTATTTGGTGAAGAGAGATAGCAAGGGGACACTAGTCCACTATGTTCAACTTGGCTGCACCGAAAACGTAATTTTAAAAAATACATATCATTGAGAAAAGGTTTAGGCAGAGCCGCCTATAAGTGGGGGAGAGAGAGACACCACTCGAGTAAGGATCCTGGACGTTAAGAGGGGGGGGGGCGAACGACCCGAATTTTTCCTTTGAAAGAGGAACAAACATGAAAGATTCATAAGGATGGGACAATCAATTACGGAAGGGATCCATGGTAATTGTTTATCGAGGGCATAATTTGTATGGGTGGCCCTGGATTAGTTTAGGAGTCATAAATCATTGAAACCAACAACTCTATCACAATTTTGATGATAGAATTCATTCAAACAACGCATATATATATATATTTTTTGCAAAACAGCGATTTATCTTTTCTACATCAAAATATTCGTAGAATATCTTTCGCAGTCGATTTTATTTGTCTGACGAATAAGTGGATTTTAAAAATACTTTCTATCTGACTTGAGCTCAATATCATTTCCGAACGAGATTTTCAATCCATGTAGCTTTCTTAAAATATAAATAGAACTACAGAATAGAATCCTATGTCCAGCAAATTGATAGGCATACGAAAATGAAATAGAAATACTCTTTTCCGAAGATGTAACACGACTGCAGTGTATATACCGTTATTCAAACATACATCTGCGCATTTCCAGTCTTCTAGAACACGAAAAGACTATTTTTGGTATGACGTCTGTAGGTGCATCTGTTACTCAGAGCCAAAAATCATTTGACGAAATTTTACAAAATTTGGTAGGTATATTACATGTGAGTTAGCATGGGGCCGATTAAATTTTGGTTGGATTTTGAAAAAAGGAAGCTGCCTTGTTTTTTTTCAAAAATACGCTCAAAAACCTTTAAAACTTGAAAGAAAATTAAATTGAGTGTCGCTTAACACGAATTTCACGTACCAGAATCAATTCTCAGTATCTTTTCTTTTCTTCAAATTTTATCAGAAAAGTTTTGGAAAATCGATATTATGAGTCCAAATGATAGCAATTATAGAGTGTTACCCTTCACTTGAAAAAACTCTGGATTGACACCATACTTGGCAATGTACTTTCGGAGGGGAGTAACTGTCCACCGACGGGGGTGGGGGGTAATAAACAAAAAATCTGATGTGAGCAGCACATGACTTTCCCTGCAGACTTATATTAGCGTTCTCTTTATTTTAATTAAATTTATTTCACTTTTAATTCAATTTCGTTCTCATTCGATAACCGGACTTATTTTCAAAGGTGGAGTAGGGAAAGTACGAAAAACTAAAATATCTCGAGAACGGCTAGTCCTAGTGTAATGGGGTTGGTCTTATTCTTTTCGTCGTTGAAAATTACGTATTAAATCAGCATTTAATGGATATATTTGAGTATACCCAATTTTTTATCTTAGATTTTGGCAATTTTTGCGGGCCATTTTGCAAAAAAAGGCAGGTTATTTTTTTCTGAATCATACCAAAATCTAATCAGCACCAGGGTGACCTATACCTGACTTATCTACCGAATTTTGTGAAATTCGGTCCATTAGTTTTTCAGCTACAGTGGATACAAGCTTTTGCGGGCCATTTCACAAAAAAGGCGGGTTCTTTTATTCCGAATCGTACCCAAAACTAATCAGCACCAGCCCCGCCCACAAGTGACTTACCTACAAAATTTTGTGAAATTCGGTCCATTAGTTTTTTAGTTAGAGTGGATACAAAATCTGCACAGACAGACACACAGACAGACAGACACACAGACACACAGACACACACACAGACGTCACGCTAAAAATGGTTTTTTCGTATTCTAGAGGTCTTGAAACGTGTAGATCCGTCGAAAACTCGAGTTGCGATTTTCGACATGATTCCAATACTTTCCCTATACATTACCATGTATTGTGTGATAAGGCTTTCACACCTCTGTGTTAAAATTGTATATTAAAGTATTGTTTTATTTCTGTGTGATTGAAAGTGTCAATTTCGAAATATAGATGTCTTTTCTACATGTTTTCAATTACATTGACTTTTAAGGGAAGTGAACTCTAAAATCGCAAAAGTGTTTATGTTCCAGAAAAATAGTAATAGTTTTGTATTTTCGCTTCTCAGTCGCTAGTTGGGAACTTGCAGGTTTTGCGCACGCGCGCGTTTGAAAAAGGATTTTGGAAGCAGTGTGGAAGGAGTCGTGGAAAAATGTAGACGTGTGTGTTTGATCCGCGTATGATCGCGAATTTTAAGAAAAGGTGGATTAATTTTGAAAGTGGAAGGATGTGATTAAAATATGTAACATAGTTCGACAAGTTGTGCGTAGAGTCGTTTGGCTCGGTTCAGAGATGAGTCACTCGTGTTTTTAAATGAATCAGCCTGGTAGTAATGGAATAATGAGTCTTGTGAAAAGAGAAAATGGTTCTTTCACTGGTCGGCTTGAATCGCTAATAGGGCTAGAGGGAAAGCTCATTTTACAGCGATTTGTATTTGCCTGACTCCGCCTTGTGTCCTAAGGTACGAATCAACCAATCTCCGTAACCAACCAAGATGTCGAATTCCGCCAGCATGATGTTGTGTAGTCAAGTTTCCCGACCATTATGGATTTTGTTCTGCGCAAGAATCTCGATGAGTTTATGCCGAGAGTCCATCCTGATATCCTTTCCCATGGTACAGAATTGTAAATGTTATATTTAAAAGAGACGAGGTAAAGTTTTATATATATTTAGTCTTCCACCTAACGAATAGAGTGTTAATTGTAAAATCCTCGTGAGTATCGAGTCATTGATGATGTTATATGAAAATGTCGTATATGTTCAAAGTATACAAATGTGATATATAAATGTCAAGTATAATATGAGGAATATTGTGTTTATTTTATGTATCAGAAAATATGTGTATTCTCTTGGTTCCTCTTCCTCCAGGGGTGTTCTTAATGGTCACCCTACCGAGTGTAACTCTGAGTTATTGCGAGAAATGCTTGTACTCCACTGTTTTCGATCAACTGCCTTGTTATTTCATGTTTAATAAATGTGTTTGATTTCAAAACTTTGTCTTCTCTGTCGAGTATACCAAAACGTTCGCGACAATTGCAGGGAAAGTAAAAATCTGATGTGGGCAGCACATGACTTTCCCTGCAGACTTATATCCACGTTCTATTTATTTGAATTAAATGTAATTCACTTTTAATTCAATTTTCGTTCTCATTCGGTAACCGGGCTTATTTTCAAAGGTGGCGTAGGGAAAGTACGAAAAACTAAAATATCTCGAGAACGGCTATTCCTAGTGTAATGGGGTTGGTCTTATTCTTTTCGTCGTTAAACATTACGTATTAAACGGGCATTTAATGGATATATCTGAGAATACCTAGTTCTTTAGTTTAGATTTTGAAGATTTTTGCGGGCCGTTTTGCAAAAAAAGGCAGGTTATTTTTTCCCGAATCGTACCAAAATCTAATCAGCACCAGAGTGACCTATACGTGACTCATCTACCGAGTTTTGTGAAATTCGGTCCATTAGTTTTTCAGCTAGAGTGGATACAAGCTTTTGCGGGCCATTTCGCAAAAAAAGGCGGGTTCTTTTATTCCGAATCGTACCCAAAAGTAATCAGCACCAGCCCCGGCCACAAGTGATTTACCTACCAAATTTTGTGAAATTCGGTCCATTAGTTTTTTAGTTACAGTGGATACAAAATCTGCACAGACAGACAGACACACAGACAGACAGACAGACAGACAGACAGACACACAGACAGACAGACAGACAGACACACGCACAGACGTCACGCTAAAAATGGTTTTTTCGTATTCTAGCGGTCTCGAAACGTGTAGATCCGTCGAAAACTCGAGTTGTGATTTTCGGTATGATTCCAATACTTTCCCTATACATTACCATGTATTGCAGGGAAAGTAAAAAACATGTAACGCTGCTATTTTTCACAAGAATAATTTAAACTATTAAATCTAGTGATCAGTGAGCCATAAATAAACCTTTTCATGAATGATTATGTCAAATGTTCCCGTTGTTGCTATGTTAAAAAAAATATAAAATGTTGAATAAATTCCAAAGATTTTGCTTCAATTTAAAGAAATTTTACCTAGTAGGATTTTTTTTAATAACAAAGCCGGATATAAAGTTTCGTGACAATCCATTAGTATTTGTGGTCGCTATTGTGTACACAAGAAATCGACTGCAGGCATTCAAACAGACCGAGATCACTCCAAAAATAGTCAAAACGTGTTCAGGAGGTCTTAAAACACATATCGATTTCAAAATATCGAATTCGAAAATTTATATGAACACAATACTTTCGTTATACTATATGTTACATAGTATCATGAAGTAAAAAATAAATATTCTGAAATATATACATTAAATGCTTGTTTTATTCGTAAAGTTTTATAATGAAGCGATTAAGTTCAACTCCGTTTCAAAAGAAACCATCCTTGAGAAATTGAAGCTTTTTCTTTAAATTTTTTAGGAGCTGGCAGCAATTTTAAATGGGATGAGTTGCCGAATGAAAAGAAAAAGGTGTATAGGAACTGCAAATTGCATATAACATCAAATAATCGTCCGTATACGTCTGGACAATTAAACTGAATTTAATGGAATATGAAAGAGAAAATGAACTTCAATCTGCAGAAAAAAAGTCATGTGCTGTTCACGATACATTTTTATGTTTCTAAAAATGTTTTAATACATGTTTAAAATGTACCAAAGATTGCTTCTTTGTTCTTAAAAACCTTTATGAGAAACTGTTTTCAATTATCGGTTATCCTTTTACTGAACACATTCTTTTGTTCCTGAATTTAAGGATTATTTTTTTACTGCAAAACAAAAGCAGATATTTAAATAGTTATCGGACTATTCATAAAATATACGATAGGTGCAGCACATGAATTCCCTTTACAAACACAAATTCATGTCCTCTTTCTGTCTTTCTTTCGTAATGCATGACATTGAGTTTAATTGTAACGGATGCTTATTTGAACTGAACACATTCTTTTGTTCCTGAATTTAAGGATTATTTTTTTACTGCAAAACAAAAGCAGATATTTAAATAGTTATCGGACTATTCATAAAATATACGATAGGTGCAGCACATGAATTCCCTTTACAAACACAAATTCATGTCCTCTTTCTGTCTTTCTTTCGTAATGCATGACATTGAGTTTAATTGTAACGGATGCTTATTTGAACTGAACACATTCTTTTGTTCCTGAATTTAAGGATTATTTTTTTACTGCAAAACAAAAGCAGATATTTAAATAGTTATCGGACTATTCATAAAATATACGATAGGTGCAGCACATGAATTCCCTTTACAAACACAAATTCATGTCCTCTTTCTGTCTTTCTTTCGTAATGCATGACATTGAGTTTAATTGTAACGGATGCTTATTTGAACTGAACACATTCTTTTGTTCCTGAATTTAAGGATTATTTTTTTACTGCAAAACAAAAGCAGATATTTAAATAGTTATCGGACTATTCATAAAATATACGATAGGTGCAGCACATGAATTCCCTTTACAAACACAAATTCATGTCCTCTTTCTGTCTTTCTTTCGTAATGCATGACATTGAGTTTAATTGGACGTTGAGTTGAGTTTAATAACACGGATGCTTATTTGAACTAACACCGAATTTACAGTTTGAATTCAATTTTATTTTTCATTGAGTGGCCTCGGGTGTTGTTTTAAATTGTGGCGTGGCAAAAATATTAGGAAACTTAAATATCTGGCTAAGAGTTAATTCCAGAGTGATATTTTAAGATTTTTATTTTCAGATTTTAGCTGGTCAGTTCGTACAAAAGCAAGCTTTATCTTTCCGAATATTATGAACGTCAGAATAACCCACAAGGAACTTACCTACCACATTTTGTTACCAAATAGTTGTAGTTGGTATGTATATTGCACACACGCAATTTCACATATACGCGCTCACACATACACACGCTCGCACACACTCACACACAAGCTTATATACACACACGCACACAAGCTTACATGCATACACACACAAGCGTACATACACAAGCGCACATACACGCACACAAGCGTACATACACACACGCACACACAAGCGTACATGCACACATGCACACGTACATACACACACACGCACATTCACACACACACGCACAATCACACATTACACACGCATAGTCACACGCACAATCACATACACACACGCACAATCACACACACACACATGCACACGTACAGACTCATATGCACATGCTCACACACGCACAATTACACACACACGCACAATCACACACACACTCACAATCACACACACACACACTCACAATCACACATACACACGCATAGTCACACGCACAACTACACACAACCACACACACACTCACAATCACACATACACACGCACAATCACATACACGCGCGTACAATCACCCACACACACGTACAATCACACACACAGATATCACTAAAAATTCTGGGACCGTGTTTTAGATTCTCCGAAATGTGTAAATCTGTCGAAAACTAGAGTTCCGATTTTTGACTCTATCCCAATACATTCCTTATACATTACAATGTATTGAAGGAAAAATTAAAAATAATAAGAATAATAGTTCCATACTTAATTTTGCGATAACTACGGTTGAGAAGCTTGTAATAAGGCTCTAAAAGACTAAAAACCTGATTAGATTACAAATTTAAGTCCCCTAAAATCATATTTCCAATTATCTCATTAACATTGCTGAACAAGCATAAATCAGCTTGTCGTGGAAACGAAAAATATTTTTTCTTCTAAAAGCATCAAATTTCCCTTTAAAATAGAAACGTCTACATAAATTTTGCAACTTGCAGAAAAGTTTTAGAAAGAAAATCTACTTTAAATTTATCTCAAAAATATAATCATCTATTAGCTGCTGAAAGAATCATTTTTCTTCAAAGGTAGTGCAAACACATATCTATAATGGACTTTGAAAGTCTGGTGAAGAAAAATCGTATAAAAATGTACTTCTTCTTCAGTCAAAGCGATTACGGTGTAATTTAAAATGCACTTTTACAAAGAATATTTTTTCCTTTAAATCATTTTTTATACTATAAAACATTTTTTACAAAAAAAATTAATACATTAAAACATAATAATACAAAATAGCATTAAAATTGTATTACTTGGATTGATGTATTTTCACTAAAAGCAGACGTTAAACATTTGATATAATAAAAATTCTTGTTTTAGTCATATTAAAATTCCCTGAAACTGCTGTGTACATCAATATGCAATAAAATAATTTTTATGCTACAATTTTTTAAGATATCTATTCATAAAGTTTTTACAGTTATATCTGCTCATATATTTAAATTTGTGGGTGTTAATGCGCATAAATCTCCCGTAACCTATTGTCTTATCATAAAGAGCAGAAATTCGTAATTTTTATTCAGTGTTGAACCCGTTGAATACTATTTTCCTTTCCTTATAGATTTTTCTTCCATTTTGTCGCATTTCCGTTTGGTAACGATATTTTTCCCAGGTCACGTGATGTAGTTATTTATTGACAGATGCGTTCTTGTATTTGCTGCTGTGGATTCTCTGTCTCTTTATCCTGAAGAAAAAAGTTGATGTTCCGAAAGCAGTACTGTGTCCGGTTGATAATTTTAATCAACATTTTATGATGTTAGTGACGATTTTTTTGTATACTCATTTTAGTCGTTTGAATGATCAATAAATCAACAATAATAATATCGGTTTCCGACTTAAAATGCAACAGTTTTCTGGAAAATTCAGTATAAATTAAATAACGTTTTTACATTGTACTCTTATTGCATATGTGTAAGACGGAAATCTGTTTTGCACGTATTTATTTTTTACTATGAGATTATGTCATAAGCAAATGTCAGTGTAATTATTTTACGTTACAATATTGTTTTGTGTTCATGTGCAGAAAAATAAATTAGAAACTCACAAATTTTCAATTTTACTAATCTCATTATTGATTTGATATATCTTTTATGACATTTTCCACAAAAAATTCAATTTAAAAAACTAGAGGTAACTAACACGTTAAAAAACTTAAGTTGCAGCTATTTCATTAAATGATATTTTATTTAAAAATAATGGTGCTTAGAGTCGAAAATTAGTATAGAGAACGTGGTGGACAGGTTTCAGCCTTCTAGGGCAACAAGGGCATTGAAAAGGCTTCATCGATTTTATCAATGACGCCATATTTGTCCGAAGTATGGCATAGCTAAGTTTAATTTTTAACTTCCTTGAGTTCATATCTGCTTTTTATTTTTTCTTGTTTGCTTCTCATGTTCATATTTCCTTGATTTGTCTAGTTTTATTTCCATATTGTCCTACCTGGTGGTGCCACAGTATTCAGATGTTGTTTTACCATTTCAGTTTGGTCAGTATATTTTTTTTATTTATTTGAGCGTTCAGGTCCAGATATTTTTGCACCATAAAAGAAAATCCACATGATTTAACGTATGACTAATTATCTTGATTTGCGCTGCATTTTACGTTGCGCAAGTTCATTACTAACTGTGGACAAACGTGCTTTACTTACCTATAAATGTATTTAAATGAAACAAAAATTAATCTCCCAAATCTAAGTGTTAACTGAGCAGGTATCAAATTAAATTGGATTAAGCAAGAGAAGAAATGGCAATTTTAAGCGTAGTAAATGTAGAAAGTGATCACAAAGTACTCTAAGATAGGTGTAGATAAGGAGGATTTAGAAGGTGAACCTGAAGTACTCGTTGGAGGTGTAAAGGAAATGAGATTATAAGTAATTTCGAATTAGGACAGTTAATGGTAAATGAAATGGATTCGAAATCAAAATTTGATACCGAAATACGTAAAATAAAGGAATCAAATATATGTTTTAGTTTCACATTTTAGTGCAGGATTAAACAATTTTACTTTTACTTCTTGCACCATTAAATCCTTAAAAGTTTCATAAAACTATTAGAATGACGGAAATTCCCACTTCTTGTTATTCTTTTCCCAATTATCTCTAAAGCGAAATATTTATACGTTAATTATGAACTCTGTTTCTTTTTATGTATCATGAAATATTCCATTTATTAATAAAAGTTAGTAACACTTCTTAAAAATGTATTTATTCAGAAATTTTTGGAGGGAGATGGGATTTTTAAAATATTCTGATATCATATAGGTATAGACAGCTGTCACATACTCTTTTTGTGACTTTTTATTACACATAGTCTTTTTGTGACTTTTTATTACAAAAATTCTAATAGCAACGTTTATGTTTTTTTTTTTCTTTTGGTTGTTAACATTTTTCTTCGTTGATTAAAAATGCATTTTGGCGCAAATCAACAAATAAACAATTTGTGCATTTTTGCTTTCCCATAATACATACAGGGTGTATCTTAATTCATCATCAATATTTCGTGGGGAGGTAGGGAACAGGATAAAAATACTATTTCACATAGGAAAGCATAGGCGCAAACGAACGTACGACGGTGTAGAGGGCGCTTTGTGTCGACAACCCCCATTCACGCCAAAGCTGTCTGACGTGTAGTTCCAGCATGACACCGCTCCAGTACATTTCGCAAATGATGTGCGTGGTTACCTGGCAAGAAAATTTGGAGCACAATGGATTGGTGGCGGTGGACCAGCTTGTTGGCCACCACGGTCACCGGATTTATCTCCAATCGACTTTGTATGTGGTGCGATTAAAAAACATGGTGTACGAGACCCCTGTTGCCAGTGCTATGGACCTTATAGCACACATATCGGTTGCCGCCGCCAACATCCGGAAAATGCCGGGCATGTACTAGAAAGTCCGGTTGTTCATGCAACGTTGTTGTGAGGCATATACTCTAGGAAATGGTCGGCATTTCGAGCACCTCTTGTAAGTCTGTACAAACGATGGACAAATAGATGTTTTTTTTTTCTTAGAACTTTCTTGTTATGTTTTCTTTCCACCATTTAACCGGGCTCATGTTGCCCTACTACATGACGTCTGCGCCCATGCTTTCCTATATGAAATAGTCTTCTTTTCCTATTCCCTACCTCCCCACCAAATATTAATGCTGAATTCAGATACGCCCTGTATATAACTGTTATAAATAGCTGGATTTATTCAAAATGCTACAAATAATAGTACATTTTACTTGTTTGGCAAAATTCAGTTAAAATTTACCATTTGTAAATATATAGGATACTTCGCGTTTCAATTTCTTCCGTCTCTGCTCGTTACGCTCGCCAACCCGGAAAGTTCTTCACACTTTTTAAGAAATCAAATGAATTAATTTTTATGTATAAACTTTATTAATTCATAACAATTGTTCTAAACACGAAGGAGGAGAAATATCCGAAAATCTTTTAACATATTAAGTATCGGAATAACCGATAACCACAGAGTTTGTTTACATTTGAAAGTCACTTTTGATGTAGTTTTGTTGGCTTTGTGTTTGTTGGAGGATTAAGGGAAAAGTCGCTCCTGTAACGTTGTTTCAAGCACTACCCCCCCCCCCCCCCATATCGTCACAATAATTTTAAGTTCAAATGTACACAACGTTTCAGTCTAATCTAAAATTAAACATCTATACTTTTAATATTTTTAGTGCTTCAATAATTTAGTCCCCATTTCAGTGACTTTATTACCAGCAACCAATGACAAAGACGTTAGAAATCGCATCAATCCTTAATTTTTATTCATTCAGACAATGCTCAGTTTTATTATTCACTGGCAGCAAACCCGTTCTTCGTACGGAATCTACACTATAAAGAAACTTACAATTCACAATTATGTGCAAATCTCTATAGTATTCTAAATGACATAGTTTTTCAAAACATTCTATTAGAATATTTAAATTACGCTCTTAAAAAGAAGTTTATCTGTTCTCCCTATACAAAATTATCTTCACAGGCAGATCTAGAGAATAAAACATCCTGGTCCCGTTTGTAAACAAATTTAAATATTAAATTGAATCAATTAATGCAAAATGATAGTGTTAAAATTGTAAGAGAAAATATACCCGTGTATTTTAGTAAAAGATTACCCGTACTGAAATGAGTTTCAGAAATAGTTGCCAAAATAAAAAAAATGACGTAATAAATTGAAAATATCAATAATCCCCGAAATTTTTAAACCTGAAGGCCGTAATTGATTCTAAACATACCAAATGAAAGCGCTAAAATTGTATAGGAAGTACCCGTACAACTTATGTTCTCGTAGATTATAAGATATATTCCTACTTAATACTCGTAGAAGATTACCCGTACTATATAAGGTTCAAAAATATTTTCCAAAATAAATCAGATGACGTGATAAATTGAAATATCAACAATCCCCGTAATCTTTAAAGATCGCAATTGATATAATCCAGTCAAAATGCAATTTCGATAAAATTTATTTATATACATTTCTTTATTATTTACACCTGTAAATATTTAATAAAAATCGTGTGCTGCATACACACATTGGATTTAAATGCGTTGCTAAGTGACATGGTATCATTTTCTGCAAATAAATTGACGTAACAAATATCGTCTGCATAAAAGTGGAACTCTATGGAAGGTTTAATTGTGTGTCTTTATTAATATCTAGACAATCCCTAATCCTAGAAACATGGAGTAAATTTTAAGTGGGGATATTTCAAGGCTACCCACAAAATTTCAAGAAATTCGATGCAGCCGTTCTCCCGTAATGATGAGGCAAACACACACACACATACAGACACATTTCCTCAATCCTATTTATATAGATTATTAGCAGCCATTACCCGCTGTTGCTCGGGATTTACGATGCAAAACTCTGATAAAAATTACACCCGAACATATAGGGCCGTGAATCTTTTTTCGTTTTTTCACTGAACCGTTTTTTCACTGTGAAAGAAGTAAATTCATTCCATTATGTAAGAAAAAAAAATGGATCTAATTGTCCACTCTTTGGCCAATCAAATCCATTGGATCATACATACATACATACTTTTCTTCTTTATATATATAGATAGATAGATATTTTATATTCATTTATTTATTATTCCAATTAATAAAATTTGTTGAGTAAGCCTGTGAAAAATAAACCAGGGTAATAGAGTTTCCATTTAAATTCATATTTCAAACCTGCGATTTTCAAAAGTGACTAATACGTTCAATAAACTCCCACAAAACTCAGAGATTTAATTGACTTTCACGTTTTAAACCAACGATTTCCAACCCTTTTCGTTGGGAATCATGGAGTTAGAGAGTAGAATTCCTAGGCAAAAGTTTCGTTTTCCATGACTATCTCGACAACCCTTAATCTTAGAAACTCGAAACTTGGACTAAATTTATGGGAGGCTATTTCAAAGCTACCCACAAAATTTTATTAAATTCGGTGCAACTGTTCTCCCGTGGTGATGAGACAAACGAAAGTTTCGTTTTTCATTAATATTGCGACAACTCCAGGTGTTAGAAACTCGAAACATGGACTAAATTTTAGGTGGGGCAAATTTCGTCAATTCGGTTAAGTCGTTTTCAGTGATGTTGGATCATACATGCATACGTACTTTTCTTCTTTATATATATAGATTTAATTAATAAAAATTTAAATCAAAATTCTGAGCCCGTCCTGTACATCTTGTATGCATATTAAACTGTATGCAAAATTTTAGAATTGTATGCTTTACCACATTTCGCAATGATGTATCGAAAATTTGCGGCATTTTTTAAATTTAAACAGATAATGAAAGAATAAAAAAATCTTCGAACTATACTTATTTATATTTTTCTAATACCTTACCTTTAAATAAATTCTGAGGTACATTTGAATTAAATTGAATGTGAAATATTTTACAATTACTTTGCCTTTCGACAATTATAGAAAATGGCAAATTTTACTCGATTTTATAGGTATAATGTAGCTCTAAAAGATATTAAGCGAATCAAACATGTCTTTTAATTTCTCTTTTTTGAAGACAGATAAAACAATTTGACTTCCATCGCTCGCTTCAGTAATACTTAAAAAAAGTTTCGTGAAACTATAAGAATAACCAAAATCCCCTCTCATTTATATTCTTTTCAAAATTATCTCTAATGCGTGAAATTCATACGTTAATTATGAATTCTAATGAATATTTTAATATGCCATGGAATATTTTATGAAGTAATAAAAATTGGTAATGCTTTCTTAAAAGAAGATTTATTCAGAAAATTTTGCATGAAGCTTTTTTAGAATGTTCTGATATAGCATACATTAGCTTTCTCATAGTCTTTTATGAGTAATCTGATTAAAAGAAGTTCTAACTTGAAACTGCAATTTATATTTCTTTTTATTCGGTTATTAAGTTTTTTCTTCGTTGGTTAAAAACACATTTTGTTGCAAACCATCTATAAAAGAGTATTATTTGTACATTTTGGATTTTTAATAATATATTAATGTCTTAAATCTGCCATGAATATAATCCAAATGCAACAAATAATAGTACATTTTACTTGTAAATGTATTATTTCTTTAGTAAAATCCATTTATTGTTTTTATTAATTTTAATAGAATATTTTGCGTTTCATTTTTTAAAGAAATATAATTCCAAACCAATTATGTTTAACCATAAACGTATAGTTACCGGAAATAAAAATTAAATAATACTAATAATAATTTAAAAATATATTCATTTTACTTTCCTTTTATACATAATGTATTGGAAAGTATTGTGAAGGAGTCGAAAATTCGAATTCGAGTTTTCGACGGAAGAGCACGTTTCAAGCATCCCTGATCACGAATCAAACATTTTTGAAGTGATGTCTGTGTGTGTGTGTATGTGTGTGTGTGTCAGTGAGTCTGTGGAGACGATAACTGACGAACGAATAGACCGATTCAAACCAAATTTGGTACAAAAATCACAATCCGTAAACACTGAAAGCCTATTGTTTTTATACGCAATCGAATGTTCAGAACCCTCCTAAATTTTCGAATGAATTTTTGAAAAAATCGTCAAAAAATCAAAACCACTAATAAAGTTACGCAAGTAGGCATTTCTTGCGTAATGTTTCATTAGAAAACGATTGGCATAAATTTTAGAACGCTAACATAAACCGTTTTCGAGAAATTGCGCACTTTTCAAAAAAATTATCAAAAAGTCATATAAAATGAAAAAAAAATATTTCCTATTGAGAAACATGTTCACTTTTCATATGTGATACCATACGATAAATTGGATGACATCATTCTCGTGGATCTAGCTCGTTCCATTCATGAAAAAAGATTCTTTGAGTAATACTTTTGTATTTGAAAGCCAATAGTGATTTATCTGCTGTAAGAATAACTTATTTCTTCGTCCATAACGCTTGGCGAGATTTTGGCGACGAATTTGGCGGAATGTCGCCAACTTGGCGACTTTTTGAAATGTTGCCAAATTAACGAAAATCTCGCCAAATGGATGAAAATGGCGCTAAATCAATGAAAATGACGACTAATTGTCGAAGATTCAATATCTTGGAAAGAATATTAGTATCTACTATAAGAAAAGCCTATTTTTTTACTGCAAAAGTAGTAAATTCATTACATTATATAAGGAAAGTCGTGTGTTTCCCACATCAGATTTTTTAATAACGATTTGATCAAGTTAAAGTAAACGCATCATAAAGAAAATAAATTAAAATATTAAGGATTTCAATCTATCTTTAATACTAGAATATTCCTCATTCAATTATAAGTACTCGTTTTTACATATGATGCTCAATCGATCTTTCAATCAATTGAAAAAAATTAGAATATTTATTTTTTTTCTTAATATTGTTTTTAATTAGTTTCATGCAATCAATATTTCAACAATATTTAAAAAACCGCATATATTCGCATGGCTTTCGCTACGTAATTCAATGACACTCCGAAATAATGTTGTACAAGATCCACGGCCAAATGTTTTAGGCTTTAAATTGTGCATTAACTTTATGCGCTTTTCCGGATGATAACATGTAAAACTATTTTAAAGTAGCAAATTAAATTATATTAATCGTAAGTATAACTTGACAATTAGATACATGGTTAGCATTCGCTAAGCTATAGAGTCCATATATTAAACAATTTTAATCATTAGATAATATTTTATTATGTGAAACACATGTTTTGTGTTTCATTAAATAGATTTCTAATATTGAAAAACCAAATTCTAAGTATATTTTCATATGTCTGTTATATATTTAACTTTTCGTTATTTATTTTGAAAAGGCAAATCTCATTACTATGACGACGACTTAATCATCGTTGGTAAAGTCGCCAAATGTGCGTATCTATCTATCTATCTATTATTATTATTATCTATATATACTAATTGCCAAGTGTCCGTCTGTCTGTCTGTCTGTCTGTCACGCTTTTTTCAGGCACTTCCCGAATAGATGGAGACTTGCAATTTAGTACACAGCTCGGTCGTTCGATAAAACCCCCTGGAAAAATCGAATTTTCCGAAAACGTTCTATAGAGGGGGTGCCCCACACCAAAACGTTCGAACAGTGAAAAGACGGGAAAGCATACTTTGCGATGAGATATAGACTTTAAATTTGGTGTATAGGTAAATCATTCGAAAGGAAGAAAGTGTGCAATTTCAGAATTCCAATATTTTCTACTTAAGGGGGGGTGCCGCACACCAAAACGTTCGAAAGGTGAAATGATAGGAAAGCATGCTTTGCAAAGAGATAGAAACTTCAAATTCGGTGTATGGCTAAATCGTTCGAAAGGAAGAAAATGTACAATTTCAGATTTCCAATATTTTCTACTTAAGGGGGTGCCGCACACCAAAACGTTCGAAAAGTGAAATAATAGGAAAGTAAGTTTTGCGATGAGATAGAGACTCCAAATTCGGTGTATGATTAAATCGCTCGAAACGAAGAAAGTGTGCAATTTCAGATTTCCAATATTTTCTACTTAAGGGGGTGTCGCACACTAAAACGTTCGATTTACTGAATAAATGGGAAAAGGTGCCTTTAAAATTTAATAGAGGCTTAAAATTTGGTATATGGGCTAATAATTTGACGAAAACACCCAAGACGAATACAGTTTTTCAAAAATGTTCATTTAAGGGGGTGCTCCAGAGTAAAACGTTCGAAAAGTCAATAGATAAAAAAACCATGCTTTGGAATGAGATAGAGATATCAAATTTGGTGTAAAGGTAGATAGTTTGAAAGGAAGAAAGTGCACAATTTCAGTTTACCAATATTTTCTACTTTAGGGGGTGCCGCACACCAAAATGTTCGATTTTCGGAACAAAGGAGAAACGCTCCTTTAAAAACGTGACAGAGGCTTTATATTTGGTATATGGGCGAATCATTTCATAGAAATCACAAAAAGAATAGAGTTTTTAAAAAATGTATAGTTAAGAGGGTGGGTACTGCACACAAAAGCATGCGAAAGATGAAATGCTAGAAAAGCATGCTTCACGATAAGATAGAGACTTCAAATTTGGTGCACGGGTAAAAAGTTGGAAAAGAAGAAAGTGTGCAATTTCAGTCTTCCAGCATTTGCTATTGTAGGGGGGTGCCGATCACTAAAATGTTAGATTTGCCGAACAAATGAAAAACGCCTCCTTTGCAATGTGATAGAAGCTTGAAATTTAGTATATGGGCTAACCATTTGACAAAAAAACCAAACATGAATACAGTTTGACAAAAATGTTCATTAACCGGGTGCTATACAGAAAAACGTTCGAAAGGTGAAGCGATAGAAAAACATGCTTCTCGATAGAATAGAGACTTCAAATTTGGTGTACGGGTAGATAGTTTGAAAGGAAGAAAGCCTGAAATTTCAGATTTCCAATATTTGCTACATTAAGGGGTGCCGCACACTAATATGTTCGATTTATCGAATAAATGCGGCAAGCTTCTTTTTAAATGTTACACAGGCTTGATATTCGGTATATGGGCCAATCATCTGATGAAAAACCCAAGACAAAAAAAGTTTTTCAAAAATGTTCATTTATGGGTGTGCTTCACAGAAAAACATTCCAAATGAGAAATACTAATATAGGGGTGCCTCTTGATGAGATAGACTTTAGTGTGGTGTACGGGTAAATAATTTGAAAGGAAGAAATGCGGAAATTTAGTTTCCCAATATTTTCTTCTTTAGGGGGTTCTGCACACCAAAATATTCGATTTGTCGAATAAATGTGAAACGCGAATTATTAAAAAATTTACATTATTCAGGGGTTGATTATTGCGAGACCGTTGCTTTTCAACGGGTATTCGGCTTCTATTATTATTATTATTATTATTATATATACTAATTGCCAAGTGTCCGTCTGTCTGTCTGTCCGTCTGTCTGTCACGCCTTTTTTAGGCACTTCCCGAATAGATAGAGACTTGCAATTTGGTACACGGCTCGGTCGTTCGACAAAACCCCCTGGAAAAATCGAATTTTTCGAAAACGTTCTATAGAGGGGGTGCCCCACACCAAAACGTTCGAAAAGTGAAATGACAGGAAAGCATGCTTTGCGATGAGATAGAGACTTCAAATTTGGTGTATGGGTAAATCGTTCGAAAGGAATAAAGTGTGCAATTTCAGATTTCCAATATTTTCTACTTAAGGGGGGGTGCAGCACACCAAAACGTTCGAAAAGTGAAATGATGGGACAGCATGCTTTGCGATGAGGTAGAGACTTCAAATTTGGTGTATGGGTAAATCGTTCGAAAGGCAGAAAGTGTGCATTTTCAGATTTCCAATATTTTCTACTCAAGGGGGTGCCGCACACCAAAACGTTCGAAAAGTGAAATGACAGGAAAGCATGCTTTGCGATGAGATAGAGACTTCAAATTTGGTGTATGGGTAAATCGTGCGAAAGGAAGAAAGTGTGCAATTTCAGATTTCCAATATTTTCTACTTAAGGGGGGGTGCAGCACACCAAAACGTTCGAAAAGTGAAATGATGGGAGAGCATGCTTTGCGATGAGGTAGAGACTTCAAATTTGGTGTATGGGTAAATCGTTCGAAAGGCAGAAAGTGTGCATTTTCAGATTTCCAATATTTTCTACTCAAGGGGGTGCCGCACACCAAAACGTTCGAAAAGTGAAATGATAGGAGAGCATGCTTTGCGATGAGGTAGAGACTCCAAATTTGGTGTATGGGTAAATCGTTCGAAAGGAAGAAAGTGTGCAATTTCAGATTTCCAATATTTTCTACTTAAGGGGGGGGGGGTGCAGCATACCAAAACGTTCGAAATGAGATAGAGACTTCAAGTTTGGAGTATGTGTAAATCGTTTGTAACAAAGAAAGTGCGGAATTTCAGATTTCCAATATTTTCTACTTAAGGGGGTGCCGCACACAAAAATGTTCAATTTTCCGTCTACAGGGGGTGCTCCACACCAAAACGTTCGAAAAGTGAAATGATAGGAAAGCATGCTTTGCGATGAGATAGTGACTTCAGATTTGGTGTATGGGTAAATCGTTCGAAAGGCAGACAGTGTATGCATTTTCAGATTTCCAATATTTTCTACTCAAGGGGGTACCGCACACCAAAACGTTCGAAAAGTGAAATGATAGGAAAGCCTGCTTTGCGATAAGATAGGGACTTCAAATTTGGTATATAGGTAAACCTTTCGAAAGGAAGATAGTGTGTAATTTCAGATTTCCAATATTTCCTGCTTAAGGGGGTGTCGCACACAAAAATGTTCGATTTTCCGAATAAATGAGAAACGGCCCCTTTAAAATTTGATAGAGGCTCAAAATTTTATATATAGACTAATCATTCGATGAAAACACCCAAAACGAATATAATTTTTCAAAAATGTTCGTTTAAGGGGGTTCTCCAGAGGAAAACGTTCGAAATGTGAATTGATAAAAAAAAACATGCTTCGAAATAAGATACAGACTTCAAATTTGGTGTACAGGTAGATAGTTCGAAAGGAAGAACATGTGCAATTTCAGTTTTCCGATATTTTGAACTTTTGGCGGTGCCTCAAAACTAAATGTTCGATTTGTCGAATAAATAAGAAACGCGAATTATTAAAAAATTTACATTATTCAGGGGTTGCTTAATGTGGGGCCGTTGATTTTCAACGGGTATGCGGCTAGTATATACTAATTGCCAAGTGTCCGTCTGTCAGTCTGTCTGTCCGTCTGTCTGTCTGTCCGTCTGTCTGTCACGCCTTTTTTAGGCACTTCCCGAATAGATAGAGACTTGCAATTTGGTACACGGCTCGATCGTTCGATAAAACCCCCTGGAAAAATCGAATTTTTCGAAAACGTTCTATAGAGGGGGTGCCCCACACCAAAACGTTCGAAAAGTGAAATGACGGGAAAGCATGCTTTGCGATGAGATAGAGACTTCAAATTTGGTATATGGGTAAATCACTCGAACGGAAGAAAGTGTGCAATTTCAGATTTCCAATATTTTCTACTTAAGGGGGAGGGGGGGGTGCAGCACACCAAAATGTTCGAAAAGTGAAATGATAGGAGAGCATGCTTTGCGATGAGATAGAGACTTCAAATTTGGTGTATGGATAAATCGTTAGAAAGAAAGAAAGTGTGGAATTTCAGATTTTCAATATTTTCTACTTAAGGGGGTGCCGCACACCAAAACGTTCGAAAAGTGAAATGACGGGAAAGCATGCTTTGCGATGAGATAGAGACTTCAAATTTGGTGTATGGGTAAATCGTGCGAAAGGAAGAAAGTGTGCAATTTCAGATTTCCAATATTTTTTACTTAAGGGGGTGTCGCACACCAAAACGTTCGATTTACCAAATAAATGAGAAAATACGCCTTTAAAATTAGATAGAGGCTTAAAATATGGTATATGGGCTAATAATTTGACGAAAACGCCCAAGATGAATACAGTTTTTCAAAAATGTTCGTTTAAGGGTGTGCTCCAGAGTAAAACGTTCGAAAAGTCAATTGATAAAAAAAACCATGCTTTGGAATGAGATAGAGATATCAGATTTGGTGTAAGGATAGATAGTTTGAAAGGGCGAAAGTGTACAATTTCAGTTTACCAATATTTTCTATTTTAGGGGGTGCCGCACACCAAAATGTTCGATTTTCGGAATAAAGGAGAAACGCTCCTTTAAAAACGTGATAGAGGCTTTATATTTGGTATATGGGCGAAACATCTCATAGAAATCACAAAAAGATTATAGTTTTTAAAAAATGTATAGTTAAAGGGGTGGGTACTCCACACAAAAGCATTCGAAAGATGAAATGCTAGAAAAGCATGCTTCACGATGAGATAGAGACTTCAAATTTGGTGTACGGGTAAAAAGTTGGAAAGGAAGAAAGTGTGCAATTTCAGTCTTCCAACATTTGCTATTGTAGGGGGTGCCGATGTCTCTCTATCTATTCGTTCGAACGTTCGAAAAGAGAATTGATAAAAAACCATGCTTCGAAATGAGAGAGATATCAAATTTGGTGTAAGGGTAGATAGTTTGAAAGGAGGAAAGTGTGAAATTTCAGATTTCCAATATTTGCTATTTTAAGGGGTGCGCACACTAATATGGTCGATTTTCTGAATAAATGAGGCACGCTTCCTTTTAAATGTGATTGAGGCTTGAAATTTGGTATATGGGCCAATCATCTGATAAAAAACACAATACAAACAGAGGAAGAAGTGCGAAAATGTAGTTTTCCAATATTTTCTCCTTTAGGGGGTTCTGCACACCAAAATATTCGATTTGTCGAATAAATGTGAAACGCGATTTATTATAAAATTTACATTATTCAGGGATTGCTTATTGCAAGACCGTTGATTTTCAACGGGTATTCGGCTAGTATATACTAATTGCCAAGTGTCCGTCTGTCTGTCTGTCACGCTTTTGTAATAAGCACTTCCCGAATAGATAGAGACTTTTAATTTGGTACATGGCTCGGTCGTGTGATAAAAACCCCTGGAAAAATCGAATTTTCCGAAAACGGTCTTTGGAAGGAGTGCTTCACACCAAATTGTTCGAAAAGCGAAATGATAGGAAAGCATACTTTGCGATGAGATAGAGACTTCAAATTTAGTGTATGGGTAAACCGTTCGAAAGGAAGAAAATGTGTCATTTCAGATTTTCAATATTTGCTACTCTAGCGAGTTCCACGAACTGAAATGTTCGATTTGCCGAACAAATGCGAAACGCCTGCTTTAAAATTCCCACGTGTCCATCTGTCTGTCACGCATTTTTAGGCACTTCCCGAATAGATAGAGACTTGCAATTTGATACACGGCTCGATCTTTCGATAAAACCCCCTGGAAAAAATAGAATTTTTCGAAAACGTTCTGTAGAGAGGATGCTCCACGCATAAAAGTTCGAAAAGTGATATGATGGGAAAGCATGTTTTGCCATAAGATAGAGGCTTCAAATTTGGTGTACGGGTAAATCTTTCGAAAGGAAGAAAGTCTGCAATTCCAGATTTCCAATATTTGCAACTTTAGCGGGTGCCGCACATCAATATGTTCGATTTTCGAAATAAATGAGACACGATCTCTTTAAATATGATAGAGGCTTGATATTTGGTATATGGGTCAATCACTGATAAGAAACGCAAGGCGAACAGAGTTTTTCAAAAATGTGCATTTATGGGTGTGCTCCACAGAAAAACGTACGAAAGGGGAGATAATGAAATAGTATGCTTCGGTATGAGATAGAGACTTTAATTTGGTGTACTGGTAGATAGTTCGAAAGGAAGACGTGCGGAATTTAAAATTTCAATGTTTTCTTCTTTAGGGGGTTCCTGCATACCAAAATATTCGACTTGCCGAATAAATTTGAAACGCGAATTATTGAAAAAATGTCAATATTCAGTGGTTGCTTATTACGAAATCGTTGATTTTCAACAGGTATTAGGCTGGTATACTAGCCTAATGCCTAATACCCATTGAAAACCAACGGTTTCGTAATAAGCAACCCCCCGTATAATGTAAATTTTTGAATAATTCGCGTTTCACATTTAATCGTCAAATCGAATATTTTGGTGCGCAGAAACTTCTAGAGAAGAAAATATTGGAAAACTTAAATTGCACACTACTTCCTTTCGTACTAGCTATCTTCCCGAACACAAACTTAAAGTCTCTATCTCATCCCAAAGCTTCTATTTTGTCATTTCCCCATTCAAATGTATTTCTGTGGACCACAGCCATAAATTGACATTTAGGAAAAATTCTATTCGCCTTGGGTTTTTAATCAGATGATTGAGCAATATACCAAATATCAAGCTTCTCTCACATTTAAAATGGAGCGTGTATAACGTATTCGAAAAATCGAACACTTTGGCGCGTGACACCTACCTAAAGTAGAGAATATTGGAAAACTTAAATTGTACAAGTTCTTCCTTACAAATTATCTACCCGTACACCGAATTTGAGATCTCTATTTCATCCCGAAGCATGTTTTATATCATTTGGAGTTGTCTAAAACCTTTTTATAATTTCTATCAGATGATTCGCCCATATACCAAATATCAAGCCTTTATCAAGTTTTAAAAGGGGCGATTCTCCTTTATTCCAATAATCGAAACTTTTGGTGTGCGGCACCCCTAAAGTAGAAAATAGTGGTAAATTGAAATTGTACACTTTCAACTTTCCAAACAATCTACCGTTACACCAAATTTGATATCTGTATCTTATTCTGAAGCATGGTTTTTTGTCAATTCACTTTTCGAACGTTTTTCTCTTTAGCAATCACTTAAACGAACATTTTTAAAAAACTATATACGTCTTTGGTGTTTTTGTCAAATGATTAGCCTATTTACCAAATATCAAGCCTCTATCAAATTTGAAAGGAGCCTTTTCTCATTCATTCGATAAATCGAACATTTTGGTGTGCGCCACCCCCCCCCCCTTAAGTAGAAAATATTGGAAATCTGAAATAGCACACTTTCTTCCTCTTTTTATAATTTCTATCAGATGATTCGCCCATATACCAAATATTAAGCCTCTATCACGTTTTAAAAGGGGCGGTTCTCCTTTATTCCAAAAATCGAACCTTTTGGTGTGCGGCACCCCTAAAGTAGAAAATAGTAATACATTGAAATCGTACACTTTCTTCTCTCCAAACAATCTACCGTTATACCAAATTTGATATCTGTATCTTATTCCGAAGCATGGTTTTTTATCAATTCACTTTTCGAACATTTTACTCTGAAGCACCTACCTAAGCGAACATTTTGAAAAAGTATATATTCGTCTTGGGTGTTTTCGGCAAATGATTAGCCCATATACCTAATTTCAAGCCTCTATCAAATTTTAAAGAGTATTTTCTCATTTATTCGGTCAGTCGAACATTTTGGTGTGCGGCACCCCCCTTAAGTAGAAAATATTGGAAATCTGAAATTGCACACTTTCTTCCTTTCGAACGGTTTACCTATACACCAAATTTGAAGTTTCTATCTTATCGCAAAGCACGCTTTCCCATCATTTCACTTTTCGAACGTTTTTGGTGTGGAGCATCCCTTCGAAAGAACGTTTACGAAAAATTCGATTTTTCCAGGGGGGAGTTATCGAACGACCGAGATATATACCAAATTGTGAGCCTCTATCTATTCGGGAAGTGCCTAAAAAAGCGTGACAGACAGACGGACACTTGGCAATTATTACATATTGATATATATATATAGATAGATAGATAGATATAAGTGATATACTGAATACCAATATAAGTGAAGCACTTACTTTTCAACTAAACTTTCGAGACCCTAGCTTTTCAAAGTGCCAAGACGAGTCTATTTATGTTGAAGGGGATGAAGGATTAAATTATGAACGAGTTCTTGAATTTGCCTTTTGTACCCTATTATTCAAATGGCCTCAACCTTCAGTCATGCGCAGAAGTGTCCTGGGGCTCTGTCATGCGCAGACGTGTCCAGGGCTTCTGTCATGCTCAGAAGTGTCCAGGGCTTCTGTCATGCGCAGAAGTGTCCAGAGCTTCTGTCATGCGCAGAAGTGTCCAGGGCTTCTATCATGCGCAGAAGTGTCAATTGCCCGAAGAATAAATTTGAACTTGAAATTGGGGTCAAAACACTTGCTTTTTTCTAATAACTTGACTTCTAAATGACATTGAGACTGTAATTGACCGCTAAATGACATTGAGACTGTAATTGACCTCTAAATGACCTTGGGTTGTAAATAATATTACTTTCTCTCTTTGAATATTATAGTGGCTTGCGTCTCTGTTACCAAGTCCCTTGGACATACAACCTTCAAATGGCACTGAAATGTTGAGATCAGGTTAAATGGGCAGACAAATGATCTTGAACTTGATTCAGAGGTCAAAATCTTTCCTTCTTCTAATAAATTTACCTCTGAATGACATTGGGAATGTCTGTAGAAAGACATTTCTAAAGGAGAAATACTTCGTCTATGACCTTTAAATGATATTGAAACTATTTGATCACATTCAGTTCACCAAAATATGACCTTGAACTTGGGTTAGAGGTCAAAAAATTTATTTTATTTTATAATTTACCCTCTACATGACATTGAAAATTCTTGTGAAGGAAATCCTCACCGAATTTCACATAAAATTGAATGAGATTGAAAAATATTGTATTCAATCTATCTATAATCTATCTATCTATCTATCTATTCTATATATACTAAGTGCCAAGTGTCCGTCTGTCTGTCTGTCACGCTTTTTTCATGCACTTCCCGAATAGATAGAGACTTGCAATTTGGTACACGGCTCGGTCGTTCGATAAAACCCCCTGGAAAAATCAAATTTTTCGAAAACGTTCTATAGAGGTTGGTTCTCCACACCAAAACGTTCGAAAAATGAAATGATGGGAAAGCATACTTTGCGATGAGATAGAGACTTCAAATTTGGTGTATGTGTAAACCCTTCGAAAGGAAGAAAGTGTACAATTTCAGATTTCCAATATTTTCTACCTTAGGGGGTGACGCACACCAAAACGTTCGAAAAGTTAAATGATAAGAAAGCATGCTTTGCGATGAGATAAAGACTTCAAATTCGGTGTATGGGTAAATTGTTCGAAATGAAGAAAGTGTGCAATATCAGATAACCAATATTTTCCATACTTAAGGGGGTGCCGCACACAAAAATGTTCGATGTACCGAATAAATGAGAAACGTCTCCTTTAAAATTTGATAGAGGCTTGAAATTAGGTATATGGACTAATCATTTGATGAAAACACCCAAGACGAATATAGTTTTTCAAAAACGTTCGTTTAAGTGGGTGCTCTAGAGGAAAACGTTCGAAAGGTGAATTGATAAGAAAACATACTGCGGGATGAGATAGAGATTTGAAATTTGGTGTACGGGTAGATACTTTGGAAGGAAGAAAGTGTACAATTTCAGTTTTCCAATATTTTATACTTTAGGGGGTGTGGCACACAAAAATGTTCGATTTTCGGAATGAAGTAGAAATATCCCTTTTAGAACGAGATAGAGGCTTGATGTTTGGTATATGGGCGAATCATTTGTTAGAACAGCCAAGAAGAATGGATTTTTTCAAAAATATATATTTAAGGGGGTGGGTACTCCACAGAAAAGTATTCGAAGGGTTAAATGATAGAAAAATATACTTCGCGATGAGTTAGAGACTTCAATTGTGGTATACGGGTATATAGTTTGAAAGGAAGAAAGTGTGCAGTTTCAGTTTACAAATATTTGCTATTGTAGGGGGTGCGGCACACTAAAATGTTCGATTTCACGAACAACTGAAAAACGCCTCCTTTAAAGTGTGATAGAAGCTTGAAATTTAGTATATGGGCTAATCATTTGATAAAGAAAACCTAAGATTATTACGGTTTTTCAAAAATGATCATTTAAGGGGGTGCAACACAGAAAAACGTAAAAACGTTTGAAATATGAAGTGATAGAAAAACATGCTCCACAATAGGATTGAGACATCAAATTTGGTGTACTGGTAGATTCTTTGAAAGGAAGAAAGTGTGCAAATTTCAGATTTCCAATATTTGCTACTTTAGGGGGTGTCGCGCGCTATTATATTCGATTTTCGGAATAAATGAGACACTCTTGCTTTTAAATGTGATAGAGGCTTGATATTTGGTGTATGGGCCAATCATCTGATAAAAAATACAACACGAATAGAGTTTTTCAAAAATGTTCATTTATGGGGATGCTCCAAAGAAAAACGTTCGAAAGAGGAGATGATAAAATAGTATGCTTCGGGATGAGATAGAGACTTTAATTTTGTGTACGGGTAGATAATTCGAAAGGACGACGTGCGCAATTTAAATTTTCCAATATTTTCTTCTTTAGGGGCTTCCGCACATTTAAATATTCGATTTGCCGAATAAATGTGAAACACGAATTATTCAAAAATTTACATTACTCAGGGGTTGCTTACTGCTAGAACGTTGATTTTCAACGGGTATTCGGCTAGTATATACTAATTGCCGAGTATCCGTCCGTCTGTCTGTCACGCTTCTTTTAGGCACTTCCCGAACAGATAGAGACTTGCAATTTGGTACACTACTCGGTTGTTCAATAAAAAACCCTGGAAAAATCGATTTTTTCGAAAACGTTCTTTAGGGGGGGTGCCCCACACCAAAACATTCGAAAATTGAAATGATGGGAAAGCATGCTTTGCGATGAGATAGAGACTTCAAATTTGGTGTATGCGTAAATCGTTCAAAAAGAAGAAAGTGTGCAATTTCAGATTTCCAATATTTTCTACTTAAGGGGGTGCCGCACCCCAAAAAGTTTCAATTCACAGAATAAATGAGAAAACGCTCCTTTAAAATTTGATAGAGGCTTGAAATTTGGTATATGGGCTAATCATTTGACGGAAACACGCAAGAATATAGTTTTTCAAAAATGTTCGCTTATGGAGGTGCTCCAGAGTGAAACGTTCGAAAAATGAATTAATAAAAAACCATGCTTCGAAATGAAATAGAGATATCAAATTTGGTGTAAGGGTAGATAGTTTGAAAGGAAGAAAGTGTGAAATTTCAGATTTCCAATATTTGCTACTTTAAGGGGTGCGCACACTAATATGTTCGATTTTCCGAATAAATGAGGCACGCTTCCTTTTAAATGTGATAGAGGCTTGGTATTTGGTATATGGGCCAATCATCTGATAAAAAACACAAGACAAACAGAGGAAGAAATGCACAAATTTTGTTTACCAATATTTTCTTCTTTAGGGTGTTCTGCATACCAAAATATTCGATTTGTCGAATAAATGTGAAACACGAATTATTATAAAATTTACATTATTCAGGGATTGCTTATTGCGAGACCGTTGATTTTCAACGGGTATTCGGCTAGTATATACTAATTGCCGGGTGTCCGTCCGTCTGTCTGTCTCTCACGCTTTTTTAGGCCCTTCCCAAATAGATAGAGACTTGCAATTTGGTACACTGCTAGGTCGTTCGATAAAAACCCCTGGAAAAATCGAATTTTTCGAAAACGTTCTATAGAGGGGGTGCCCCACACCAAAAGGTTTGAAAAGTGAAAAGATGGGAAAGCATGCTTTGCGATGAGATAGAGACTTCAAATTTGATGTATGGGTTAACCGTTTGAAAGGAAAAAAGTGTATAATTTCAGATTTCGAATATTGTCTACTTAAGGGGGTGCCGCACACCAAAATGTTCGATTTAACGAATAAATGAGAAACGGCTACTTTAAAATTTGATACAGGCTTGAAATTTGGTATATGGGCTAATCATTTGACGGAAACACGCAAAAAGAATATAGTTTTTCAAAAATGTTCGCTTATGGAGGTGCTCCAGAGTGAAACGTTCGAAAAATGAATTAATAAAAAACCATGCTTCGAAATGAGATAGAGATATCAAATTTGGTGTAAGGGTAGATAGTTTGAAAGGAAGAAAGTGTGAAATTTCAGATTTCCAATATTTGCTACTTTAAGGGGTGCGCACACTAATATGTTCGATTTTCCGAATAAATGAGGCACGCTTCCTTTTAAATGTGATAGAGGCTTGGTATTTGGTATATGGGCCAATCATCTGATAAAAAACACAAGACAAACAGAGGAAGAAATGCACAAATTTTGTTTACCAATATTTTCTTCTTTAGGGTGTTCTGCATACCAAAATATTCGATTTGTCGAATAAATGTGAAACACGAATTATTATAAAATTTACATTATTCAGGGATTGCTTATTGCGAGACCGTTGATTTTCAACGGGTATTCGGCTAGTATATACTAATTGACGAGTGTCCGTCCGTCTGTCTGTCTCTCACGCTTTTTTAGGCCCTTCCCAAATAGATAGAGACTTGCAATTTGGTACACGGCTAGGTCGTTCGATAAAAACCCCTGGAAAAATCGAATTTTTCGAAAACGTTCTATAGAGGGGGTGCCCCACACCAAAAGGTTTGAAAAGTGAAAAGATGGGAAAGCATGCTTTGCGATGAGATAGAGACTTCAAATTTGATGTATGGGTTAACCGTTTGAAAGGAAAAAAGTGTATAATTTCAGATTTCGAATATTGTCTACTTAAGGGGATGCCGCACACCAAAATGTTCGATTTAACGAATAAATGAGAAACGGCTACTTTAAAATTTGATACAGGCTTGAAATTTGGTATATGGGCTAATCATTTGACGGAAACACGCAAAAAGAATATAGTTTTTCAAAAATGTTCGTTTAAGGGGGTGCTCCAGGATGAAACGTTCGAAAAGTGAATTGATAACAAACCATGCTTCGAAATGAGATAGAGATATCAAATTTGGTGTAAGGGTAGATAGTTTGAAAGTTTAGAATGTAAGGGTAGATAGTTTGATAGTTTGTAAAAACACCCAAAACGAATATAGTTTTCTTAAATGTTTGTTTAGCGGGTGTTCCACACCAAAACTTTCGAAAAGTTAAATGATAGAAAAGTATGCTTTGCGATAAGAAAGAGACTTCAAATTTGGTGTATGGGTAAACCGTTTGAAAGGAAGAAAGTATGCAATTTCAGATTTCGAATATTTTCTACTTAAGGGGATGCCGCACACCGAATTGTTCGATTTACCGAATAAATGAGAAACGACTACATTCAAATTTGATAGAAGATTGATATTTGGTATATGGGCGAATAATGTGATAGTAAACCCAATGAAAATGGATTTTTTCAAAAACGCATATTTAAGGGGGTGCGTACTGTACACAAAAACATTCGAAAGGTGAATTGATAGAAAAAGCATGCTTTGCAATGAGATAGAGGCTTCAAATATGGTGTAGAGGTAAAAAGTTGGAAAGGTAGAAAGTGTGCAATTTCAATTTTCCAACATTTGCTATTGTAGCGGGGGCCGCTCACTAAAATATTCCATTTGTCGAACAAACTGAAAACACCTCCTTTACAATGTGATAGAGGCTTGAAATTTAATATATGGGCTCATCATTTAAAAAACAAACCCAAGATGAATACGGTTTTTCAAAAATGTTCATTTAAGAGGGTGCAACACAGAAAAACGTTCAAAAGATGAATTGATAGAAAAACATGCTTCGCGGTAAGATAGAGACTTCAAATTTGGTGTACGTGGAGATAGTTTGAAAAAAGAAAGTGTGCATTTTCAGATTTCCAATATTTGCTACTTTAGGATGTGCTGCACACCAATATGTTCGATTTTCCGAATAATGAGACACTCTTCCTTTTAAATGTGATACAGGCTTGATATTTGG
This sequence comes from Amaurobius ferox, assembly GCA_951213105.1. Classification (NCBI taxonomy): domain Eukaryota; kingdom Metazoa; phylum Arthropoda; class Arachnida; order Araneae; family Amaurobiidae; genus Amaurobius; species Amaurobius ferox. The sequence goes on from OX578149.1 coordinate 20,954,030, forward strand.
TATATAAGCTAAGCATTAGATAAAAAACTCAAGATGAACAGAGTTTTTTAGAAATGTTCATTTATGGGTCTGCTCCACAGAAAAACATTCGAAAGGGGAAATGATAAATTAGCATGCTTCGGGGTGAGATAGAGACTTTAATTTGGTGTACGGGTAGATAGTTCTAAAGGAAGAAGTGCACAATTTAAATTTTCCAATATTTTCTTCTTTAGGGGTTCTGCACACCAAAGTATTCGAGTTGCCGAATAGATGTGAAACGCGAATTATTTGAAAATTTACATTATTCAGGTGTTGTTTATTGTGAGACCGTTGATATTCAACGGGTATTCTTCTAGTATATACTAATTGCCAAGTGTCCGTCTGTCTGTCTGTCACGCTTTTGTAATAAGCACTTCCCGAATAGATAGAGACTTTTAATTTGGTACATGGCTCGGTCGTGTGATAAAAACCCCTGGAAAAATCGAATTTTCCGAAAACGGTCTTTGGAAGGAGTGCTTCACACCAAATTGTTCGAAAAGCGAAATGATAGGAAAGCATACTTTGCGATGAGATAGAGACTTCAAATTTAGTGTATGGGTAAACCGTTCGAAAGGAAGAAAATGTGTCATTTCAGATTTTCAATATTTGCTACTCTAGCGAGTTCCACGAACTGAAATGTTCGATTTGCCGAACAAATGCGAAACGCCTGCTTTAAAATTTGATAGAGGCTTGAAATTTGGTATATGGGCTAATCATTTAATGAAAATACCCAAGACAAAAGAATTTTTATAAAATGTTCGTTTAAGGGGTGCTCCAGAGAAAAACGTTCGAAAGGTTAAATAACGAGAAACCATGCTTCGAGATGCGATAGAGACTTCAAATTTGGTGTCAGGGTTGATAATTCGAAAGGAAGAGCATATGCAATTTCGGTTTTCCAATATTTTTTACTTTAGGAGGTGTCGCAAACCCAAATGTTCGATTTTCCGAGTAAATGAGAAACGCCTCCTTTAAAAATGTAATAGAGGCTTGATATTTAATATATGGAGAAATTATCTGATAAAAAACAAAGGAATAGAGTTTTTCAAAATTGTTCATTTTAGGGGATAGCTACTCCACACAAAACTTTCGAGATGTAAAATGATAGTAAAATATTCTTCGGAATGAAATAGAAACTTCAAATTTAGTATATAGGTAAATAGTTCAAAAGAAAGAAAATGTACAATAGAAAATATCCGATATTTGTCATTTTGAGAGGTTCCGCACACCAAAACTTTCGAAAAGTGAAATGATAGAAAAACATGCTTTACGACGAGATAGAGACTTCCAATTTGGTGTATGGCGATATCGTTCGAAAAGAAGAAAGTGTGCTATATTAGGGGGTGTCACTCACCAAGATGTTCGATTTGCTTAATAATTGAGAAACGCCTAATTTAAAATTTGATAGATGCTTTAAATTTGGTATATAGGCTAATCATTTGATAAAATACCCAAGACGAATACAGTTTTTCAGAAATATTCATTTAAGAGGTTGCTCCCCATGAAACCGTTCGAAAGATGAAGTGATAACGTTGCATGCTTCAGTATGAGACAGAGACTTCAAATTTGGTGTGCGGGTAGATATTTCGAAAGGAAGAAAGTGAGCAATTTCAGTTTTCTAATATTTTCTTCTTTAGGGGGTTCCGCACACCAAAATTTTCGATTTTAAGAAAAAATGTGAAACGTAAATTGTTCAAAAATTTGTGCTATTCAGGTGTTGCTTATTGTGAGACCGTTGATTTTCAACGGTAAGTAAAATTCGGCAAGTAAATAAACTAAATTCGCACCCTGTAATTTGTGTTTGCTTTGTAATCAGTTCATATCATGCTTATACATACTGAAGCGGAGTATACAGCCAAGCAATTAGTTCCAGGCAATTGACTCGAAAGTTGCAATGTTTTAAGTATCACGTGGATGTAGATAACCCAATATTTACTATTGATTGAGCTTTCATTTCTATGCAAATGAAAATTTTCTCTATCTAAGTTTAACATTGTATCACTTTTTAATCAAGTACAATATTTTATGGATTTGAAATTAAAAAATCGAGCCTCGTTACGACCTCGATATGAATTAAATATAATTGTGTGCGATATAAAACCTCAAAATCGGAAGCATTTAAGAGTGACACAGGTTGTGACATCCAGACAACAGCCTTACCGTGTGCTGAAAACACCGGTTCTCGTTAGATCACCGAAGTCAAGCACCATCGGGCGCGGTTAGTTCTTGGGTGGGTGACTACCTGGGAACACCGCGTACTGTTGGCACATTTCGGATGCGGTAGCCCGGTGGTTTGCGCGCTGGATTTACACGCTGCCACAACTGCCGCCGTGTTCATGCGGAGTACGATCACGTTAAACATGTGGGTCCGCAAGTCCTTCCGAGAGGTTGGTGGTAGGGGAAGGAGGCGTACATGAACGCTAATATCTGCAAAGGGGAATCGAACTGTTTGGGATAGGGTATGTCAAATACCTGTCTTTTTGGGAGGTTCTTCTTTAGGATTGACGCTGTCCCACCCGTAGGCAAAAGGTTAATAGATTTAGAACAAACCGTTTAAATAGATTAGAACAACGGTTTTCGAGATATTCAATATTTTTCCGTAATTTTAGCGAGCTGACGATGTTTCATAATGCAATAAGTCACCAGATGGAAAAAATCTCTTAAAACTATAAATTGGATATAGTTTGAACTAAACGTCCGAATTTCCACTGAAATTTCCACTGAATAGTCGAAATTTCCACTGAAAAGTTATCATGGGGTATACCTTACAAAGAATAGATTTAAGAGTTTTTTGCGTGGGGGTTCTGTCCAAGGTTAAACTCTATTGGTTTATGAAGAAGTGAAGAAAAAAGAAATTTGAATCTGTAGGAAATGTCACGTGTTGTTTACATCAGATTTTTCTACATAAAGTTAAAGTCTAAAGAAATATCAAGATAATATAGAAATATATCTTTAATGTCTCTTTTCAAGTGCTCCATAAAGTGATTTAGCTTTCATTCCTTGTTCCCATAAAACTTAAAAACTTTAAAAAGCCATTACTATTACGAAGATCTTTGTGCTTTGATATTAGATTCCAAATTTCTTCTAGTGCGAAATGTTAGTTATGAAATATAATGTCTATTTTAATGTGCCATGCAATATTTTTATGCTGTAATAAAAGTTAGGAATGCTTTTTATTAATGAAACTTAATCATGAAATATTGTAGTTAGAAGTGTTTTGACTTTCCTTACATATATAATAGAATATGTAGGGAATATACTGCGACGAGGAATTCGAATTCTCGACGGAAGCCCATATTTAAAGCACCCCTGAACTCGAAGCGAACGTTTTTAACGTGATGACTGTGTGTGTATATATATGATGTATGTTAGTGTGTGTGTTTTATGTGTATCTGTATGTGTATGTATGTTAGTGTGCGTGTGTTTTATGTGCATCTCTCTGTGTGTGTATGTATGTTAGTGTGCGTGTGTTTTATGTGCATCTCTGTGTGTGTATATATGTATGTTAGTGTGTGTGTATGTATGTTAGTGACTATGTTTTATCTGTATCTCTATGTGTATATATGTATGTTAGTGTGTGTTCATGTGTGTGTGTCTGTATGTATGTATGTTAGTGTATATGTTTTATGTCTATCTCTGTGTGTTTATATGTATGTTAGTGTGCCAGCGTGTATGTATGCTAGTGTGTATGTTTTATGTGTATCTCTGTATGTATATATGTATGTTAGTGTGTGTTCGTATGTGTGTGTCTATGTGTATGTTTTATATTATGTCTGTGTGTATATATGTATGCTAGTGTGCGTTCGTGTGTCTGTGTATGTATGTTAGTGTGTATGTTTTATGGGTATCTCTGTGTGTATATATGTATGTTAGTGTTTGTGTTGGTGAGTGTTGGTGAATCTGTGGACGCGATATCTCACAAACAAATGAAGCGTTTTGAAAACTATTTGGAACGATTATAATACTCGAAATTTATTGATTTTAAATGCAATAAAATGCTATTCAAATGCTATCAATTTTTTAATAAATTTTAGAAAAAATATATATAACTCAAGATACTGATAAATAAATAATAATTTTAGATATGTAATTTTTCATTAATAAACGAATAAATACAAAATTTAGAACGTCAGCATGAACTGTTCTCGAGATATTACACGATTTTTGATTGAATGATAGAAAAAATTATTAAAATATCTTCAGAGCTTTCAATGCTGTAAAACATATAATTATTTCATATGTAATTATTCATTGCAAAATGAATTACATATACTTTAGAATGCAGAACCGTTCTCGAGATATTGCACGTTTTCTTGCATAGTTAAAGAAGATGTCTGTCTTACTGTGTCTGCGCGTGCGGGCTATAGTAGGAAATCTAGGCAGTGTATTGCTGTGAAACTTGGTGCACAAGTGCTTCAGAACTCTGGAAGATGCACTTTAGCATTATTTTATTTATTTTTTTAATTCAAATCAGTTGTTTTAGTTATTTTAAGTATTAGCATTTTCACACAAATCGGTTCTTTAGCGGCCGAAACAATATTACAGCGTTTCTATCTTAACACCTCAGAAAGATCGAAGAACTTTTTTCTAACGATGTTTGAACTGAATCCACAAGGTAAGTCCTTCACATTTATTTATTTTTCTAAATACATCAAAATTTTGTATTTTAGGGCATATGACGTTTTTTCGTCGCACCCGAAAAACTAAGATTAACACAATTATGTAGTTTTGCAAAAAAAAAACTGCCTCTATCTTCGGATTCTAACAAGGAAAAAAAACATTTTTACGATATCATAACTAATTTTAATTTTAGTCATTTTTTAAGCGAGCGAACTGTTAAAATTTTCAATTATATTGTCTCCCCAGCGGTTTTCCCGGATTAAAGTGCGGATTTTTCGACCTATCAACTTCCCATGCCCAACTGAGAGGTTTAATCCATGCCTACAGAAGAAGGAATTGGGTCATTTCTGCATTTCTGTGGAATATGTGTTCTCACCAATAGTAGGATCTATTTCTTTCACGTTTTCATGAGAGGTACTCAAGGGTTTCGGTGTTCATGGGATAAGTGTATAATTTTTAATTTGGGGTGCGGTATTGTTGTTGTGATGTGTAGGCGGATTGTATGCAGTTTTTATTGTTACTTATATGAATAAAATTCATTTATTTTGTTATTTCTTTATATTAATGAATTCAATTTATCCCTGGATTAACTCCCGGTCAACGTCGGGTACATTTTCTAGTTTTCAATAAATTTATCAAAAACTCGCATAAGATTACGAAAGTAGTAGTGCATAATATATGTTCACTTTCCATCTGCAATATTGTGCAAGAAATCTTTTATCATCATTATCATGGATCTAGTTCGTTCCATTCACGAGATAAGATACTTTTTTTAATAGTTTCATATCTTGGCGAAAGAGAATTCGTCAATAGTCATTTATTTCACTGGATATTAAATGAATATCATTTCGGTTTTGGGAAGGATTTGCGCGTGAATAAGAATAAATCACTCTTTTTGGACTCAAACACTCACTTTTAATTTACGTGGTATTAATTCAATACCTATAATATTGTGCTGTGGATTTTATACATCGTAATTTTGCTGTGAAAGAAATAAAAATTGAAAAAAAGAAGAATTGATTGAAATACGCAGATAAAGGTATTTGCTGCCTATATCAAATTTTTTGGTCAAGCATGTGTTTCACGAAAATACTTTAATCATAAATTATTATAGTAAATATTTTTTAGAATATTTTGGTAACTAAAAATATGTAAAATTTGCAAAAAGAACTTTATAAAAAAATAAACCACTGTTAGATTTAAATACATTAATGTATCATGCGCATCTTGCAGCCGGGTCCTTAACTTAATATATTTTTTTGTTTATGCATCGCCGACTGGCCGAGAAATCCATTGTGCATTAGGGTAGCACTCAGAAATATTGTAGGGATGAAAAATGAGATGGAGTAAGGTTTTCTAGAAAAGTCCCTCGTTGTTGAATTTTTCCTCTGGAAATTCAAAAATTGTATTAAAAAATCAGATGTGGGCATCACATGACTTTACCAACAGACTCAAATGCATTTTCTCTTTCATGATCATTAAATTGAGTTCAATTCCTCAAACTAGCACAGATTCTTATTCGATATTGTATCCAATTTGCAGTGTAAAAAATAGTATTATTTCACTGTTAACATAATGCATAACATAACTCATTTTAAAACGTTTCTAGCTCATAAAATTAAAAAAAAAATCTTAAATATCTCGAGAACGGCCTAACCTAGAGCAATCAGGTTGTTCTTATTATTCTTTGTTGTTGTTGTTGTTATTAAAACATGCATTTCATTAATACATTTCAGTACATTTATTGTTTTATCTGACGGATTTTGAGGGCAGGTTCTGTTTTTCAAATCGTGCTAACGAATAGAATCATCAGCAAGGCAACCCTGGAGTGACTCACATTCCCAATTTTGAGAAATTTCGTCTAATGTTTTTTGAGTTAGAGTGCCCCACATGAAAAATAATTTGAGGTTTTCGTTTTCATACTTTACTTCACACCCTTGCATTTCAATGGGTGTTTGTATATTCTCTGTACTTTCTTACGCAGTAGTTGCACGGTTTATTACAATACATTCATGTGTTCTGTATTTTGCAATTTCAGTCACCGTGTCTAGTAATGTGCAATCACTTGTGTTCCTATCCTTACATCGATTAGTACCTGCAGGTCGTTGTATTTCAGGGAGAAATGTCGGATTGATACCTTCTATTGTGATAAGGTAGATTCTATTTATATTAAATACTAACCATTTTATCCCCTCTTCGCGAATTCCTAATGGCAAGTGGTCACTCAATGTGACACCATCATACTTGACGAAAGTTCTGAATATCAAAAACCGTTTCAAATTGAAGCATAAAAGGAGAATGGAGCACATTTTACTTTCCTTATATACATAATGTATAAGGAAAGTATTGGGACGGGGTCGAAAATTCGAATTCGAGTTTTCGACGGGAGAGCACGTTTCAAGCGTCCCTGATCACGAATCAAGCATTTTTGAAGTGATGTCTGTGTGTGTGTATGTGTGTGTGTGTGTGTGTGTGTGTGTGAAAGTATGTGTGTGTGTGTGTCAGTGAGCCTGTTGAGACGATAACTGACGAACGAATGGGCCGATTTGAACGAAATTTGGTACAAAAATCACAATCCGTAAACACTGGAAGCCTATTGTTTTTATACGCAATCGAATGTTCAGAACCCCCCTAAATTTTTGAGTGAAATTTTGAAAAATTCGTCAAAAAATCAAAACCGCTTATAAAGTTACGCAAATAGACATTTCTTATGTAATTTTTCATTAGAAAACGATTGACATAAATTTTAGAACGCTAACATGAACCGTTCTCGAGATATTGCACATTTTTCAAAAAAATTATCAAAAAGTCATAAAAAAAAAATATTTCCTATTGAGAACCATGTTTACTTTTCATGTGTAACACCATGCGATAAATTGGGTGACAACATTCTCGTGGATCTAGCTCGTTCCAGTCATGAAAAAAGATACTTTGAGTAATACTTTTGTATTTGAACGCCAATAGTTATTTATCTGCTGTAAGAATAACTTATTTCTTCGTCCATAATGCTTGGCGAGATTTTGGCGACGAATTTGGCGAGATTTCGCCAACTTGGCAACTTTTTTAATTGTTGCCAAATTAACAAAAATCTCGCCAAATGTATAAAAATGACGCTAAATCAATCAAAATTACAACTAATTGAAGAAAATTCAATATCGTGGAAAGAATATAAGTATCTACTATAAGAATAACATTTTTTTAACTGTAAAAGTAGTAAATTCATTGCATTATATAAGGAAAGTCATGTGTTGCCCACATCAGATTTTTTGATAAGCGAGGTGGTGCACGTGTTTGAGGAGGGGGAGGGGAATTTCCTTTGTATCGTGCAACTTCCCTTTGTATTTGGCGATTATCTTTGAATTGGTCGCCAAAGGCGGCTACTATTTTCATATAAAAGATTTAATAAAAATATATTTTTAAAGAATAAAACACTTTTAAATAAAAGCATTTGCTTGGTCATACAAAAAAAATGTTAAAATCGAATTGAAATATTTCGGACGCCAAACAACCCTCATCAAAGGCAATTGCTACAAAATAAAGATACATCGGCTTTTTATACACAGTCAAAAACCGCAAACATAATTTGCATATTTTGGCCAGATTACAAAAAGGGAAAAGATGGAATGCAAACATTAAATTATAAAATTGACACCGCGAAAGTAGAATATAAAAATAACATATTTAGATGTCTAAATATTCAGATGATGATTTAAGTCGCAACTAACTGCGTCAATTTTATAATTTATAAGGAATACTTGAGCAACGTATATAAGCACAAATAACACAATATTGCAGCATACATCTGTTTTGAGGACAGGCTAGATCCTCTTTGTCAGTGCAAGAGAACCAACAAACCCGAATTCAAAAAGATGAATAGGCGCAAATAGAAGAAACAGAGGAGTTATATATCCGAGACTTGGATTAAGGGCTCACTTAATCCAGGTCTCTTGTTAAGTGGGGACAGTCCATCCAATCCGAAACGAGACACACACTCGTTACTTCTCATTTCGGATTGACTGGACTGTATGGGACTGTATTGATTGGACTGTATATTTTATGCTACTTTGTGATTGGCTCCTTGGAATGAGCTCTTACTCCAAGTGTATAGCGCTCTCTATGTATTTTATTATCGCCCATTCTTCTTTTGGACTTCGGGTTTGTCGGTTTTCTTGCGCTGATGAATGGGATCCAGCGCATACTCAAAACACTTATTTACTGTATTATTGTGTTATTTGTGCTAATATAAATTGCTCAAGATGTCATTATCCTTCGCACAAAGTGTATTTTAATTATTAATTTTATAATTTACTGTTTGTCATTCCAGTATTATGTTTGTCATTTATAATTTAATGTCTGTAATTTAATGTTTGTCATTCCAAATTACATTCGCGGTTTTAGACTATGTATAAAAAGCCAATGCTTCTTCTTTTTAATTTCCTTATATACAATAATGTATAAGGAAAGTATTGTGACAGAGTCGAAAATTCGAATTCGAGTTTTCGACGAGAGAGCACGTTTCAAGCATCCCTGATCACGAATCAAACATTTTGGAGGTGATGTCTGTGTGTGTGTGTAAGTATGTGTGTGTGTGTGTAAGTGTGTGTGTGTGTGTGTGTCAGTGAGTCTGTGGAGACGATAACTGACGAACGAATGGACCGATTCGAACGAAATTTAGTGCAAAAATTACAATCCGTGAATACTAGAAGCCTATTCTTTCTATACGCAATCGAATGTTCAGACCCCCCCCCCCTAAATTTTCGAGTGAAATTTTGAAAAAATCATCAAAAAATCAAAACCTCTAATAAAGTTACGCAAATGGGCATTTCTTATGTCATTTTTCATTAGAAACGATTAACATAAATTTTAGAACGCTAGCATAAACCGTTCTCGAGACATTGCACATTTTTCAAAAAATTATCAAAAAATTATATAAAATAAAAACAAAATCCTATTGAGAAACGTGCACTTTTCATATGTAATATCATGCGATAAATTTAGTGACATCATTCTCGTGGATCTAGCGCGTTCCATTCATGAAAAAAGATAATTTGAGTAATGCATTTGTATTTGAACGGCAATAGTCATTTATCTGCTGTAAGAATAAAGTATTTCTCCATCCATAACGCTAGGCAAGATTTTGGCGACGAATTTGGTGGAATGTCGCCAACTTAGAGACTTTTTTTAATGTTACCAAATTAAAGAAAATCTCGCCAAATGGATAAAAATGACGCTAAATCAATGGAAATAACGACTAATTGACGGAAATTCAATATCTTGGAAAAAATATAAGTATCTATTATAAGAATAACCTATTTTGTTTATACTGTAAAAGTAGTAAATACATTGCATTATATAAGGAAAGTCATGTGCTGCCCACATAGAGTTTTTCACAATTGTATCTGATGATGGGCATTTGGCGTGCAAAAAAGCTCAGATTTTAATGTGATTGTAGCTTCTTCTTGGGATGACCGTATAAAGGCTTATATTTTAAAGTGTTTCATTCTTTAAAATGTAATTTTTAGACGTGATGTCCTGTATTTTATTATGTAGCAAAACTATTTTTATAATAGAGAAAACACAAGTTTATTTTTCAAATCTTCCGAAAATACACTGGATTCCATTTAAGATAGTGCTGTTATTCTCTGCAAAGAAATCTAGCAAGTGTCATTTTTCAAGGTATTTTTTGGGGTTAAATTTATTACAATAAATACCGTTATTTGTACTGGCGTTTCAAATTTTGTTCTATTCCCGAGAAAAGGAAAAGGACGTATATGACAAAAGTAAATGCTAGCCATTGAAAAATGGTCACTTTCGGTATTCCGAAATCCAGGAAAGTGGTGCAATAATATTTTCGTTCACAGCACTATATTATTCAGACCATAAATTTTTGAGTTGTATTACTACACATCAAACTGTTCTGTTTCATGATAGACTATCTCATTTTGAATGTATTTTTAGTACCGCTAGAGACGTTGCACACGATAAGGTTTAAAGTAAACAAATACTCAAATGATTTACGGTAGACATGGACCAGCCATTTAGAGTTAGTGAACCATATGATATTATTTTGAACTTGCAGAGCTAGAGTTCAATATTATTCAACTTTTTCAATAATGAAAATTTATATCACTGCAATTTTTGTTTGATGGACGATGGACATCCTTATGGCCGAATATCTGATAATTGTCAATGTTGTGTCATTTTAGCTGCAAAAAATAAGATATGTTTGCAGTACTTGTTTAGAATACAAGCTAAATAAAGTATTTTTTTTAAATGCAATCTAAATTAAGTATTTGTTTCGAATACAATCTAATAAAGATATTTGATTATATATTAAATGTAATAATATTGCTGTTGTAAAATTTAAATGTATTAAATGTAAAAGTAATGTTGATTATATATTAAATGGAATTTTGAAATATGTTAAATGTAGTTTTGATTTGACAAAAATGCGAATTTAACATTTCCGTCACTAGCCTCATTGTTAAGTTGAGGTTTCATATCTTAATGGCATTAGTAAAAAGCATAAATATCAAAAATAATTGAAAAAGCTTAAGATTTTGACTGGAAATTAACGTTTTAACTTGCAAAAAAAACATTTGTTCTAAAATAGTTAATAATTTAACTATGTGATAAAAATGTAACAATATTATTTATTTCGCGAACTTGTTGATACATGTTGGTCCCTGAGAATCTGTGATACTAAAACATTGCCCGGAGAATCATTATTTACACCAACCAGATGGCGAAAGTATTGGGTTTAAAGTTGAAATTGAAGTTCAACTTCGGAGCTTTGTTCCACATCTGTTTGAAGTTTTTGAACTTTGCTATTAAGTGAAAAACCCAATTTTATTACTCATTTTTGATGAATATATTTATTACTTGTCATTTCTGACATGTATTTAGTGATTATTAATATGAATAAAAATTCAAAAATAATATGCCTTATTTTAGAGATTAAAAGAAAGTGATACATAGTGCATATTTTGTTTCTCTGTGTTAATTTCGATTTCCGTGCTAATCAAAAACATGTCATATGTCATGTCTGCCACAGGAAAGTAATAACTAGGCATTGAAAATTTCATTAATAATATTGAAGTACACAGTTCTATCATCCATCTAAAATTTTAAAAATCATTTTCAAGAACATATTCCAGGAAAAATTCCTAGAAATTATACTATTTTGGGGAGAACTTAAAAATTGACTATTATCAAACATTTCACCATATAACAACTCCATTTTTAACACTTTACAACAAAGTTGAAAAGTGTTTATGACTTTGTTCATTCTGTCTGTCTGCCCGTTAGCACGATAACTGCCGTAAAAATGACTTAATCAAAATGAAATTTTAGTATGTTGTTCAGACGGTCTGTAGGACCTATGGGAATATAAATGAATAATATCACCCAATTAGTTTTGAATTGAACCCGGGTCAAAAAATGAAATACATTGAGCCCTATGGGCCCTAATTTTTCAAACATTTTTTAAGTGGATTTAGAATTCACAAATTGCTTCGAAAATTTTAGGTAATATTCAAATTGTTCCATAAAACATATAAAAAAAATTCAGCGAAATATATTCAGTAGTTTTTTAAATAAAAATTAAAATAATAATTACACCTCTTATATGAAACGATCACGTGACCATGATATGAAACGATCACATGACCCACTTCAAAATGATATATGGCATCCATCTTGTTTCAAAATCGTGATTTTTTTAAGTTCATTTTAATTCATATTGAGCGCTGTATCCATCCTAAAACTACTTTATTTTTGCTTAAATTCTGTGCATCTACATACTGAAACAACGCAATGACAATATAGTTGAGTATAAATGCTCATCTAAATTTGATTATTTCTACAACTAAACCTATTTTCCACCTATGTAAAATGTAAACAGCAAAATATATAGAATGAGTTGTATTAGAATTCCTGTATTTTTTTAACACAAAATAATTTAGTCCATGGAGTCTGCATGGCTGATATGAATGAAATATTAATTGATTTCATAAAGAGAAGGACGATTTTTTTCGATGAAGTTTCAAGCATAGAGTTTAATTTTTTGTAGCTCCATGGTCTTAAACAAAATGTTTAAATAAAATAAATTATTATAGTATTGTGATGAATGAAATGAATGGGGGAAAGTTATGAATGAAATCCTGTTTTATAGAGAGATCCAGGCGTGTTATTTTTTCTATGACGTCGTTTGAATTAATTTCAGTTGTTTTCGATGAAGTTTTCAAATATAATAAATTATCGTAGTATTATGATAATTCTAAAACTATTACCGAGGAATGTATAACATTTTAGAGATGTTTAAACCAGGCAATTTATATTTCAATGCCGTCATTTGAATGAAGTTCATTTTTTTCGATGAAGGTTTAAGTTTTCAGATATAATAAATTAATGCAGTATTGTGATAAGTTTCAAAATATTACCGAGGAATCTATTGCATTTTAGACTTGTTTAAATAAAATTGCATTGAAGTTGGAAAGTGTTTTATAATCAATGCTTTAAGCATGATTGATCTTTCTTGTTTCTTTTTACTGAATTTGATATTTTAAGAAACAGATGAATAGATACTATTAAATATAATTTCTGTTTAGTGAATTTGATATTTTAAGAAACAGATGAATAGATACTATTAAATATAATTTCTTTTTAGTGAATTTGATATTTTAAGAAACAGATGAATAGATATTATTAAATATAATTTCTTTGTAATGAATTTGATACTTAGAAACAGATGGATAGGTACTATTAAATATAATTTCTATACACAAATGTAATAAATTCTCTCAATTTAACAAATCAACCTGTTCATCCTTCTCATTTTGTTAAATCGGAATATATATTTTATGTAGAACAAACCATAAAATGTAAAACGTTCAATAGGCATTTGAATTTTGTTTCGCATAAAACATGTATAAACATATGTTGTACATATTTTGTACATTTATTAAAGAAATAGTTGCCTTCAGGGACCAGTCAAGCCACTTTTTGAAAAATTTTTTAATTTGCAAATGCTTTTTTTTCTGTAGAATTCGACCGCAGGTTCGCTGCACGGGCGATTCGAATTCGCTTGCGATATGTTAAATAATATATGTTAAATAATATATGTAACTCCGCTCCATGCAATAATGGTGCACCCGCTGTATGAGAGCATGCAATCTGTGTTCAATACATACAAGAACACAATCCCACTCCATGCGACAACAATATACCCACTGTACAAATGAGACTTTTTAAAAAGTCTCATTTGAACACTTTTAAAAGTGCCTTTACATACCCGCACATTCAACTTTTCTTTTCTGCTGAATAACCCATTTTCTGCTGAATAACCCATTTCTGCTGAATAACCCAATCTATCTATATACATATATACATATGTTAAACTATTGAATGCGTAGCGACTGCTGAATAAGATCTTTGAAACAAATCTGAAGATATGTTAAAATATTTAATTTGTAACACATTTTGCGTAGTATCCATATTTTAAAATATATATTTAAAAAAAGCCATCAAGTTAGGCATTTGTTATTCCACTCCAGATATATTTATATACAACAAATTTAGTTGCATATGAAGTAAACTTCGTCGATAAAAAGATATTAGTACGTGGAACATAAATTGAATTATGAAAATGGTATTCATTTACCAAGCATGCGAAAATTACTTACGTTATTTTTGGCGACGCATTTCGCAAATGTAATCTCCGCAACAGAGAGTTAGCTATACGGAGCTCTCGTAACCCACAAATTAAATTACCTCCACCTGAAGTTCATTGCGAGATTAAGCTGGATTTTTTAAACAAAATGTACAGAATTCAATTTTCACTTTATTTCTAACGAAATTGCTCTATTTTTATTTAAATATAAAGAAGTTTAGCGATATTTTTATAAGACCAAGTAGGCAATTTTTAATTCAGGCAATGCACCCGTGAAAACAAGCTATAAAGCTATATATCAGTGAAAACACCAATATATCATAAAAAGCAAAACCAATCAAACATGGAGAAGACGTGGTTCTCCAGAACAAGATAAAGTTTAATAAAGCTTGTCGAACGAGGGAATGACGGTCAGTTGAAAAATATTCGTCGCGCTGCTAAGTCGACATCAGTTGGAACAGATTCGTTTTCCTGCTAAGATGACATCAGTTTACAAAGATTCGTCGTGCTGCTAAGACGACATCAGTTGGAAAAGATTCGTCGTACTACTAAGATGACATCAGTTGACAAAGATTCGTCATGCTGCTAAGACGACATCAGTTGGAAAAGATTCGTCATGCTGCTAAGACGAAATCAGTTGGAAAAGATTCGTCATGCTGCTAAGACGACATCAGTTGTAAAAGATTCACCGTGCTACTAAGACGAAATCAGTTGTAAAAGATTCGTCTTGTCGCTAAGACGAC
Source organism: Amaurobius ferox (assembly GCA_951213105.1). Lineage (NCBI taxonomy): Eukaryota > Metazoa > Arthropoda > Arachnida > Araneae > Amaurobiidae > Amaurobius > Amaurobius ferox. The sequence continues at coordinate 20,969,078 of OX578149.1, forward strand.
ATCAGTTGGAAAAGATTCGTCGTACTGCTAAGATGACATCAATTGACAAAGAATCGTCGTACTTCTAAGATAACATCAGTTGACAAAGATTCGTTGTGCTGCTAAGACGACATCAGTTGGAAAAGATTCGTCGTGCTGCTAAGACGACATCAGTTGGAAAAGATTCGTGATGCTGCTAAGGCGACAGCAATTGGAAAAGATTCGTCGTGCTGCTAAGAAGACATCAGTTGGAAAAGATTCGTCGTGCTGCTAAAACGACATCAGTTGGAAAAGATTCGTCGTGCTGCTAAAACGACATCAGTTGGAAAAGATTCGTCGTAATGTTTAGACGACATTAGTTTGAAAATGTTGATTGAGATACAAAGTTGAATGGCTCCTTGAAACTGAGAACAATGAGATATTTCTTGTGAAGTTAAATTTGTGAGCCAGAAATCAGCTCAAGTGGAGACGTGCTAAATACTCCAAGCCAAGCCAGTGATAATTAATGTAGTATAAATGCATAAAAATGTGCGTGCCAACAACATATATTTACAATAGAACCAAGCGCAGATAATTTGGTGTTTGAGGAATAATTGCTGGTCTTGCATCGCCTCCTAAACCATTTTCTTCTAAATAATAAATTATATATGAAACCATTTATGCAACACATTTTGGCATAATGTTAACATATGTTTTTATATATCTTTTTTAATTTTTGAAAATTGAAACTCCTTTTTCTAATGCGAATTTCAGCAAAATCAAAACGCCTTCCAGAAGTATCCTATAAAATAACCGCTCAAATTTCATTTGAATTGCTCAACTTGCTCAAGAAATAGAGAACTCCATGTAAAAAATAGATAATTTTTTAATATAGAGAGAATGGCTCATTATAACTTTTAAACAATGATGTGCATGCATTTTTGTTTAAAACAAATTATTAATGTATTTACAATTTTTCCATTATAGATAAAAATATCTTCAGGAATTTCAGTCCAATGAACCCTGAATGGTTTTGTGTGAATAACACCATTCTTTATGGGTAGTTTTTTTCCAATTTGCAATAATAAAATATCGAAATTATAACCATTGTGTTTTTAAAACTATGAACCTGAATCAAAATTCAATTATATATCCTTGTAAGGCTTTCAAAGGGATACAAATTACTCGCAAACTGTTCATACAATTTTAATCTTCTCCAATTTTAGTTTCAGCCAATAGTAGTTTCAATCAATAGTAGTTTTCTCCAATTTTAGTTTCGCCCAATTTAAAGTTTCGTCCAATTTTGTCCAATTCGCTTGATCCAATTTTAGGTTCATCCCATTTTAGTTTGATCCAATTTTAGGTTTATCCCATTTTAGTTTGATCCACTTTTAGGTTCATCCCATTTTAGTTTGATCCAATTTTAGTTTGATCCAATTTTAGTTTGATCCAATTTCAGTTTGATCCTAATTTAGTTTCATCCAATTTTAATTTTTCGCTCTGATTTCAGTCAGTTACCTCGCACATAGACTTCAGGTCAAAGTATCAAATTAAACTTATGCAATATAAACTAAATTTATGCAATATCTTTGACGAGATTAAGATTCAGGTAAATTATTTAGAATTCCCATTCCACTTCACTTCATAATTTCTTTAAAGCAAAATAAAATATATTGTGTTTGTAATATATCACCAAGGAGAAAACATATTGAGCTGTAACACTGGTGACACTTTATACATTACAGCTTTTCCTTCTATTGAAAAAAATTATCAGTTTAAAATATTAAGATATTGAAATTATAACCAATATAATTCAAAAATAAAGAATTTGATCCAAAAATCAATTATATATCTCTGTGGGGCTTTTAAAAGGATACAAATTTCTTTTTATAGTTCAAGCTAGAACTCTCAGTTTTCGATACGTTAGCATACATGCTTCAAAAACAGAAAATTTTCAATCATATTCACATTCCCTCGAAAACTATAAGAGCTTTGCAAAAAATAAATTATTAATATAGAAAGAGGATTTCATTCTGAATATTGTTTACTTACTGTTTATATCTATCTTTTATAGTTCAGAAAATATTTCGAGTAAAAGTGAGGAAAGTAAGTAAAAAACTGACTCTGAAGGAAATTGTTTAATTTTTCCGAAAGAAATAAAATAAAACTTGAGAGGCTGCACCAGAAATACGTCCGCATCGTAGACTATGTCTTACCATAGGCGTGCTCGCAAATAAAACAACGGTTTGGATAAAAGTTTCATTTATTTATGCAATCTGACAACAGTAGTCTATGATAGGAGAAATAAGTTACAGAGAGAAAATACTTAACATCTATATATCTTACTATAATTTAATCTAAACACGAGCCGCTTAACATTGTTCGTGTAGTCATCAAATCCACATCAAAATGTTTCTATCTTCATGAATTCTAGAAATGTTTTGATTTCGAATTTAGTCATGTCGAAATTGAAGCCCCCAGTAATTATTATTGGCATTGCAGAATGCCCCCTTACTTCTACATATCGACCCTTACTACTATCTTCCACTTCTACACATTGGCCTGGCACCTTTAACCTCTCAGTTTTTTATTCGGTGTTTTACCTTATTTCTTAGCGCACCCGAATCTTATATGATTTGGAATATTTACATTGTAAATTTTTCGACATTTGGAAATAAAGTTCAAATTGTTGTCATTGATTCCAAATTTTCACTATGTTACAGTTTCCCGTTCACTTTTTTTTTTACGCTTTTATGTTCTAGTTCAGTCAGTAACGCATTAGTTGAGTGATCAAACACACATGTAGCTCCTCTTGTTGCAAAGTTACGACTGCTGGAATGGCGCAAAACGTGGTAATTTTTAACACTGTACAACATAGTTGAAAAGTGCTTATGACTTTGTTCATTCTGTCTGTCTGTCTGTCCGCCTGTCTGTTCGTTCGCACGATAATTGCAGTAAAAAGGATGCAATTTTAGTATGTTGTTGAGACAGTTTGCGGGACATAAGGGAATGTAAATGAATGATATCATCTAATTAGTTTTGGATTGAACCCGTGTTGAAAAAATGAATTACATTAAACCCTATGGGACCTAATTTTTCAAACATTTTTTAAGCAAAGTTAAAATTCACAAATTAGTTCAAAAGTTTTAGGAAATACTCAAATTATCGCATAAAATATATAAAAAAATTTCAGAAAAATATGTTTGGTAGATTTTAAATAAAAATTAAAATAATAATTAAACTCATAAAATGAAGAGATCACGCGACCCACTTCAAAATAAAATATGGCATCCATCTTATTTCCCAGTATAAAAATTGTTATTTTTAAAGTTCTTTCAAATTTATATATAATGTTGTATCCGCCCTAAAACTGCTTTATTTTTGCGTATTTTCAGTGCATCTATATTCTGTACCAATGCAATTACAATATTTTTGAGTACAAATGATCATCAATATTTGATTATTTCTACAACGAAGCCTAATTTTAATGGATGCAGAAGGATGTAACCAATTGATTGTAAGATGAGTTGTGTAAGCATTGCTGAATTTTTTTCACCCAAAATTTTTTAGCTCTGGAGTCTGGAATAAAAGTGATATGAATGAAATATTCAATTGAAATCAATTTATATTTCGATGACTTCATTTGATTAAAATTCATTTTTTAATGAAGTTTTAAGTTTTCAAATATAATAAATTATTGTATTACTGTGATAATTTAAAATATATCAGAGCTGAATGTATTGCATTTTAGGGATGTTTAAGTAAAATTGCATTTCAATTAGAAAATGTTTCATAATCAATGCTTTATGCATGATTCATCTTTCTTGTTATCTTAACTGGTATGCGGCCGCATTCCTCCCTCAAGTGCGTCATCCCAATGAGCCAACACTGGTACACACGTGTACAGGCATAACACTAGATACCACTACTGCCCCGACTATTACACGCCGAGCTGCAATCTTTCTAAATCTCACCCTTTTCTCGTCTCTCCCGATCTGTCGGCCTGGTGTCCCTCGCCTAGTGCGGACAAAAGCGTATTTTACGTAAAAATAAAATATTGAAATTATTTTTCTATATTCATAAATAGTGCCATCTTTCCGACAAAATAAAGTAAAATTTGTTAAAATTTTTACAGTAAGAAAACTGGAAAAAACCCGCTAGGACAGATACTTTTTTGATTTTTTGGAACAAATCCAGTTAAAAACATTAAAATATTGAATTATTTTTAAATATTCATAATTTGGGCTATATTTCCGGCAAAACAAGATGTGGTGAGGTGAATTTTACACATAAATACAATAAAGACACTCACCAAATAGTTCCACCAGGCTCAACCGCGTTAAAGTATAGTGGGGTCCAATTGGACCAAGTACATTGCGTTTACTAAAACAAAATAATCACTCCCTTTTTTGTGGCCAACTAACAATTTATTTATAGAACACATGAAATCTCAATTTAAACATTAAATAACAAAGTACATAATTACAATGAGTTCCCAATTTACCTAAGCTTGACCTCGGGTGCACAGTTTATTTAGCATTAATTTGTATATTTTTTTTTATTTACCCAAACTTGTAATTAATCACTTTTTTTAAAGAAAACACATCATAATTTCATTTTGAAATATCACATTTATCATAAGTTGCCCTTAGCACTGGGGATCAATTAAGTTTAAACATTCATATACACATTTTAAAATCAATATATAATTTTCATACCTTCATACATACGAACTCCACTGAGTGCTGTAGCTGACCTCTGCACGTTGGAATGGGTGGCACGATTAATTGAAGTTTGGTTCACTTATTTGAATAGTTCATGGACAACACTACCAGTCTGAGAAAACACGGTTGCGTATCATCAGGTGACGAAAACTTTTGCCAAGTATTATTTTGGAGATGGGCACACTGTCCACTTTCCTTCTCCTCCTCTTAATTTCGGCTTGATCCCAGCGGCTCTTGAGTGAGCATGCGTACAGGTTTCACCGAAGTGGTACGTTTTCGTAGAGGTTTGTCTGCTGCTTCGAAGCCCGGGATTGATGCTCCACAAACACTCCGTACACGCAGTAGTATTACAGTTACCACGGCTTAAATGCAGCTCAAGGAGCAAAGGTCCTACACCGCGCCGTTTTAGTGGTAGAGCTGTGTTGTACTGCAACCAAACACAAACACAAGGCGATGGGCATACTGTTCACTTTCCTTCTCCTCCTCTTAATTTCGGCTTAGTCCCAGCGGCTCTTGAGTGAGCATGCTTACAGGTTTTACCTAAAGAGTGGAGATCAGATACTTTATTTGTAGAGATTGGCTGCTTAGGAGCCCTGGATTGATGCTCCGCGAATATTCCGTGCACACAGTATTCCAGTTACCACGGCTTAAATTCAGCTAAAGGAGCAATGTCCTACACCGCGCCTTTTTGATGGTAGAGCTGTGTGTACTGCAACCAATTAAAAACATGACGACATTCTTCCATTTTCTGGTCGCCACCGTCCGAAGAAAATGCGCCCTCGCGCTGAGTTAGGCTCGGCTCGTCTTGGCTACGAGTCGCCTTCTTTACCGGACTCACTACGTCGGCTCCTCGGCAAAGGCATTTGCCGCCCGAGATAGGGACCGCGGATGCCGGGTCAGAGATGCATCAAAATGCATGCCGGATCGGACCTCACAAATCCACAAGTGCCACGCACTTGGAGTGCTCTCTACTCGAGCTCAGAAAAGCAACTGACTATTTTTTACATTTCTAAAAACTTCAGAATTTTAAAACAAGGGGAGGAATTTTAAAACAAAAATACAGGGAGGAAGTCCCCCAATTCCCATTCGCTGCTTCCCGAAACGCAATAAAAAAGGCGGTCCAAAAATGCTTCATACCATTGGTTTTTGAAGCGACGCTCATTTTTTATGCGCTCCACTCAAACACAAGAACCAGAGGGCATTCTACAACCGGGTGGTCCAAGGACCGCAACCCCGACGCGAGCCACACCTGACAGGGCTATAAATTTTCAAAGATTTGTAGCTCAACTTTGACATTTTGCTGCAATTAAATCTCTGAATATTTGCAATCCATGTCAGTGCGCACACAACCCAACGGCGCCAAAAAACCCCAATTCCGTCTGTGCAAAGGCCTAGCTATCTACATAAAACAAAAACATAGTATACATTTCAATATATTTACACCATTCCCTTTTCCCAGGATTATGTATAAAAAAATATGTGATTATCATATCACACAAGATATATTAGATTCGGAGGTATAAGCGTCCAAAACGTTAACATAACTCTTAACGTTCTGATTTCAAACAGAGGTACACCAACCATACATGTTATTCACATCAAAATAGTTTATTTGTTTGCATAAGTGCTAAAAAAGTTTAGATTAATCCCATACCGGAAGATATTTGACTCCATTATAATACTTTACTTTTACACCTAGTATGTACGGTAGTTAAAATATAAAACGTTCTGGCTAAACTATATTCTATCCATAGAATAAAAATGTCACATTTATATCTATAACACTTGAAAATAATATATCCTTGACCTCACTGCCGGCCAGTTTGATTCGTATCTTGAAGGTGAGTTTTCTGTTGATACTCTAATATACTGATATTCTCTGTATATTTGTATCCAGTATCCATAAACAGAATCAGAGCATAAAGAAGTATAAGTAACTATTGTTACGATATATTCTCTTGCTCGTGACTTTACTCTCAGGCAGCAAAAATGAGTCTAAATTTCTGGATAACAAAATATTTTATTTAAAAGCACTAATAAGCGTAAACAGGAACAATATATAGCGAATACGTCGTTAACTATCTCAAAAATTCACTAAACAACTATCAGGAACAATGAAACAGCAATTACATGCTGTTTACAAAATGCTGTTCGCAAGTTGCTAATTCGCAGAATAGCCTATACTATTGTTAAAAAGCTGACTTAACTCACAATTCCTTATATACTCTTCATATAAATTTCTAGAAAATGCTCGTATCTCAGAAACTAACGGATATTTCGAGAAAATTCTAGTGGATTCGGAAAAATCTGGAAACCCTACTTTCACCCAATTGCAATGTTTCTCTGTAAAGTGTTTTCTCCTTTCGAGGAAGCAAAATACAGTAAAACGTTTTGCATATTCGTAATAGTATTAACTTTCGTTTACATCACTTATTCTTAAAGTGGGGTTAGCGATATCATTGGTGGTAGCAGAAAATTAGAATGCATATATATTTTGTTAGTTGCTTCTTGATTTACTAGCCTTGGGAGCCAGTAAGAGCGAAAGCAAACAAGAAATACCGAAAGGACAATGCAACACGTGGTTTCGGTCGGCAGGTAGTCTTGCTTCAGCAGAGCGGGATATGCCGATGGTTACAGCACGGGGAATGAACTCGAATAAACACGAGTTCGATTCTCTTCTCGGCTCTGCCCAAACTGTTCCCATGTTCACCCAGAATACGGCACTTTAAATATGTGGGTTTAAAAATCCTTCCGAGATTTTGGTGGCAATAAAAGGAGGGTACGGTTCCTGTAGATCTTACCCCCACTGAGTAGTTCCATGGACTTGGTGTCTATAACTGAAAGGGTAACTTATTGATTTCAATCTTCTTTTACACTTTCATGAGAGTTATTGCAGGATCTGTTTGGTCCTGTGTTTTATGCGACTGCACAGCTCGAAGGTTTTTTACTCACCTCCCTTTTTAAAAATGTTTTCTCAACAGCAAAAGCATTTTCGTCTTGATTTGGAAAGAAAAATTTGAACTCGCCTTCGGGGAGAAACGCCTTCTTTCAAGATCCCTGAATTCTAATTGGTGATGCAAACCCTGCCCCCCCCCCCCGCATTGGAGTATGTAATTTATGGGTCTGTCCTCATAAGATGAAGAATTTTCTCTCCCTTTCTAACGTCACCGTAGTCCTTTTGGATGGCCCGCAGCGTAGTTTGAGTCCCACGTAAGATAGCGTTTGAGTTCCATTTTTATTTATTGCTTATAAACTAATGCCTGACTTAATGTCACTTTAGGGTGCCATGTCGTCTGGCCTATTCTTTACCACGCTTTTGTACTGAAAATCTTGCTTATTCAAACTTATGATGGCTTTTTGGTCTATTTTTTATTTCCTTAGCCGGTAGCTGAGACGTATAAAGCAAGCGTTTTATCTTGCTCTCTCGACTGCCAGGTTGTGAGTTCCAATTTCGCCTGCGAGCATGGATGTTGTGGTGTCCGTTTAGAGTGCAATGAAACCCTACCCCTGTGGTATTACAAGGGTAACATCATGTATCTGTAAACTGGTTTACAATTTTGCCCCTAAAGTGGTCGAATGTTTACATAATCAAATGCAAATCCAGAAAGAAAGACATACACTATTTTGCAAAGAAACCGAAGCACCCCTAAAAAATAATCCGATCATCCCGAAATTCTGCATGCAAATTCCTTTATACCAAGTACGCAAATGATTAAATTTGCAAAGTCAATGAGTGTTACCCTCGGTCATAACGCGCTTTTCTACTGCGCAACTAGCATCCTATAAAACAGGTTTGAAATGTGGACGTCTTATCTTTGCTCGTTATCGGCATTGCAGTTCCGTGGAGACACAACCAATGATGCCGTTACGATGTTGCCGAAGACCTTATATGCAATTAGACGAGTTCGAACACGGTCGTATAGGCGGGATGCGTGAAGCTGGCGGGTCATACCGAGCAATGGGCCGCCATCTGCAACGAACAGTCACTGCTGTGCAAAGGTGCTGGCAGCAATGGTTGCTGCAAGGAACTCATCGGCGGAATGAAGGCTCTGGAAGAACAAGGTGCACGAATGCGAGACAAGATCGGATGATTGTGCGACAGGCCAGAACTGGCCCAACGGCATCATTGCCCGCCATCCAACGTGCTACAGCCTCTTTCACACCTCCCGTGGTACTTTTCACCATCTCACGGCACTTGGCTGAGGTGGGGTTACGCAACGGCGGCCTGTAAGATGTCTGCCCATAACCTCACAACATCGACACAGTCGTTTGGAGTAGTGTCGTAGCCGAACGTCATGGCTGGCATCGCATAGCGTTCAGCGATGAATCACGCTTCAGTCTTTCAGCAGATGGTCATCGGATACGTGGGCCCAATCAGCCTTTGTTTTACACAGGCACGCAGCTATTACCCCTGGTGTGATGGTGTGGGGTGTTATCTCTTCCCCTGGTCATCTTGAGTGCAACTTTAACAGCTCAAAGATATGTGGATGAAATCCTGCGGCCTTTTGCGTTATCTTTCATGGCACGTCATTCTGGGGCCATTTTCCTACAAGATAATTCCGCGCCACATACGGCTGGCATATCTGTGGACTGTATCCGTGCTGTTGATACTGTTCCTTGGCCAGAAAGGTCACCAGACCTTTCGCCAATCGAGCATGTATGAGACATGCTAGGCCGTCAGATTCGGGCTCTCCGAAATGTAGCAGATCTAGAGCAACAATTGAGGAATGCCTGGAAAAATGTATCGCAGGATGACATTAGGAAACTTTATCACTCCTTACCTAGACGTTTACAAGCATGCATTGCCGCCAAGGGGGGGTTCACCAATTACTGATTTAAAAATTCAATGTGTAATTGCTAACCATTGATGGGTCCTGCGGCCTTGATCTTGCAATCATTTCATTACCTGTGTATGAGCTGTACGCATATTTAAATTCAATAAAAACAATCACTTTCTTCATGGTTCTTCGTTTTGTTTTTGTTTTCCTTTTTCTTTTCTTGCAAAAGAGTGTATTTCCTTACTTTGAGATTCCAGTCTAATATATAAATATTCCAAGATAAAACATTACATAAAACCTTAATTGAATTAATCCCGAATCGCATAAACTTATAAAGTTACAAACATTGTTTACATTATATCCTATGATGTAATTCGTAAGTACAGAGTCATCAACAGAACAGTTCAGAATCCTCAATTGAATTATCTCCAACTTCGCAACTAAGTTAAATATTTATTGCAAAATATCCGAAATAGAATTTCCACTCGTGTGTTTCTATTAGAGTTAAAGCATTGCTATTTAATTAAACTCCATAGTTTTAAGATGTTTTAACTAATTTAATAAATATGGATGGGATAAGAGCAAGTGCTGCAATTATTTATTATTTATATTTTTAAGTAAGTGGTATGTATTTGTATTTTTATTTTTATTTCCTTATATTTATAATAAAATAATGTTGTTCTCTGTAAAATTTTCGAATTCGAAATGTTGCAGGAAGTGCTCCTTTTACAAATTGGTAAAGATGTTAGTGTGTGTGTATGTGTGTGGATGAGTGTAAGATATAATTCAAAACGAATGCACCTACCGCTAATAAAATCGTTGTGTGTATACATTGTGTGAAAAACTTTAACTGGACAATCTTTTTTGCAATTTTAATTATTATAATTCTATTTTCGATATTTCTCAACCTACTTATGCAACTTGTGTTTTGCGTTCATTTGTATGGAAATCGGATTCAGAAACAAAAATGTATCTGCATGAATTTTTGCTTATCTGGTTTTAAAAATTTATTTCAATCTTTAAAAATAAGTTAGCAGCAAGTTAACCAAGCTTCGTGCATTTGATTTTTTCAACTATTTTTTCTTTATGACATGCTATTTTAACAATGTTTACATGCGTAGTAAATTTCAATTTGTCGGGTTTTCTGCATTAACTATACTATTATTCGTTGTCTAAATTATATCAGTTCTCTGTAGGAAAATAAATGTTCTAAATTGTTAACGTTCAACTATATCCTCTAATCAGACGAACTAATTTTAATATATCCTAGTCTAAACACGCGAACGGACGAATAATATTTCCTAAAGTTTTTTAATTGTATTCAGGCGGTCGTAAAACATATATTCCTGTCAAGATCTCTAAATCGCCAAATTCAGTGAAAGTAATACTTTCTGATATCTTATATAATAAAGGAAGATGTGGGTGGTTAAAAATCTAAGAATCGTACTATCATGAAATTAAGTACACGGGTATTTCAGGACCCAAATAAGTGCACCTCGGGTCTTGAAGTTAGTTTCGATTTAGTTTTTAACTATTTTATGCTTCACCCTGATTTACAACGACTTTGGGCGATATTCACAATAATCGATTCCTTAGCGACCCAAAATGTTATCACATAGTTTCTGTCACCATTGTACAGAACGAAAATGTATCTTTCAAACAAATTTCGAACGGAATCCATACGATTAATCGACACATTTTAATTAATTTTAAAAGAATATATACTTTATATGCGTTTTAAACCTCTCCGATATTTATATTACGATATAAAAATACTGACGTGCCATCCATTGTTTGTTATTTAACAGCAGATTCTAAATATTTCCCAGACTACTCCAGAAAATTAATAATTTCATAAACTCATCCGTTGATTAATTATATTTTTTTAACCGACCCATGTCTTAGATTCTTTTTAATTAACAGAACACTTCCCAGCAAAACCTTTTCCGAAGCTGTTCTACTTACTGAGGCCATCCCACGTGTCTGTTATCTCATACTTTAAATACAGAGAATTTCTAGCAAGCAGTAAAATATTTATATAGTCATTATTAAATTGCATTTGCATCCTCATTTGTATATTTACATCTATTGTGCATCCTCATTGCATCCCTCTCATTACATATCTCTTTATTACATCCGCATTATTATTGTATCTGCATTTGTTTTACAAATGCATCCTGGTTATTATTGTATCCTCATTGGTATTACTATTGCATCCTCATTATTATTGCATCCTCATTTGTATTACTATTTACAAAGCGAGCATATATTTCGGCCCCAGGCTGCACCGGGTAATTCGTTCTAGTAGTACATAATATACTGCACTACCCGATATAGAAAATTCAACACCATGAAGCTTTGACCGTATAATTATGCAAATTGCGAGACAAACGCAACTGGCACATGTATGCAAATGATCTGAAATGCAAGTAGGTCAAGTGGTTAGAACTCGGGATAAAATGGATGGAAACGGCAGATGAGCCAACAGTTGTTACCGTCTGTCGCTTACGGAAACCCATTTTCCGAGATCTTTTACGTTTCAGAAGACACGTGTTGTTGAAGATATGCCTAGCCGATAAGGTCGAAATCCGTTTCAGTATTTGGACGATCGTGCGAGAGGATTCATTATAGGCCTACATACGGCTGGTGGGATGTACCTGCGTATCGCCGCTGAAACACGTGTAGATCCGCCCGCTGTGCAAAGGATTGGAAGAAAATGGATTGAAGAAGGGCATGTGAATCGCCACAATGGTACAGGTACATCCAGCCGTACGTCAACACGCGAGATCGCTGCTTTCGAAAACATGCGGTGGCGGGCCGATAAACGACTACTGTCGACATTCTGCAAAAAAAAATTCGCAGGGCAAATTGGATGTTCCAATATCAGCAATAATAGTTTCTCAATGATTGTCTGAAAGCGGTTTATACTCAAACCGTCCTTTAAGAAGACTGACAGCGACAAGACGCAGACGTGAGAGATTGGAAGTGTCGGGCCCAGGCCCCTTGAACGACTGAATGGGACAGTGTAGTGTTCAGCGACAAGTCTCGGTTCTGTTTGTCGAATGACAGTCGCAGTGCGAGAGTCTGGAGGCGAAGTGGAAACAGATCCAATCATCCTACGACTGTTGAACGCCATACTGCTCGACAACGCAGCATCATCGTTTGTAGTGTCATCGGCTTCGATAGCAGCCGGTCATCTCTGGTTCGTGTCACAGACACAATGATGGCACGACTATATATGGATGAGGTGCTGCGACTGGTTGCACTGTCCTACCTTCATAGGTTGTAAAATTTTGTTTTACAGCAAGATAACGCACGACCGCACACGGCAACCATCAGCAAACAAGCCTTGCAATTTATCCATTTGCATCCTTGGCCTCCACTGTTTCCGAATCTCTTATTCATCGAGCATATATGGGGCGTGATTGGCCGTTATTTGGCTACCCTGCTCCTGCTTCAAACAAAGGACGACCTGTGGAGGAAGGTTGAAGGCATATGATCATCCATCCCTCAGGAAATTATCCGCACGCTCATTGCATCTGTTCCTCAAAGGGTTGCTGCTTGTATCGCCGCAAGAGGTGCTCCTACTGCCTACTGATCACCCTGTCTATGCCATTACTGCATTACATTATCCTTCCGGAATCAATATCGCTTATTTATATATATGCCATCTCTGTCTGTGTGCCCTTTATCATCACACACTATTCGCTCTTTCAAAGTATTGCATTTTCTGTGTCGGATAGTGTAGTCTGTACTGATAAACCTTAACAAGAGCAAAACTAGTTCATCGTTGTTGGTAACTTCACTGGGAACATCATTCCGAAGTATTGTCGGTTGTTGCTGGCAAACATGTCGCCTGTTTTACTAGAATATTTTCCTGAAACAGCTATGTCTCAGGTTAAACTATAGACAGAGATTATTTTGTGACTGATATGGATTCACCATCAAATTCTGGTTGAGGTATGGAATTTCCACCTCTGCTTCTTTTTCCATTTCCAGTTGAAATAATTTTTTAAGCATCTATTTCTCTATATTAGCTATAGATAGAGCTTAGATGATGACTTATATGAATCCAGCATCAAATTCTTAAAGTGATAGGACTTACGGTTCAGAATATTTTGTTAAGCCATCTATCTCTCGAAATAGGCTACAGATAGAGTTTAGTTGATGACTGATATGGATGAACATCTTGGCGTGTTCGCTAAGGATTTCCACTTCCGGCTCCGGTGATGTCACTTCCAATTTTTTAAAAAATGCGTTTGACTGCACTAAAATGAGTATGCAAAAGAGAATAAAAATGCTTAATAGTTCATAACAAATTAAAGGTGTATACCACTATATGAAAGATCCTTCCTAAATTACTTGTATATCTTTGTGTTTTCGTTTCTTGAAATCATGGAGTCATTCTTTTTCTCGAATTTTCGAATTTGAAAGGTCATGCAACTATGTTACTAGCGCACAAAATTAGTCTGAAGAGTAAAAAAATCGTGTATGTTTTTATCCAATTTCAAAATTTTGTCTTTATCATTTTTTTTTTTTTTCACAAATTTATTACCTGCTGAAATTTTTTTTCTACTTTATGAAATCCCTTTTCGCAGTTAACACATTTTCCTTATTTTCGCAATAACACATCTTTTTATTTTAACAAATTAACGATATAAAGATAACTTCAATGACCATAAAATAATTCTTTTCGGTATTATCACTTTCCTAAACTAAAGCGAAACTAGAGATATAAATAGAAATTAATTCTTGAACTGCTAACTATTTTCTTCTATTAATTTCATGTGCTATGGTATAAAGATAACTTCTAGTTTAGACGTTTAGTTAAGACAAAAAATTTTTTAACGACGACGTTAATTTTAGTTAAGACGAAACAACAGATGGTACAACTTCGCACTGTGATCATCGTAAAACATTTATAATTAAATAGAACTTGAATTTTTGAACATTTATCACAAGGATGCTGGTTACGAAAATATTAGCGATGGCTGCAGTCCGATAAAGCTGAAAATATTTTGCGTCAATAACGTCTTCTTCGACCCAGACCGTCCGAACTACCAGAAAGGTATAAGGAATCTGTTTGGACGACAGGGAAGTGCCACCCAATTTCGACCGGAACCCAGTGGGGGAGGCATTCACAGGGACCGTACCCTCCTTTCCCTACCATCAACCTCTCGGAAGAACTTATGGACCCATATGTTTAACGTGATCGTACTTCGCGTGAACACGGCGGCAGTTTTGGCAGTGGCGGGAATCGAACCCGGGCTGACCGAGTGCAATTCTCAATCACGAACCACTGGGCTGTTGCGCTCCTATCAATAACGTGTTGTAAAATTAAACTTTAATAATATTCAATAATTTTAAAGGCATTACCATACTGCAGATACCAGCAACTATGGAATGGATTCTTCGTGCTTATTATACGCTCGGATGAGAGCTTATTACAGGCGCATAATAAGCGTGAAACCGGGAGGAATGGTGTATGCATGATGGTATCTGCAATGTGAGTATCATCCAAAATGTTTGGAAACTCCCCATACAGGCCGGTTTTGTGATATTTAAATTTCATACTTGCTGAAATTTCATTAAGCATAAGTTCCCACTAAGGATTTCTACTGCCAGTTCTAGAAATGCGATATTGCTTAGATGATGATTTATATATTTTCAGCATTGAATTTCGTAGGGATTTTTATCTGATTATTAGAGATATAATTTCCAGGTGTGTTTTTTTCGAAAATATGTATGACTGTATAAGATAAATGTGCAAAATAGTCTGAAAATGTTTAAGTAACAGTTCCATCGAAAATGAAATAAGTGTACACACCTTTTTACACCATATGAAGACCCCCTATAAATTTCTTGTTATATTCTATATTTAACAAAAAATATTTTTGCTTCTTACAAGTCAGGTGATTTTTTTTTATCCCATACGACAGTTGGGTGCATATTTTCACAGTGTAGCTATATACACAATCTTCATAAATTAAAGACTATTATCTTAATTGGAAGATTTCATGAACTTTATCATTGACTATTTGTGCATATTCTTTTGAATTATAGTATCCAGACTTCTCACACATGGACACACACATCCATAACAACATATACAAAATCAGTGAACGATTTACCATGAAGTTCATAAAGCTTAAGCTTTAGTCCCCCGTTCAAACAAGAGGTCATCAGTTTATTCAGAAAGTTTATTTTTTTTTTAAAGAACTGAAACTTCATATAAAAAATTTTACTCACTGTCAACAGAATGGGGTATTCACAAACTCTTTCATTCGAACACAGTATTTAAATCGAAGCCTCATCCATCTTCCGCATTTCAGCCGTTTTGCATATTTCTTTCTTTTTGCTTTTGACCCTAAAGATAAATCAAAATAATCTAGATGACGATACTTTATGTACATATTAAACGTAATTTAAAAATATCTTATGTGGACAGCACATGACTTTATCTACAGATTCAAATTATTTTTATTATTCACAATCCATTAAATTGAACTGTCATTGCACAAAATAACAGGGATAATTATTTGAAATAAAACTGCGAATGCAGTGCTATTTAGATAATCATCCATGCTGTTTTGTGCAATTAAAACTGAAGTTATAGAATTTGGAAAAAGAAAATAAGTTTGAATCTGTAAGTAAAGTCATGTAGTGTCCACATCAGATTTTTTTAAATGATGTTTCATATGTATAATCATCCCATAGATTCTTTTAACTCATCTTTAGAATCAAAAGCTGAAAAGAAAAAGTAGAGTAAAAGCTACAACGAAAGGGATATACCAAACGGCAAAAATACGGAAGATGAGCCAAATCGCATTACTTCATAATTCATACTAACTTTAATCTAAAAGAAAGATAATATTTTTTACGTATAACATCAAATTATCAATAGTTTTTTTTTACTAAGTAAAATTTTCTTTTATACTTCAGCAGGTTGTAAATTTTGGGAAATCCTGAATAAGGTGTCAAACACAGTGGTTTCGACATTTCCCTCTGAGTTAAATCTAACCAGTTATTACTGTATATAACTTTGACAACGTTATTTGAAGTGGAAAATAAAAGCAGAAAACGTAGCATAAATATTGAACCCCACCCCCTCCCCTTCCGTTTAAAATGAAGATTATCTCATTAGTTAATATAATCGCTTCATGACGTCACTGCTGAATTATTAATAGAGAATTCATGACGCCATAAGGATATCTGCATAAGGTTCAGCGTTATGTCCCGAAACAGTCAATTATCCACTGCGCAAAATGTGTTCAGAAGGTTTTCAAAACGAATACATTTTCCCGTCAAAATATTGGATTTCAAACTTTTCTTTAAACATAGCTTTCGTGTCATATTTTAGTGTAATATTATCATTATAGATTATTCACACATTGTCGCAGATAAATAAATAATGTTTCTTGTTTTGTTTTTTCAGGCCAGGCACATATTGCAATCATTTGCCTACACATGACTAAATATACATTACAGTAATGAATACTGCCAATGAACTTCACTTTAAGTAATGAATACTGACAGACGATTACAAATCGAATGTTGTTCAGATACGAGTAACAGATAAATACAATACTTCGTTATTCATTTACAGGCAATTAACTATCTCGATGAACAGCAAGAGGCCGATAGATGATCTTCAGAAAACCAGACAGAACATGTTTTCCCGTGTATGCATCTGGACTTTTAAACAGAAAAAAAAATATCCGACATCTCTGCAAAGAATTTTCATTATAGAGCTTGAATATTCAATAGGTGAGTGAAACATTACTTAGATTAGATTATTTCTTGAGAGAATAAGAGCTTTGAGAATATAGAAAAATTATGGGTGACGCAAATATTGCCATTCTGTTGTTTTAATGAATGAAATTTCCTTAAAACATCTATTTCGCAAGATCTGCTATAGATACAGCTATATGTAATAACTGATTTGGATTCAGTATCAAATTCCTGAGGAGAATGGGAAGTTCGCTATGAATTTCTTCACTATATAGGATTATTTTTCCATTCCCCGTTTAAAAATTTTCATGTTACATTAAACATCATTTCTCATTGATTTAAATTATAAATGAATAACAAATCATTTGATTTTAACGTCATTTTATTCAAACAGCCATCAGACGTATATATAATTTAAAAGCCATTTCGGGTATCATCATACCCTTCCTCAGTGGCGTTATATAAAAAATCATGCCAACAAGTTTGAATACAACTCCACTATCCACTATCGGCAAGTTGAATTTACATATTACAACACGTTTAATACATCCACACAAAATCACCAGAAACAGATTTAAAAATTACAAAATTATAATTACAAGAAAGACAAAAAGTCACAATTCAGTTTAAGCACAAATATACACAAGTAAAGAATTTTAAATACTTATATTTTAGAGGTAACTTTAATAGAGGTAATAACCCCCTGTCTATTTTACTTTATGAATCCCTCTTTATTTGTCTATATCGCACCTATATCCATCATTTTGACCCTGTCCGTGTTTTAAGTTACGCCTGGCGACTCCTTCTCGATTCCTTGCGAGTCAAACCTTTACAAAGTTACCTCTAAAATATAAAGTATTTCAAATTCTTTACTTGTGTATATTTGTGGTTAAACTCGATTATGACTTTTTATTTTTCTTGTATTTATAATTTTGTAATTTTTAAATCTGTTTCAGGTGATTTCGTGTCGATGTATTAAATGTGATTAGTAGTGATGCCAATTTAGTAATATGCAAATTCAACTTGCCGGTAGTGGATAGCATTTAAGCATGTTGACATGATTTTTTATTTAACGCCACTGAGGAAGGGTATGATGATACCCGAAAGAACTCTCGCTTTTAAATTATATGTGCGTCTGGTGGATGTTTTAATAAAATGACGTTTAAAATCTAATGATTTGTCATTCATTTATTATTTGAATCGATTTGAAGATATTACTGTATCATTTATCATGTTTGGCTTTAGATAGAGTTTGTATAATGGCATATGAATTCAGCAGAAAATTCTGTGAGAGTTATGATGGTTTACTAAAATTTTTACATTCCGGTTTATATTCCGGTTTCAAAAATCAGTCCTGAGATAACCATTTCTCATGGCTATAGATAGGGCTTAGATGAGGAATGATATGGATTCAGCATCAAATTTTGGAGGGGGGAAATGGATTTCTACTTCTAGTTTTTGGGATGCCACTTCCTATTCAAAAATTTAGATTTTCCTTGAAACATCTATTTATCAGCATCTACTATAGATATAGCACATATGATGACTGATTTGAATTAAGCATCGAATTCCGAAAGCGATGGATTCACTAAAAATTTACGTTTCCCGTTCTGGAGAAATAAGTATGAAGAGAAAAAAATGCTTATAATAACTCCTCCAAAAGGAAGAGTTTGCACACCAATTACCAGCATATGAAGGCTCCTTCAGGAATTTCTTATTTTATTACTCACCAATTAAGTCATTGTATGTCATATAAAAATTGTGCCAAACTGTATGTTTTAAAATAAATTATTAGCCTATAAATCCAAATTAAAAATAAATCAATTGTGTTTCAGATAGTTGTAGTACATAGCAGTAAATCGCATAAAAATCAAATTCCGGCCAGCTCAAAAGTAAGAAACTCACTGACTCCACTTTCTCTTCAATCGCTTCATTCAATTTCAAATATCCACTACCATCTATATAATTTAATTGCGAAGAATGCAAGTGACTCAAATCCTTACTTTGGGGTTGGACGCAATTTCCTTTTATCTATCTGTCTGTCTACTCGTCCGTTTGCGTGTCTGCCTGATCTGTTCAATGATAATTCCTCTACAACTTAACAGATTTTATTTAATTGGGATGTGTGATGTCAACCAATGTTTGAGAAGGCAAGTGTGCTTCTAAATGTGATCAGATGGAAATTACGCTCTTGGCCACTCGTCACTGATATTCACTCATGTCTAAAAGTTAAGCATAGTTGCTGTTTATGTGAAAATTTCAGGAAATCTACATTGGAATGGAAGGAAACGCTGTATGCCTGTGTAATAGAGTTACAGAAGCAGAAACAATGCAAAACAAGGATAATAACGACTTTTATTATCCAAAGAAAATGATTGAAAGAAAAAGGATCACAATACGAGTGTCAACCTCAGTGAAACAGGATGATTAAAACAATGTAATGCTGCAGTTTAATACGGTGTGTGGGAACCTCGGGTAGAAACTTATGCTGCACAACGATTTCCCCTACTTTCGATGAAGGTTTGGATAAGTTATGTGCTCAAAGAGTTCCAAGCCTAAAGGAGAGTAGTTTTCAACCACGGAACAGAGCTTGGTGGGTAGCGGAGGGTTGCACGATGTCTCCCGAGCATATCCCACACATGCTCTATTTTATTCAGATCAGGAGAGTTGGCAGGCCACTGCATGTGCTGAATATCTTCAGTTTG
Organism: Amaurobius ferox; assembly: GCA_951213105.1. Classification (NCBI taxonomy): domain Eukaryota; kingdom Metazoa; phylum Arthropoda; class Arachnida; order Araneae; family Amaurobiidae; genus Amaurobius; species Amaurobius ferox. The sequence goes on from OX578149.1 coordinate 20,988,974, forward strand.
AAGGAAGTCGTCGACCAAGGCCGCACGGTCAGGAGGCGCGTTATCATTCATGAATATGAAATCAGGATCAACAGCACCTCGAAAAAATCTAACGGTAGGCCCAAGGACTTCGCCTCTATATCTTTGATCGGTAACCGACCTTGTGTCAAAGATATGGAGGTCTGTGCGGATGTCCATCATGATGTCTGCCCAGGCCATGACTCCCCCAAACGGAAAACAATGTCTTTCCGTGATGTTTCCCAGATGAAAACGCGTTCCACTTTCTGTCCAAATCGTGGTACGACTAGAATCCGTTTGCAGGCTAAACATGGACTCGTCACTGAACATGACATTGGCCCACTGTTGTCCACTCCACTGCCGATGTTCCAAACTCTACTGTAAACTCATATATATATATATATATATATATATATATATTATACATCCCATATATATATATATATATATTATATATTTCAATATGACAGGCATATAGTTGATGACAGTGTTTGGATTAAAATTGCTTGAACTGTAAGGCAGTTACCATTTCACATGTAGACGTCTAAAAAGAAGTCTTTAAAAACGTAACTATTTTTATGAAATCTCCGTAATCATATATTTTAATGTTTATGAAGCGATGGAGTGAAGTAATGAATCTTCTTAATTTTAGAGTTGGATTCGATTTCCTTTTCACCGTCTAGATTGATCCATTGATACATCATCTTCCATTGATACTTCATATCCATTGATACATCATCTTTCATTGATACTCCATATCCATTGATATATATTTTCCATTGATAACATCCATATTGATTTATATCTTCCATTAATGTTCATTATATCTTCCATTGATATCATCCATATTGATACACATCTCCCATTGACGTCCATTATATATTCCATTGATACTTCATAACCAGAGGTACTCTATTAAACATTTCTAAGTTTTCTAAAATTTGGTAATCTAATGTAAATCACAATTGATGCATTTTACAGCAATTAACAGAAACGGAAATATGTAACTGTTGCTAAATTTCTCCTGTCAGTATAAAAATTCCAAAGTATTCTACTGGAACTTTAAAATGCAAGGTTATGTTTAATCCACCATAAAAAGTGTTTTTATTCTAAATTCAAAAGCACTCATTTAATTTTAAGCCATGATAATTCTCGGTATTTTACGTCAATATTATTGTCATGACATTTTTTTTGTTCTGCAAGACAAATTTGAAAAAATAGAAATCCCTATTATGATCGGGTTAGAAGTTCAAAGCCCTTTTATTCATTATTACTTTCCTTATATACATAATGTATAAGGAAAGTATTGTGACGGGGTCGAAAATTCGAATTCGAGTTTTCGACGGGAGAGCACATTTCAAGCATCCCTGATCACGAATCAAACATTTTTGAAGTGATGTCTGTGTGTGTGTGTGTGTGTGTGTGTGTGTGTGTGTGTGTGTCAGTGAGTCTGTGGAGACGATAACTGACGAACGAATGGACCGATTCGAACCAAATTTGGTACAAAAATCACAATCCGTAAACACTGGAAGCCTACTGTTTTATACGCCACCGAATGTTCAGAACCCCCCTAAATTTTCGAATGAAATTTTGAAAAAATCGTCAAAAAATCAAAACCACTAATAAAGTTAGGCAAGTAGACATTTCTTATGTAATTTTTCATTAGAAAACGATTGACATAAATTTTAGAACGCTAACATGAACCGTTCTCGAGATATGGTACATTTTTCAAAAAAATTATCAAAAAGTCCTATAAAATAAAAAAAAAATTCCTATTGAGAAACATGTTCACTTTTCATATGTAATACCATGCGATAAATTGGGTGACATCATTCTCGTAGATCTAGCTCGTTCCATTCATGAAAAAAAAATACTTTGAGTAATACTTTTGCATTTGAACTCCAATAGTCATTTATCTGCTGTAAGAATAACTTATTTCTTAGTGCATAACGCTTGGCGAGATTTTGGCGGAATGTCGCCAACTTGGCGATTTTTTGAAATGTTGCCAAATTAACGAAAATCTCGCCAAATGAATAAAAATGACGCTAAATCAATGAAAATGACGACTAATTGTTGAAAATTCAATATCTTGGAAAGAATATTAGTATCTACTATAAGAAAAACCTATTATTTTTACTGTAAAAGTAGTAAATTCATTACATTATATAAGGAAAGTCATGTGTTGCCCACATCAGATTTTTTATATATAATTTTATTTATTTATTTATATATAAATTTTTATCCCTTTCGGAATACTTGAATTTCGTTTGTGTTTCATTGGAACTAAAGAGATCAAGGAAAATTACGAAATGTTAAATAACTTTTCGGGTAGATTTCGTTTTGGCACTCATTCTACAAGTCTGGATTTTCATTTTATTTCATTTATGCGCCCTGAGGTCCTAGATAATATTTTTCGGCGGTAGCTTTTAGTTAAACCCAATATAGATCTTATTATATTGACCAATAGAGTGGGAAATTGCTAAATATTAAAATTGAAATATATTTGAGTACCATCCATATGTATCAATAATATTTTAAAGGTATATTTTATATAAATAATGGTTTTGGCGTTAAGGCGTTATTTAAAGGCATTATTCCATGGCTTGGAATAACGCCTTTAAATCTAGAAAGCTACACCGAATAAAGCCGCAGCTAATTGAACTATATCCCCAGACAATCTTTTTCGATAACTTTGGCTGATTATGGTGAAATGTACTACGCGCTTTTATATAAAAATCCACTACGTAGGGCTGCTTAAAATTTCGTCAGTATTAATTTGGAGCATTTAAAAGCTACTTCCCTATTTCTTTAAATATTATATATATTTTTTTCACTGCACTTTTGAAAATCTGCCCAGTTTCTACTATACCATGTGGTCAATGAAATTTCGTAAACTGCAAAACTAACACGTTTTAAATCAAACATTTTAAACAAATTTAATTGAGTTTTCTACAATTTCTAAATGAACAAAATTTAAGCGTGACTTTTAACAGGGACGTGATAGCATGTTTTTAATTGTAATAAATGTTTATTTGTAATAATTGTAATATATGTTTAATTGTAATAAATGTTTCTAAAATTTATTCAAATTTTAACTTTTTTATTTTCTTCTAATCTATATTTAAAATATGTTTTAATATTTACATGTAGCAATGGCCACATTTTTAGCAGCCATAGCGATAATCTTATCACTACGTAGATGCATGAATTCCGTGAACAATGCATGCTTAACTAATTCACAAAAAGAGAGATCGTATTCTCTGTAGCACTGTTTAAGAGATCCCAAATTGTACTATGAAAATCTGAAATTTTAAAAAAATATTTTAAAATCACTCTATTAACAATAAAGAAAATTTCTGCAAAATAATTATTTTTTTTTAATTTAACAGTGATTTTTAGTTATCTATATATTGCAGTAATTATCTGTATTTAGAATTCTGAGCCGTAATATTTTCTGTTTACTTTAAATATGTATTTAAGGTCGACATGCACATAAAATTAAAGTATTTGTTAGGAGAACCCCAAAAGCCAACTAGGTCGTGAGCCCCATTTTCTGTAAATCAAGCTCTGTTTAAACATCATCCTTCAAGCTCACGTTAAGATGCGGAACTACAGCATCTGTTTTATTAACCGTGTGTACATAAAGTAATTGCAGAGCACCCAAATGGCCCTATTTTTACACATTCAGAGTTGAAGAATATCAGTACATTTATCTTTAAAAGTAACAGTTCAGTTTCAAGGAAACAGTACGGAATATACCAGGCGCAGTCAATCAAGCTAATTCATATTATCCTAAAACAAATTTCTCTAGATAAATATTATTTAAATGTGTAAAGATGAATCTTTCAAATTGATCAAAGCATAAGAAAATTAACAAATTTTCTATGTTGGTTCTCATTTTTAAAATTGCTGATTTATGGGGTTTTTTCATTTTTAATATATTTAAAATTTATGAAAAATTCTCTGTATTTGAAATTAAAACTTTAGCGACAGATATTGGAGTATACCCAAAAAAATTAGGGGGGGGGAGTCGTTCCCCCTCCAGCCCCCTCTCTGGCTAGGTCTCTAACACGACTGTTAAAATCGGGGAAGCACTGAAATTGATATGATATTAAATATGAGAAATATTCAGCCAATAGAGAATCAAATGTTTTTATGCAAACAATGGTGGGGGAGTGGGTTATGATCTCGCCCTACTTACGGCTCTGCTCGTTAAGAACATACGGGAGTGTTGCAATTACATGGTGTATATCTTTTTCTATGTTTAGAGTTATCGAAAAAGAGAAACAGCTTCTGCATGTATCAAAATTCAGCCTTCATTTCGGTGAACTATGCTGCTTCCATTCAAAGTCGAGCGAATATGTTTGTTAAGACATAACCTTGTCGACAAACTTTTAAAAATATTGCCAACTTTGAGACTGTTGACGACTTTTAAATATTTATAATTGGTTTGGTGTAGTTAAAACTAGAAATTACATTTTCACTGCTAGAATTGTCTCTTAGAAACTGTTTATGAGCAACTGTGGCCGTGCTAGTTTTTAGTGCTGGTTTTGTGACCATGGATTTATACGTTGAAGCTTGGTGTAGCTTGAGTGAATTTTTCAAGAAATCTGATACCGGCTTTGTGGTAAGACTGAATATTTAAAAGTCAATGCAAATATTACGTAGCAATCAATATATAGATATAAAATGTTTTCTGAAATGAAAAAAGATATGATATTCAAAATAAGTAGTTATGGGTTACAAATACCAACTTTATGACTGCGATACTGCATATTTAAAATTTTTTGCCATTTCTTACTATAAACTGTTGAAGTTGTTAAATGCTGCCAAGCATCACCACGGATACTATGATACATCACTAGGGATACTACTAAATTTTTATTAGTAAATTTGAACCCTTCCAAACATTTTGGTGATAAAAATGGAAAATTATTCCTGAATTAAATATTACTTAGAAAATAATTTTAGTAATAAAGTAAGTAAAATAAGTTTAAATAAGATTTTCGTAGAAGTGAATATTTAAAATCAACGGTTGTTATTAATATTAGTAATAAAGAAAACCTGTAAGTATGGCTTTATTTGAACTATAGCAATAAATATGTTATATATAAAGGAGCGATAGAATTATTTTATATATAGATTCGTAGAATCTATGCATGCATCTTGTAAGTTATATTCGGAAAAGCAGCAGTTTCATATATTCATTTTATCTTGCTTAATGATCAATTTGACACTTTTTGATATATTTCGAAAATTCATATTTGTAATTTGTTCCCGGTTATCCTTTATTGCTGCTTTGAATAAAACTAAACTCATACATATGTTTCGAGTTATTTCTAGTGTCTCGAAACCCTAGACGCGAATCCAGTATATACGACGTTTATGTCGGAAAATAGTCTATTTCAATATCAACTTAAGATCGATTTATAATGTAATAGCGAACGACTGGTAGCTCACAACTTTAAGTCATTCACAATACTTATAAGGAATTTAACAATTCGCATCAACATTGAATAACAACTAATTCCCATTCCAAATAAAAGTCCGTTATCCAATCTAAGTTTCTTTATCAACAAATTACAGACTTTCATTCTCCGGCTTCCGTCAATTAACTTCAAGAGAAAATAGCAATAAGTTGATTGTTCTTGCATTTCAGCGGATCCCACAGAACATGATTTTCCTGTGTCACAGTCAAGTATTTGAAACAGGAAGAGAAGTTTTGGCAAATACTTTTCATGATGTAAATCCCTGAATATTCAAGAGGGAATTGTTACAGAATGTATCTCAAAGAAAACCGTCTTTAATTGCTAAGACGGAACAATGTCGAACGAGTAACTTAAGCAATGGTATTGTCATTTTATCACGAAACAAATATTCTTTAAAACCGGAATTCTTCTGATAAATTTATGTTAGTTTATACGCGATTTTATTGTGATTAAAAATAACTGTGCAATTTAAATATAAGATTATAACGGCATTATATTATATAAGAAAAACGATTAGTGAATGGCAACAAACAGGAATGGAGGACCTGAGCTCCGACGAATGGCCAGCTTCAGCGAGCACGAAGGTTATCAAATAAGCAGGCCAGGTTCAATCAAATAAGCAGGCCAGGTGCCTGTCTGTGAGTCTGTGGAAACGATATCTCACGCACATCGTTTCAAACGAAATTTCGACCAATCATTATAATTGATGAATACTGGAAACCTATTGAATTTAAACTTAAGCGAATGTTCAGAAGACCCCCTAATTTTCAAATGAAATTTTGAAAACAAAATAAAACATTAAAAAATCAGAACTTTTATTAATGTTATGTAAATTATCATTTCTTATGTAATGTTTTATCAGAAAAGAATCAGAAATTTTAAAAAGTTTTGATGAACTAATTGTTCTCAAGATATTGCACATTTTTCTAAAACAAAACTATCGAAAATATTACATAAATTAGATAAAGTATTAACTATGGCAAAATATGTTCACTTTTCATGCAATGCTATGCAACAAATTTGTTAACGTAAATCTCATAGATCTAATTCGTTCTATTCACGAGAGATACTTGTGTAATAGTCTCGTAATTTTACGGCCAACAACTCGCCTATGGTAATTTATATATAACAAAAACTCTTCTCTGATTTAACGCGATAATGCCAACTTGGCGATGTGTTGTCCCAGATTGACAAAAATATAGTCAAAACTGCAAAATTGACACTAAATTAATGAATTAATTAAAATATTTTAATATATGGATTCTATTACTTATTAGGGATGCTATCAATATTGATAATTGTTAATTTAAATATGCGCGAAATATAAGTTAATTAGGTACTTCGAAATAATTTTACACGTTGTCATCTGGAAAAGCGACAAATGTACAAATTCAACGTTAAAAATTTTGTGCAGTGGATCTTATGCATCCTATTCTCACTGTAAAAGAAGTGAATTCATAGCATTACATAAAGATAGTCATGTGCTGTTCACATCCGATATTTAGGATTAGATTTGAAACGATTTTTAACACTTTACAACAAAGTTGAAAAGTGTTTATGACTTTGTTCATTCTGTCTGTCTGTCTGTCTGTCTGTCTGTCTGTCTGTCTGTCTGTCTGTCCGTTAGCACGATAACTGCCGTAAAAATGGCTTAATCAAAATGAAATTTTAGTATGTTGTTCAGACGGTCTATAGGACCTATGGGAATATAAATTAATAATATCACCCAATTAGTTTTGGATTGAACCCGGGTTGAAAAAATGGAATACATTGAACCCTATGGGACCTAATTTTTCAAGCATTTTTTAAGCGGATTTAAAATTCACAAATTGCTTCGAAAATTTTCGGCAGTATTCAAATTGTTCCATAAAATATATAAAAAAAAATTCAGCGAAATATATTCAGTAGTTTTTAAAATAAAAATTAAAATAATAATAACACCTTTTATATGAAGCGATCACGTGTCCATGATATGAAACGATCACATGACCCACTTCAAAATGATATATGGCATCCATCTTGTGTCAAAATCGTGATTTTTAAAGTTCTTTTTAATTCATATTGAGTGTTGTATCCATCCTAAAACTACTTTATTTCTGCCTAAATTCTGTGCATCTACATACTGAAACAACGCAATGACAATATATTTCAGTTTAAATGCTCATCCAAATATGATTATTTCTACTATTAAGCCTATTTTTCACCTATGTAAAATGTAAACAGCAAAATATGTAGAATGAGTTGTATTAGAATCGCTGTAATTCTTTAACACAAAATCATTTAGTCCATGGAGTCTGCTTAGCTGATAAGAATGAAGTATTCATTGATTGTAGAAAGAGAAGGACGATATTTTTCGATGAAGTTTTAAGCATAGAGTTAACTTATTTGTAGCTCCATGGTCTTAATTTTTAAATAAAATAAATTATTATAGTATTCTGATGAATGACATGAATGGGGGAATTATTTATGAATGAAATATTGCTTTTATAGAGAGAGCCAGGCGTGTTATTTTTTATGACGTCATTTGAATCAATTTCAGTTGTTTTCGATGAAGTTTTCAAATATAATAAATTATCGTAGTATTATGATAATTCTAAAATTATTACCGAAGAATGTATCAAATTTTAGAGATGTTTAAACCAGGCAATTTATACTTTAATGCCGTCATTTGAATGAAGTTAATTTTTTTCGATGAGGGTTTAAGGTTTCAAATATAATAAATTAATGTAGTATTGTGATAAGTTTTAAAATATTACCGAGGAATGTATTGCATTTTAGACATGTTTAAATAAAATTGCATTGAAGTTGGAAAGTGTTTCATAATCAATGCTTTAAGCATGATTGATCTTTCTTGTTGATATTTAGAACTTTTATTAAGTGTGTAGGCGCCACATTTATTGGCCAGTAGCCATTTTGCCCTAGCGATGCGTAGGTGGAAATGGCTAATTTAATAATATTTATAGGGTGACTTATAATATGGGCGACTTATAACACGTAATAATATTGCTAGGGAGAGTCTGGGACAATTTGAAGCGCGGACACTGTCCCCGTACTACGAGGGGCTCAACATCTACTTTTAAAATATTACTACATTTAACTTCATTATGCAAGGTTGCAAATAAATGTATAGAAGTGGGCAATATCTCGAGAAGCAACCGTTTAACGTTTGTAAAGGTGAATATGAAATGTCTTTGACGTTACAAGAGGAGACAACTTATAACGTTCTCAACTTTTTTAGTTGGAGAGTAAAAGAGACTATGCATCCTCTTTTCTAAGAGATCTCAGTTTTTCATCCATCTAGTGCTGTACAATTAAACTTTAACCTTGTTAATTTATCCGTGGATCATACGTCGGAGAGAGGGGGAAGGAGCGATAAACAAATAAAAAAGCTTGACAAAAATAGCATAATATGCTTCCGTTCCAGAACAGTAGTTGCAAAATAATTGTTTTAACAATATATTGTTATGAAATAGAAAAGAATGGATAATTTCCAAAATTGCAATAACATTTTATTTTACAATTATCACACGTTTTAAAGATACTTCAAATACAGTAGAACGTTTTAAAGGTGATATATGTACGTGTCTGAGCAAGTGTATGTATGTACGAGAAAGAGAAAGAAAGAAAGAGAGAGAGGGAAAGAGAAAGAGAGAGGGGGAAAGAGAAAGAGAGAGGAAAAGAGAAAGATGGAGAGGGGAAGGGGAAGAGAGAGGGAAATAGAGAGAGGGGTGAAGGGGAGAGAATGCGAGCAAGATAGATTTTAAGTTGAGAAATTCGAATGTGGTACGACAAGAACAAGCTATGGGAACAGGAACAATGACTAAATGAGCAATCTTTTTACATGAAATATTTCCTCTCAAAAAGAAAAGACAATCATTTTTTACTGCTAGCATGAACTCCTCTCTCTCAAACTAGATGACTTATTCTTCGACTCAGACCGTCCGACCTACCTGAAGTTCTAAAGTATTTGTTTGGACAGCCGGGAAGTGTCATCCAATTTTGACCGGAACCCAGTGAGGGAAGCATCCACAGGGACCGTACCCTCCTTCCCCTACCAACAACCTATAGAAAAGACTTAAGAACCCACATGTTTGATGCGATCGTACTCCGCATAAACATGTTGACAGTTTGGGCAGACACGGGAATCAAACTCAGGCCGTCCGAGTGCAAATCTCTGCGTGCTTACCACTGGGCTGTCACGTCCCAATGTAAGTCACTTGTTTTAAATGAATGTATAAACTTCCATAAATTTTTAAATACACTGAATACGATCAAATGAAATATTACAAATTAAAAGATAAACCGCCAATAGGCACTGACCCAAAGATGTACAATAGTTGTAGTTTTTGGCAAAGGAATATTTGTCAAAAACCAAACAAACAACATGAAGAACGCCAGATAAATATATCACAATAACTGAAAAGCTGGACCTCATAGATTCATACGTAAGAAGTGAAACACAATTATATGTGCAATGAAGCTACAAATGTGAAATAATAATATAAATGTATATATATATCGCGGGGTTACAAAGAAAAAGCACTAAGTCCAAAACGATAGTATCGAAATAAATTGATTTAAAAGTTTAAATATGTAAAAATTATCTCATTTTTCTTTGACACTCATTTTCGTTCTTTTGTTTAAAAATGCATGCATCAAGCTACATTTTTGAAAGTATAGTTCTTTTACACTATGCCTTTTAACACAGGTAGGGTATTTTATATAATACATGGAAATTGGTAACTTAATCAGTCACCCATTTTTAGCGACCGTGCCGTGAACCATTTTGCCGTCACATATTTGTTGCCCAGGCGCAAACCGGGGGGGGGGGGGGGGGTGCGACGATCACATTACACCTTAAACGAACACCACAGCATCCATACCCGCAGATGGGGTTCAAACCCACATTCCGGCAGTCAAAAGAGCACAATGAAATGCTTGCCTTACACCTCTCAGCTATCAGGCCTACTAGGCAGAATATAATTCAACAACTGACAGCATCACTACTTGTGAGTTGCATATTGAAGTGCAGTCAACTTCAGAGTTATCACTTCCACTATCCTCCACAGCAAATTATGTAATTCTGTCGGCCGAAGACGTCTCAGATGTTATACAACCATGCAGCTCTTTAAGAATAATATCAGCTCGACAAAGTTTCAAGGGATCATTCTTCTTTGCAGTACTTATCTGAAAGAGGTCATGCTCTTGGTAGTTTCTCTGGACAAGCAAATGGTCGCTCCTTCGCAAAAATTCTGATTGTTCTGTACTTAACAGAATGTTAATACTTATATTGCAGTACCCAAGAAGTTTATTTTTCGTGCTTGAAACACTTTACCTGGATCCATTTAACCTCCTCAACTTTTAATTTATTTTTACTCAGATATTTTTCCAGTTGCTGAAGATTAAAGAAGCGATATAACTTGAATTCATTCACTATGTAGGGAAAATTCTTCTTATTCCAAAGCCTCATTGATCGTGCAATTCGAAACATTGCCAGACAGTCTTGCAAGTTTTACACATGTACAAATTTCTCGGTATTTTCTATGGCACGGTGCATTGAATCCACTTCCATGAACGTGTGGCCGCATTTCTAAAACTTACTTTCTATTAAGTAGATAATGCATAGTTTTCATAATACACAAAAGGAAAGCTGCAATACTTAATTTCCAGTTTTGACGTCCACTTATGTCTGAAAACACAGAAATCTGTGATACCCTCAAAGAAGCATGAGAGACAATTAAACAGACAAGTGTCAATTTCTGTATTATCTCTCTTACCATTTAATTCATTCCACGCAAATCAATAGGCAGAATTTGGTGCTGTGGTAAATTTATCCACACTAATAACATGATAACCGTTGTATGGATGTCCACCTCTTTCCGACGTCCCTCCTTGGCTTAGACCTTTTTAAATGTAGCATTCGATCCGGGATGGTGCATGAAACTTTAAAAATTTCGAAACATTCAACAGAATTTTAAATGTTTCTAAAAAAACCCTTCTAAAGTGATAGAGGTGGGAAAACAAGTGGTAGGGAAAAGCTATCTTCTTATTCAAATTTCAAGCTAAGATCTAATTTTTTTTAACTGAAATTAAAGAAATATCACTAGCCGTGTTTTTCGAAATGTCGATAGTTTCTTATACATATTTTAAAAGATCGGCTGTAAGGTATTTACCGTGAGTTTCATTTAAAATTCCCATAAATTGTTCGATATACGTCACTAAAAATTTTTCAGCATGAAACTTCATTATTTGTCTCTTGAAAAAGCCCACAATTTGCGCTTGGGGCTTTATTTAGTCAGTTTTAAAGTTAAATTAACAAGTTCATGTCTTGCAATTTTTTGTGACTAATCGAAAAGGAAAACCGATTTTTCACCCTCAGGTCACGTGATTGTTACTTTGGCTGCGCCATACTTTGGTAGAGCCTCTACAGAGTTCCCGCGGAAGCGCTTGACCTTCCAACAACTGGCACTTTCTCGAGTCTCGAGTAGACTTTTCATCAATTCATCATAGGTAGGGGTAAGATAAGGGGATTCTCTTTTTTCTTCTTTTTTTGTGTGATCTCGCAGCCTGCGCGCTTATTTACTTTTTATTTATTTAAAAATGCAATTGTTATAAAAATTATTTGCTATATTTGAGTGACCGCTATCTGCTATCACTACAGCTACAATATTGTTACATTACTATACACATATCTTTCTGCTGTAGTACAGTTGGCTCGCATCTACGGAAGGTATTTGCAGACATAATTGCAAACCAAATGTTGCTGACATAAAACTGGGTCTATTAAATCTCTTCTTGTCGGCAGTTTTTCACTCTATACATATTTCTTCTTTTCTGATAAGTATCGTATCCATTCTAAAGTAATGACTTTTCATGATATAATATATTTCGATATTTGGAACATAAAGCTGCATTGATTTTTTTAGGTTTATGCAATGACATGTTGTACTCTTTACCAAAAATAATTCTATATTATTTGAGTATCAGACAAAATAAAATAATATTCTTACCATTTCATATATTTTTAGTGCATGTGAAATTAGTATAATGGGCTTAAAGCATTCTGCATATACAGATAGTTAAAAGATAACGTGCTAAAAACTACTTGGTGCTTTCTCCAGTAGACAGAGCTCAAATTTTTTGACTTATTACTATAAAAAACTCATACATTTTTTACGGTGTCTTTTCCTCATACTCATTTGATATTTTCCTTATACTTTTCCTTATAATTATAATACCATGTCAGAAATGAGGAACAACTGTATATATAGTTTGCTCATGCAAAATTCACTTGAAATATATAAATGTTGTTCACCTGAATAATCGCAAATACAGAATTGTTGCACATGGCGTGCAAAGATATAAACAACACTGTTTCTGGTAAGGGTCAATATACATATACAACAAATACCAATAATTTTTACAACAATCCAACTGATTACTGTAACTTTCAATTCTACATTAGTACAAAGATACTAACAATGAATAAAATATATTTAAATATATAATAAATTGATACAGTGCATATAACAATAGAAGCAAGTATTAAATGTAATGCAATATACAGTAAACTAATTTTAAAAGGTTGCCAATATTAATTCATTAGAAGCGAAATGAGTCTCTATTTAGCCCAGTTATTACCCAGAAGAGATGTTGTCTGTGCTTATTAGTGTTGTCTGCCAGATCTTTGAAAATGATAGTTGACTGTTCCTTGTATGTCAAATACAAAATGGCTCGAAGACTCAATGTCATCCCTCTCTGTGTCTTTCTTCCGGATTTTTCAAATATAATTTAGTAAACAATCATCCTCCGGAACGAACTATACCAAATCTCTATTTCAAAGCAATTGTTCTTCAGATACTCGAAGAAGATCGTTGAAAGTTTTATTACCTTTCTTATTTTGTTTTCACTAAATCTATTCACTAAATTTATAATCGCATTTCTTTAGTGTTTTTACTAGCGAGAAGAGTCTTTATTCTTCTACCATTATAATGTAAAATGAAATTGAAGTATTATATCAAACTGTGCAAAGAGTAAGATATGGTACATCGATCTATACTGACAGCCTTCGAATTCTTGCAGGAATAAGATTAGATAGACACAAAATCATTTGAATACTGTTAAAGTCGATAAATATGGAAAAAAGCATACTACAAAATTGCATGTCCTTAGAAATCGGTATTTTCTAAAGGCAATTAAATATTACTTTTCTACGTTTACATATTCATTCAACACTTTACCACGATCCAAAATTTCTTATTGACATTTAGTCACCCGGAACACCTAATTTTTTATATTTATTTTTAAATACAATGTGGTGAACTAATAATATAATTATTAGATATACTGCAGACTTCATTATATTTATATTGCCTTGTTTATCTATCAGGTGTGAATCATACCTATGAATAGTAATTGGTGTAGATTGATTACTTCATAATTGTTCTATAAGTCAATGTTCAAAATGCTACCGCATCAAGTAATTAATTGCATTTAATGAAAAAGGTGGAGTGAGCAATTGCATTACGATGAAACAAGAAATGCAGTTTCTTTGCAATTGGAAAACGAATTCAAAGTTATGCCTTATCTTGAATTGCCCATACTGATGAATTACATATTTGGAAAAATATCTTATTTCAGATGTCTAACGCATCTGAAACCGAGTGACACTTCTTTGAAAAAAGTAGCATTCTATTCGGATGAGTGGAGTATATTCAATTTCTAAAAGAATTATGTAATTATCTGATGATAAGACGCTTTTATTTGTAGGGAATCAACTTTTCTGCAAGTATACTAACTGTAACATTTGATCACTGGTCTTTTACCAGTCGATGACTAAATATTTATTATTAGAAGGGTGTATGTTATGACACACCCAACAGTTGTGAGATAAAAGTCTCTCGTAAGGTCGAAGAAACGCCAAGCCGTCAGGGTAAATGGAGGATCACAATGTGCATTTAGAGACATGATCTTTCTGTTCAAATTCGGAATATCTTCAGATGATATCTGCTGCAACAGCTGTGCATTGCTTTTCTTAGCGGTGGCATTTTTATCGTTAATATTTGAGACGTAATCTGAAATCAGGGTGAAGCATATGAAATTGTGCAATGCATAGATTATGATGTATTGATCGGTACAGAAATTCTGTTCAATGGTATCCAGGAATGTCAGTAATCCTACAAAAATCCCCTGAATACTGTTACAGAATGCAAAAAAGATGGAAAACGACATTGTCGATTTCAACATTTGCAATATCGAATGGATGGAACTGTAAAGAGTGATGTAGAGTACCTCAAAGCAAGTAGGAAGGCCAAGAGCAAAAGGAAAGTATATTATGGATAAGCACATTTGGAGTAATGTCTTATCCTTCGTCGTTTTACGGGTACATGAAATTCAAAATAAGCGCAGATTGTGGATTTATTATCCAAAAAATACAGATATAAATCAGTTTTTTGCATGGCTGGAATTTAAAAGTATTTTCCATGGTTGTGGTTTGCTTAATAAGAGATGATATTGCATGTCGAGATCGATAAAGTATGATCCAGAGTAACACAACACATACTTCAAATATAAAGTTTAGAAAACGCACCTCAACATTTTTTTTATTGAAATTGAACATATGGTAAAAGAATGCTAACATGACAATAGCCATTACTACCCAAACTGCTCCTGCAATTTTACCGTTAAGTAAACACCGTTGCAAAGATATACGGTGGAACAAATTGTCCAATATCTTAATTTCTAAGTTTGATTTGATTTGGTCTGTCTTCTACGTTCAGGAATAACTCATCTTAAGTACAATTGTTTTTTTTTTAAACTTTGTAACTAACAGATCTAGCAAAATATATAAATATTTACAGAAATTGTAAAACACGTGACTAAGTAACTTTTGTAGTTACTTCGACAATAAATCCTTGAATTTGAACGTGCTGTGTATAAATTTTATGAAATTGAACCAATTTGTTTCTATTTCCTGAAAAGTTGTTTTTACTTAATAAAAAAAAAATCCCTCTCTTCATATTCTGTCATACGAATACTTAGTACCATTTGTTTGGAGGACGATTGTGCATAGGCTGATAATAGTAGGGGAGGACCCTTTATGATGTGACTTAGTGTGCTCAGTTGGATACTATCGCAATTCACTTATTCAGAAAAATATATGAAAGGGGAAAACTTGAGACCTAATAGTTCATTTTCTCTGAGATAGATTATTAACCGTATATTTTGATCTCTTCCTGCCTATATTGATAACATATTTTGTGTCCATTGCGATGTGACCTTGTGATGGTGGCGATATAGTTAAAGTGAAGAGCAACTGTATATATAATTGTTGGCGAGATCTTCTCCACAGGTGCATTGTATTGATGACCTGAAACCAAAACGGTGTAGATTATTTAGGAATTGGCTGAATCCAGTTTAAAACTTGAGAATAAGACTATTTTTGATGATGAGAGAGAGATAAATACACACTGGCATTTAAGATCACTGACCTTAAATATCAATAAGATAAAGTTGAATAGTCATCGTCCCGTTTTTTAGTTCGTTCAAGATTTTTGCGATTTTTATTGCATTTTAAGTTGATGAGCACTTTCAGACATTTCTGTAAAAGTGCTACACTGATCTGAGGGCGGTTTATTTCATTGGCCGCTGATGTAGCTGCAAATGCGTTAGCTATAAATCCTCTCCACCAGATTCCATTTAGTGTGTAGATATTTACACGGATGTTAATGGGTCAGATCTTTATTTGCTGTGAATTATTTTTCTTATTACGATTTCAGATTGATGCTCTGATTTGGGTACTTTGAATTAACCAAATAGCTGCGATGAGAAATGATGTCCTTTCTTCTTGTTATGCGTTTTGGTTTTGATACAATATTCTAAACCAGCAGTATTGCAACCCCAGACCACTCGACCAACCCAAGGGTTTACAGCAGCTGTTTGAGTGGTCGGGTGAACCAGCAGTGTGTACAAATAAGTTGAAAATACGGCATGATACAAATATACCTTACTGAATTATCAAGCACTCTAAAAACTTATGTAGCATGTGGGTATGTTGTATGCAATCAATTTCACTGATGCACGGGTTGCTTGTGATCTTGCGGGATAACTTTTTCGGATGATTCACTTTTCAAGATGGGTTGTTCGTGTTCGTAGTCTGTTGAAATTAGTGCCATAATGTTGTCTTATTGTGCTAGTTGCCACTACTGTAGAGGGAATCGTGGCTTAAGTCTATGGTTTTGGTAACAGTCCCATTTCTAAATGACGTGCTGCATTTGAGCTGGGGCAATAAAACTTTAGGACACAGAGTAAATATGATATTAATGAAAAGATGTGCTTACGTTTTCCAAATTTGATTGCATTTGAAATCAGATACACCAAAGACATACCTGCTGCATATGTGATGATCCAGCACACTTTGGGTGTTTTGATGTCAATGTAGTTACAGAAACATTTGTGCATTAGTTATTCACAGGGCGGTAACTAAATAGTTATTATTAGAAGGGCATATGTAAAAATACACCCAATGGCTGTGAGAGAGAATCCTCTCGTGAAATCAAATAATCGCCAAGCAGTTAAAGTAAAAGGAGGATCAGAATTTGCTTTAAGGTACATGACCTTTTTGTTCAGGTCATCAATCCTTTTAGCAATTGTCTGTTCCAAAAGTTGGGCATTAGTCCTCCTAACACGGACATCTTCTTCGTTCACCCCAGATGCATAATGTGTAATGAAACTGAAGCATATAAAACTGTGCAAAGTACTACAGATGACATAATAATCAGTAGCATGAGCGTCTTTGACACCATTATAGAGAACCATGGTACCAAGGAACATTCCTTGAATACAGGTGCAGAAAATTAAAAATATGGGAAATGACATTGTTGATTCTAATTTTTGCAAAATGGAATAAATATCAGTGTATCGATTGAAAGAAATATCCATATATTTGATTTCAATTTTCTTTTTAGAAATCTTCTGTAGATTCTTTTCCGCATGACAAGAAAGTGCCAACTGCAGTCGTTTGCAAAGAGTAACATATAACACCACGAAACTTGCGGGAAGACCAAAAATAAAAGGAAAGTATAGCGTAGCTAACATAATAGAAAAATAATATGTGTTTATTTCGTTAAGATCAAAAAGGCCAAAAAAATAGAATTTAACAATTATTTTAAATCTTTCTTCGGTATAGGGAAACAGGAAGTTTGTAAATAACGAAATTTGCATACTTATTATCCAAGAAACGCAGATATATATCAGTTTTTTACATGGTTGTAACTTTAAAATATTTTCCAGTATCGTAGTTTTTTTAACAACAGCTGATATAAGACACCTAGATCGGTAAACAGTAAACCAGACGAATACAGCGTTTGTTTCAACGATAAAGCTGAATATGCGCAACTTTATATAATCTTTACCCAAACTGAACGTATTATAAAAGAATGATGATATGGCGAGAGTTATGAATACCCAATTAGTAAACGCAATTTTACTGGTAAGCTTCAAAATATTTTGCTTCATAGGCGAGTTCTTGGGAACATCTATGCCTATACCTAATATTAAGAATGGAAATAAGATAGCTGAGTATTGTTGTTTCGAAACTTTATCAGCGTTCCCACAGTTCTCGTGTCTTCGTATGTTATTCTTAATAAATATCGTAGACATTTTTTCCATAATTCTTACTTATTATTTAATATAACATACAGCTCATAATAATTACGTCACTATTTCTGAAAATATTCACCATCTCTTAAATGAAATCAAAAAGTTAAATTGTTTAAAAAATAACAGATGTCTGTATAGTACTAAAAGTTAATGAGAAGGTTGAAAAGCACTTCGCAATACTATATGCGAATTAATAATACTATATGCGAATTAATAATACTATATGCGAATTAATAATACTATATGCGAATTAATAATACTATATGCGAAAGCACTTCTGTACTATATGCGATCTCATGCCAGTTACAGTGCTTCAAGTTTTTCCCTGCTCTCATCGAAGAGAAAAAGAAATGTTCATATTCTAAGCCAGCTGTCTCTGAAATGAAATAAACTTATGATCAACATTTGTAAAATATCGAACGTACTTATCAACAGAATTAATTATGAGAAAATAACAGACAACCGAATATTTTCTAAATATTATGTATGTAATATTTTACACTGCGGATTTTCTTACATATACCATATTTTCGTCTCCCTGAAGAAAGGCATTTAATTTCATGAATTCAGCAATCCTATACAATCATGGTTCATAATCAATATTTTTCATTGTTGTTTCTTCAAAGACGTAAGCTCTTCAAGATCAAATGAAGGAGATATCCGTTTTGACTAACACTACAATTCTAATACAGTTGTAGATTATACCTTCGTAAAAAAATTTCCAGCAGACTGTTTTGCTAGAAATATAACTCCTATTATCTAAATTCGTCTGTACTATTTTTTCTCATGTACCATAAAGTACAAATATTTGCTTCCGAAAAGTCCTATAATTAATAAACAAACAGATTTAATCTTGAAAATATAACCCAGAATCTTAATGAAGTTATTAAAAGTATTAGACGATCAGCATCAAAGCTGTTACAAATACACGTGTTTTAAAAGATACGTCATCTTCAATTTTCCACAATAATACTTCACACATGTGAGTCACAACTACTATACAGATGATTCAAACGAGAATTTGCCAAGTGCACCTCCTGTAAATTTTCTCAATCTGATAATGAAAAATTGCATTGATAAATAAAAAAGTTATAAATATATTCAAAATGTATAATTCTAATTAGAAACGCAAAAATGACAGCGCTGCTTTAATGCATTCTTCAATGTTAAAGCTCTGGAAACATCTCCTGTGTGTTTATAATACAAGACCTTAATTACGATGATTCAATTCTAAACCATCAGTTGATATTTTTTTTATGAAATACGCTTTAGAATTTCAAACAATGACCCAATAGCTTCAAACTATTTTTTTTTCTGTTATGTGCTTAATATTTTATTTTCACAATAAACCAAATGCGTGAATTAGTGTTGTCAATATAGATCGAGTTTTCTTTTATGTTCGTTATAACACTATCACATAATAAACGGAAAAAAAATTTACATTTATGCAGCTTAATACAATCTGCCTGTATCACTCTGTATATTGTACACTCTTTGAATTTAAATACATAATTAGAAGAACGATCAAGATTTTTTATCGGATTCTTTTCACAATTGGTTTAATTTTGAGAAACAGAAGCATTTAGAAAGCAACATAATGCATATTTTCAAACCCTTTAATTTTTATTGCTTTGTAAATAGTAATAAATCTCTTTCATATGTTTGTTGCTATACGTGTACAATTGCATCCTAATTAATGTGTCCTCCATCATATTCTTCTGTTGACATATATTTTATTTAATTATATCAAATAATATGACCCTTTGGAGATTGCGGTTATAAGTAACTAAGACAGGGATCTGCAAAAGTTTGAGCAGATGGCAAAAATCTCATACCGTGGCAGCAAAACTCATCATTGCTTAATTACAATTGTATTCTTAATTATTGTTACAATGCTGCCAAAATGCCACATTAAGAGTTACAGGCCATATAATCCTGCAAAATAAAAATCTTGAAAATCAATAGTGATCAGTGAAATAATGTCAGAGAATGACGATAATATCAGAGAATAATACCAAATATTGTAGGCATTTCGCATCTGGTGCTCTATCCGGAATCAGCACACGTACCATGCAGAAGGCTTCTATGTATGCAGGTATCCAACACTATTTGGGATAGGATTTCCATAGAGGACCTAGTCTTATTTAATTACCCTAAACGTAACTCGAAATACAGAACGTACATTTTGAATACATATAGAACAATTACAAGCTATATACAAGTACATGATGGTGGTAAGTACGATGATGATGATTATGAGGGCAAAATACATGGCTAAATCAAAATGAATAGGATGATATTATGATAGACAATAGAGAAGTGACAGTCAGACTTGTTTCTGTGTAGTTTGAGTATATTATGATAATTTAACCAATGTTTTAGTAATTTAGATATATTGTGTCAATTACTGTTTCGAAGACCGAGTTCGTTGCTGAAAGTGGTCAAATAAAAATTACTCGTGCTGTGCCTCTTTATCCATTTATATTAACCGGATATAGCTTCTCTAAAATTTAATCGATTGTATTTTAATTTGGTTATGTGACTTAATGTTTCAGATCTCTTTCACATAACACTATCGTGAAAGCTCTTCCATGCTGGCACCATCAAGTCGACAAGTAATTTTAAATTTAGCTTTTCACACGTGGTATGGTGGCGTCTCTGGAATCGCCAATACGAAGTTCTACGCAAAGCTCATCACGAAGCAGACAAATTGAACTTTGACGCGGATATCGTTCTTTTTAATATTTAAATTATTCATTTACAAGGTTGTATAACATTGAATGACCAAATGAAAGTCTTTAAAACTTAACTAAAGAGAATGAACATTATTTTACTTTCATGTGACTATGCGATACACAAAAAAAATAAATATTTCCTTAGTAAACATTATAAAAATGTATTTTAAAACTTAAGAAGCATTTCTCTTTTGGATCAATTAGACTGAGCACCAATACCAACGAGAACAAATGCGGGTCTGGACTCTTCGCATCTGTACTGGTTCTGCCACATTTGATACAGTCGCTGTGATATGATAATCACATATTTTATACATAACCCTGGGAAAAACGGGAATGTGTATTGTAATTTAAAATGTATACTATGTTTGTGATTTATGTAATAGCTAGGTCTTTGCACAGACGGAATTGGGATTTTTTGGCGCCGTTGGGTTGTGTGCGCACTGACATGGATTGTAAATATTCAGAGATTTAATTGCAGCAAAATGTCAAAGTTGAGCTACAAATCTTTGAAAATTTATAGCCCTGTCAGGTGTGGCTCGCGTCGGGGTTTCGGTCCTTGGACCACCCGGTTGTAGAATGCCCTCTGGTTCTTGTGTTTGAGTGGAGCGCATAAAAAATGAGCGTCGCTTCAAAAACCAATGGTATGAAGCATTTTTGGACCTCCTTTTTTATTGCGCCTGGGAAACAGCGAATGGGAAGTGGGGGACTTCCTCCCTGTATTTTGTCGCTCCCCTTGTTTTAAAATTCTGGAAGTTTTAGAAATTTGAAAAAAAGTTCAGACGCAATCTGATGTTTGATGGAGAAAGGTCTCTTGGGTTCCTTTGAGTACCTGTGCGAGGAACGCATCCGTGCAACGAAGTAGACGGCCTTGACGGCACTTGTCGTGCGGCAATTTCTACAAGTTTCACTGAACCGGCGCATGTTACCTAACCAGGGGTAACAGACTCTAGAGTAGCATATATATTTCTCCAGAAACAGCTTTCTATTTTATTTGCAGCTGTGACAGGGCTTGGTCACAGCTATTTTAGAACGGTTTCGACTATTTTCAGCCAAATCTTCACTATGAAAGTACGTGGACTGAGTCTTGTAGGGGTACCTATCCCGGGCTCCTAAGCAGCAGACCACCTACGAAGTGGAGCTTCTCGTCATTGTTTTTGTAGTTGCAGTGCAACACAGCTCTGCCTCCAAAACAGCGCGGTGTAGGACCTTTTGCTCCTTTAGCTGCATTTAAGCCGTGGTAACTGTAATACTGTGTGTGCGGAATATTTGCAGAGCATCAATCCCGGGATCCTAAGCAGCAGACGAATCTCTACGAAAACGTATATATTTGGCAAAGCCTGTACGCATGCTCACTCAAGAGCCGCTGGGACTTAAGCCGTCGTTTAAGAGGAGAAGAAGGAAAGTGGACAGTGTGCCCATCTCCAAAATAATACTTGGCAAAAGTTTTCGTCACCTGATGATACGCAACCGTGTTTTCTGAGACTGGTAGTGTTTTCCATGAACTATTCAAATAAATGAACCAAACTTCAATTAATCGTGCCACCCATTCCAACGTGCAGAGGTCAGCTACAGCACTCAGTGGAGTTCGTATGTAATGAAGGTATGAGAATTAGATATTGAATTAAAATGTGTATATGAATGTTTAAGCTTAATTTGTGTGAGCCAATAGTGTAAGGGTAAAGTTATGCTAAATGGGAGATTTGCAAAACTGAATATTTATATATATTGTTTCGTAACAAAAGTAATTAATTACAAGTTTGGATGATAAATAAGATAAATATGCAAATTAATGCAAAATAAACTGTGCACCCTGAGGTCAAGCATAGGTAAATTGGGAACTCATTTGTAATTGTGTATTTTGTATTTAATGTTAAATTGAGATTTCATGTGCTCTGTAAATAAATTGTTAAGTGGCCACAAAAAAGGGAGTGATTAATTGTTTCAGCAAACGCAATGTACTTAGGTCCAATCGGACCCCACTATACTTTAACGCGCTTGAGCCTGGTGGAACTATTTGGTGAGTATCGGTAAGGTATTTAAGTGTTTAATATTTATTGTATTTATGTGTGAAATCCACCTCACCACAGTCGCTCTGTCTGATATAACCCACAAAATACGTTTTCTTATTTCTGTTACCCGCTGGAATATTTTCAAACGTTGAATGCTGTTTTGTTTTCATAAGCTTCCTCAGTTTATGTATTGTCTTTTATATGGGAGGTTTACGCCAGTCAATTTTTCCTTCACAACGCAGCAGTTATAGTATAGCTATTTTGCTCTAGCAGTTCTAGTTTCTAATGCTAAATTAGATAAACTGCTGCAATTAAATGCTACATTAAATTAACTGCTGCATTAAATTTTTTAGCAATTGCAATTGCTTTTTAAAATGTGCTTTACCGCCAGTTCCAATAATCTAAAATAGTCAAGATTACTAAGCTGTGTACAGTACGGAGCGATTTATCTCTGTTCTCTAAAAATTATGTCAAGTTCAGACAAGGAAAAGAAAAGCAAGTCGCATACGCACACGCCAATAAAATAGAATATCATCCAACTTTGATAGTTCCCACGAGTGTGTTGTGACGAGATTTCATAATCTCGCCAAACCCTTGTAAAAATCGTAAATTATATATTAATTATCAAGATTCTATATTTTTACATCATTTAAACCCTGTTTTATTATCCCTCTTGTCTTTGAAATAAGTATTATACAAAATATTCCATACTGAAAGGAAAGCTCTTTCGGCATTTTATTAATCTGTGGAAACCGCATTCAGAGAGAAGTTTCGTTATTATTTGACCGTTAAAGTCAAGGTCTTTATTCCCGGACAGAGCAGATGGTGGCTTGCTCGAGGCCTGATAATGATAGTGCAAGGCATGCACTAAGTGGAAATACCCTTAGTGCCATTATAGAAAACAATGAGACCACCGAATATTCCTTGAATACTGTTGCAAAAAACCAAAAGTATGGGAAATGACATTGTTGATTCCAACTTTTGCAATATGGAATGAATTGCAGTGTATCGATTGAAAGACCTATCAATATATTTTATTTTAAATTGATTCGTAGAAATCATGTGTAGATTCTTTTTCGTGTGAAAGGAAAGCGTCAACTGCAGTCGCTTGCAAACAGTAATATATAGTACGACAAATGATGTGCTAAGACCATGAACAAAAATATTGTATAAAATATTTAACAAGCCAGTAATAAAAAATGCATCTATACCTTTAACTTCTAAAAGCCCACAGAAATAAAAATTAAGAGTGTCTTTGTATCTTTCTTCGTTATAGGGAAACAGGAAACTTGAAACAAGCGTAATTTGTACACTTATTATCCAAAAAATGCAGATATAAACCAGTTTTTTACATGGTTGCAATTTGAAAATATTTTCCAGAGTCGTAGTTTTTTTAACAACAGTTGTTAGAAGATACCTTGAGCGGCAAAGCGTAAGCCAGAGTAATACGACATCTACTTCAAGGATAAAGCTAAGAAATCGCAACTTAATAAATTCTTTACCCAAATAGAACATATTGTACAAGAAAGCTAATGTGAAAAAAGCGATTGTTACATACATTGCTTGTGAAATTTTGCTAAAAAGCATGAGTAAAATTTGCTTCATACGAGAATTCTTGGGAACATCTATGCCTATACCTAATATTAAGAAAGGCAATAAAATTGCTGAGTATGGTCGTTTAAAAACTTTCTCAGAATCCGTAGACGTTTCACGCCTTCGTATCTAACTCTTAATAATTATGTTAGAAATATTTTCCATTATTTTATCTTATTATTTACTTGAATCTACAGCTCATAATGTTTCTTCAATATTTCCAAATATTCACCGATAACTACAAAGGAATCAAAATGGTACATTGTTTCAAAAATTTCAGATGTCTGCATACTGTTGAAAGTTATTGACAAGCTTGAAAAATATTTCTCAGCATTCTGTACAATATTTTATATTATGCCACTACAGTATTTCTAATATTTTCCTTGATTTCATCAAAATGAAAAAGAATTTTTTCTGATTCTAAACCAATTGTCTTTGAAGTGAAATAAATTTCCAGACTATTTTTTTACTGTTGCCGACTTTAGTCATATGCTTCGTGGCCTTCACGACGAATTCGGTAAAATATCAACTTACTTTTTGCAGCTTTCGGAAAGTTATGCAATTGATGTCAAGAGAGACTATTTTATTGAATTTTCTGAAATTTCCATTCAAGCTATTTAAGAGTCGACATGAGTGTTCAGATCTGCTTCGTGAATTGTTCATTAATTTGAGAGTTCATTAATATGACGTAACAATTAGCTGCATACAGCTACATATAGGAATATGTGCAACATTTTTAAAATTGATAATATTTCAAAAACGAATTTAATTCCAAACATCTTTGATCTTTGAACCATATTATATAATTCATTCAAACTTTTATAGACTGACAACTGAAATGTCTCAATTATTTATACTACATGTAGATGATAGATATAAACTTCATGTTGTACAAAACTTAGAAAGAAAGTTATTACATAAAATTACTTATCAAAGTTAATTAAAGCTAAATATACAAGACTAAATTTATTACAATTGTTGATTCTAACGTTCACATCATGTAATCATTCCTTATTTTGTATTTTCGCTAAAATGTCCTTAAGTCACTTTCTGATTTTGAACAATCTTTTATTGAAAAGAAGTGATCAAAATCATATAATCCCATTTTATGTATTTTATTTTAGCGCCACTACAACTTTAAGTTGTTTCCTCTCTAATTACTGATAATTTACCAATTGAAGTAACATTTTCTGTTCAAAATATCGATGTATACTTTTAACTCTTCTGTAATACATCGTCGAGGCACTTCCAAATAGAGTCATTAATTACTTAAATATTAAAATATTAAGAAAACAAAACAAAAGACAAAATTGTTTTTTATATAACTTCTGTGCAATATTTATCATTATGCATTTTCTTACAAAATGGGGTTTTCATTTCCATAATATAGTATTCAATTTTACGCATTCAACAACTTCAAGTAAATTGAAGATCCTAATGATTATTTTTCTGTGTTATTTTCACTAAAACGTTTTCAAGATTAACTTAATGTGATGTTCATTTTAGCGAAAAATGCAATTCTAATTATTCTTTCACAGAAAATTTTCCAAGTGTAAGCCCTCATCGAAATGGATCTTCTTTCATTTACATTTGTGTGTACTACGGTTTCTCATATACCGTAAAATATACATTTTTACTTCCGACGACTCCTATTAATAAACAAACTAATCTAGACAGGAAACAATTAACTGCATTGATATTGATGCTATTAAAATTTATATATACAATCACTATTTTTAAGTAATCAGATCTATTAAAAATGCACGTATTTTAAAAGATACATCTTCTTCAGTTTTGCAAAATAATACTTCACACATGTTAGACACAGCCACACTATACAGATGATTCAAACATGAAATTACCATATGGACCTCCTTTGAATTTTCCCTGTCTGAAAACAGAAAAATACATTTAAAAATGAAAGTGTTAAAAATATATTCATAATGTATTATTATAATACAAAATGTAAAAATATTTTATATGAGCGCGTTGCTAATGGTGTGACTTCAATGTTAACACCTTGGAAACCGATCAATACATTTTAAAATTTTATACAATGCTTAAATTCTTTAGTTCTCGATATAATTCAAAATTTCTTTTATTCTGGTTAGACACTATCATATAATAAACCGAAAATTTCCATTTATGAAACATATTGAAATCTGCCTGTGTCACTCTGTGTAGGGCACTTTCTAAATTTAAACGCATAATAAGAAGAATGAACACGATTTTTATCGGATTCTTTTCACAATAGGTTTAATTTTGAGACATAGAAATAGTTAGAAAATAGCATAATGCATTTTTTCAAGACCTATATATTTTATTGCTGCGTAAATAGTAATAGTTTCTCTTTTATATGTTTGTTTGTAATAGTTTCTCTTTTATATTATTTGATTATGTTGAACTTAACATGTTCCTGTGAGATTTGGAGTTATAAGTAACTAAGATGGCGGTATATGCAATATTTTGAACAGTTGGCAAAGATCTAGCGTCAGAACAGCGACATTTGCGGTTATTTAAGTATTTACTATTATATTTATTTTCTCATACTATGTCATACAGTGTATAGAAAAGACTGTTTTCAAGAAAATATTTGAATTCAATGTTTTGATGCCAAACTATATTTTAGGACCTCCTGAACCCGTTTTAACTATTTTTGGAGTGATAACCGTCAGTCTGTTAGTCTCTCTGTCTGTATATTTATGGTCGAGTTTTTGCGTGCATTATATTATAGCTGCCACTCATATTAATCGGTTTTCACGAAACATTTTATCCGTATTGTTAACAAAAATGTTTCACTAGATAGGGTTTTTTGAAATTCAAGCGAAAATTTCGAAATTTTATATGTTTTTTAACATAGCAGCATAGGGCAAAATTTGACATTATCAATCATAAAAGGTTTTATTCACAATCCAATAATTAGCAGACTTAATAGTTTTAATCAGTGTTGTGAAAAACAGCAGCAATAAAATCTTTATGTTCGTGACGCTATTAGACCCCCCCCCCTCCCCTCGTGTGGAGCAAATTAACTCCCGGGGGTACATTGTCAAGTATGGTATCTATCAAAAGATTTTTTCAACCCTTTAAAACGAAGGGTAATACGCTATAGTTTTAATATTTTTTTTCTTACCCAGAACACCCAGCTCAAACAAAGGGTGAAGAGCAGTTACAAAGGACTGCCTGGAAAAACACAGAAAAACAATACACAAGCACATAGAAAGGCAATATACATAGACATACAAGGAAACTATGCATATAAATATATAAATAATATACAAAAATACCTTCAATTATTGATGCGATTTTCAGTAATGAGTAAGGTAATAATTTCGTAATTGATAATTCCAAAAAGGTACATCCAACTATAGTTGGGTAATAAAATCTATATAATATTTTATGTAAAAATCAGTATGAAAATAATGACAACAGTGTTAAAATAAACAAAGAAACAATTATATAATTTAGATAAAAATGAAAACAGTTAAATAGGAAAGAGATATATATAGGTACAGCTAAAATTTACGTAAATTGGTCAGAGATTTCATCTGCCTAAAGTATACAATTTTTGATGTAATTAATAGAATTTTTATTATTCATAACATTTTTGAACCAAGCTATTTTATTCCCATCCGTGGGTTCCACCAAGTGATATTTTTTATTATGAATGCATTCAAAAACGTAGTGTTTTGAATCCTATATTTTATTACATAAGTAATAAGGGGTGTTCTTGATCTTGAACTATGAAAATAGGCAATGAAAGGGCCATGCACAATAAGAAAGTATATCAAAAATGTATTAGTAATTTAGAAAGAGGAATTAACCCCTCAATAAGATAAGATTTTGTACATAATCCCGAACATGAGCTATCCCAAAAGGATTACCAAACTTAGATAATTAAATCTTTAGTAAGAAAAGAAAGAAGAGTGTGTGGAGCTGGAATATTCAGGGGTTCACCAGAAATGGCTGCTTATATTCGCGAAGTAATCTTCAATTTTATTGCCAATGAGCTCAGAATTCACTTTAACCCACTAAACACCGACAGGATGTTTTCCTGTAAAAGAGGAAACCTTAATATTATTTCTGAAATTGGAATTGTTTTGAACCGAATTAAAAGCAGAGATAGAGGAAAAGCTGTCAATAAATATGTCTGAGAAAGAATTATTATCCTTGGTCCAATTAATACCAAAGTTTATTGCAGAAATTTTTGTTTGAAATACTGAATTAACACCATTTCCATCCATCTTGGACCCGTCAATATATATATTTAAATTAATACCGTTATTGCAACAGTTAAAAGTGAAGGAACGTTGATACGGAGAAATTATATTAATAGAGCTATTATTGGCAAAAGAGCTAGGAGGTGAGATGTTTCGATTATTGAGTGAATTAATGCGCTTCTTCCAAAAAAAGAATTTATCGTGTAATTACTTTTAAGACGCAGGTGATAGTAGGGATCCCTAGGAGAGTCCAAAGTGCATTATTCGGTGGATGTTCTGTAACATGAAGAGCTTTTTAATAGGAATGGACATTGTAATTGAATGAACTTGATGGATGTAACACAATATTTGTATTACATGTTTCCACCCAATTACAAATGCCAACCTAGCCATTTTCCAATTCCAATTGCGGATGCCAACCTAGCTAATGAGCTATTTAAATGCTGCGGAGGGAGCCAATGGCAATACAAACATAAATAAGCAGCGCATCCCCTTCTTCACTTCAACGAATCAACAACGACACTACAATGTGAAAAGAAAAAGGTTTGAAAGAATGTTCTAGAACTTTCCACAGATGCAATTTCGACAGCGTCTTAGACGCACATGAAGTTTTTTTAGTCGACTTAAAAACTTTCGAACGAGTCAGCATCATGTTTTCTTGGGTTTGTGAAAAGTGTATATAGAATGTGAGCAACAAAATGGTAGCGAGTACAGTTAGATGTGTAACGGTGTTCCTACATCATTGAAATAGCACGAATATGCACGTAACACAAAGAGAAAAGGTAACCAACTTTCAATTGTCACTATTAGCACGGAAGGCACACCTTTTACAATTATTAAATTAATAGACTACCAGTTCGTATGAGTAGACCATATGAACGAGTTCGTAATATTGAACTGTAAGAACTATTCTTTATCGATTGTTTAAAGGAAACTGTTTTAAGAAATTTAAGTCAACGTTATTATGTGTGTAAATATATATATATATTAATGTAATATTGTTAGTATTATGTGTCTTTTTAATAATTGATTTAATTATAGCATAGCTACTCCAGATACAATAGATATCTATTAAGTAAAATATTAAAATAAATTGAGCCATTAAGCATGTGTATTTCTTTATGTTTTGTGTGTTCGTAGTCCGAGCTTGAGAACCGGGAGCTTACATGCTCCACCCTTAGTGGCGGCATCATAGGTAAGTCCTATACAGGTAATTTTTGATAAGGACAATTTTACCTTATGACAATGGAGTTACCTACATTTAAATTACCTTCCCAAATATCTGCACAATAAGTGATAATTTTCAATGTTAGAGTGATACCAAAACTGCGTTCTGTTAGAACCCCAATCATTTCCGTTAATTTTGTATAGCCTAGTTCTAAGTCTAAGACATTTTCCGTATAAATATTTTATGTGTGCCCTCCAAACAAAAGTGTTATCAATGATCAAATCTAAATATTTTAATCTTTTGCGTACGGGTGGGAGGGCGTCCATTCCAAATGAAGAACCTCTCAAAAATACAGGTATTTGAAATACCCTTTCCTAAACAGTTCTATCCCTCTTTGCAGACATTGGCGTCCTTGGACGCCAAATGTCAAATACGTCAACGCCGTATGTCAAATACCTGTCTTTTTGAGAGATTCTTCATTTGGAATTGACTTTGTCCCGCCCGTAAGCAAAACGTTAAATTGTTCGTGATTTTAATAGAAGTTCCATTTAAAAATCGGGTGCCCTTTTTATCAAAATAAAATTTTAGTATGTTTTTCAGACGGTCTGTGGGACCTATGGGATTTCAAATGAATAATATCACCCAATTAGTTTTGGATTGAACGCGGGTTGAAAAAATGAAATACATAAAACCCGATGGGACCTAATTTTTCAAGCGAATTTCTTCGAAAGTTTTAGGAAATATTCAAATTATCCCATAAAATATATAAAAAATATTTCAGTAAAATATATTACGTAGATTTTTAAATAAAAATTATTTAATATAGGGAGAATAACAAATTCAATTAAATTCTGACTCTTGCTATATCCTCCAGAAAGAAAAAAGAGACATATTTTATAATAAATATCTCTCCAGGGGTTTAATTATTTTATGTATAAGAGAGGTTTCACATTTTAAAATAAATATGGTGCATAACAATTTTTCAAATTTTTAAACGAGATAAATTATTATAGTATTGTGATGAATGAAACGGTTGGAAAAATGTTTATGAATGAAATGCTGCTTTTATATAGAGGCGATTTATATTTTGATAACGTCATTTGAATAAAGTTCACTGGTTTTCGATGAAGTTTTCAAATATAACAATTTATTGCACTATTATGATAATTTTAAAAATATTACCGAGAAATGTATCGCATTTCAGAGATTTTAAACCAAGCAATTTATATTTCAATGCCTTCATTTGAATGAAGTTCATTTTCTTCGATGAAGTTTTCAAATATAATAAATCAATGTATTATTGTGATAATTTTAAAAATATTACCGAGGAATGTATCGCATTTCTGAGATGTCTATATAAAATTGCATTGAAGTTGGAAAGTGTTTCATAATCAATGCTTTATGCATGATTGATCTTTCTTGTTAATTTTTTTCTTTTCCCTCAAAACCATAGAATCTTCATTGATAAGAAATTTGTGTTTGGATCTATTGTTTTATAAAGAATTTTAGCATTTTCAATTTTTATGTTCATGGCATTATTTTTAATCAGAGTGATAATAATAATTTGCACACACGATAGAGATATTTTAAAAAAATTATATTCCTATAAAATTTGAAAAAAAAATGAATTCTGTTATGAGAATGTCGATTTGAGCCACAATCCAGTTGATTTTCCATTTGATTTATCCGATAGTTATAATATTATATAATATTCAATACTACTGAACTGTGTACAGCATGGAGGGATTACTTCTTTTTCTCTAAAAATTAAGTCAAGTTTAGACTAGGAAAAGCAAATGTAAAATTCCATGTGCACAAGCCAATAAAATCTGGATATCTGTCAATTTTTTAAATTCCCACGACTGCTCAAGAGGCTATCATAAGAACTACAAACGACTGTGAAATAAAAAAATTTCGTTTAAAATACTGCATACAGTTAAAAATACAACACTTTAGTACCGATATCTGTTTGTTTATTATACAAAACACAACCATTGTCTTTAAAATAAAAAGACCGGCAAACCCCACAATTAAAAACAAGAAAACGCATGTCTTGATTTTGTAAAATATCGCGTTCTCATTCTAGATGTCAGCATCTGTGAGCCGATTTCACACTGCTCGGCACTCTTTTTCTCGGAGTAGTTGACATCTGCCATGTCAGCAAGATAACTGGCAAAGTGCCGTGTTTGCACTTCCATGCATCTCTGTTGAGACTAACAAATCCAGTCTTAATCTGGCAAAGCGTGTCCTGTGAGTATGATTTTTTTTTATATAAATTATAAATTTAAAATTATTATAAACACTGTAGGAAGCATACCCATGTTCGTGAAATTACAAGCATAAGAAAGAAAATAATATTATCTTAATTGGGGGCTTACAATTGGAGGCTAGCGGTTTATTTCTGTTTAACAGCATTTTTGCCATCTTTAACAACCGCCAACACGACACTTTATGGCAATAGAAAAAAAAGCCAATTTTAAAAAGAAATAATTACAGAATTTCAAATCATCAATTCTTAATCATAGTATATACTTCCCCACCAAAGATATTCCGCAAAAACGATCAGTCTTTGCAACATCAATCCCAAGGCTCTCGATCTAGCGCCCGGCCTTGCGGAGGCAACCTCTAGGCCTTAGGACCACCACCAATAATAGCCCAGTAAATAAAGACATGAACCCACAACAAATTCAGTGAAAACTGAATTTTGGCACATGCATAGTATTTACTAAAGCATCTATTTTCCCAAAAGTCCCTTAAAATCCGACACCTGCTTTCCCTCTCCCCACCCCCTCTGAAGTATCAAATTGAAGCGTTTATTTATTTTTTTCTCCTCGTGAAAGGAACTTCGTGCAATGATGCAGTTGGTTTTAAATTACTTCAAATATAATAAAAAATAATTTTTCAATATATTTTATACATATATTCTATTTATTTCTTATAAACTTCATAAATATACCTATCTTGTATTGGATTTATCCAATTTTTTGTGTTTTAACAATAAGTATCTAAACATATTTCAACTAAATTTATATTATATTAAAGTAAATTCTTCAAGGTGTACTTTGATATATAAGAGTTCTTACTTGTACGTAAACGTGAGCATGTGGTGACGTAATTGCTTAGATGACGTCCTGAGAGTCGTCTTTGAGGTAGGATTTCGTCTATGCTTTTAATTTAATATTATACTTTTCCATGTAAGTGCTTATTTATAAGAAAAGGGTCAATTTGTCGACAATTCTATTTCTGAGATAATGTGATATATAGAAATTATACAGACAACTATGCATTTTTAGTTTTCAGTGGATTAAAGTAGTCGCTTGCTTTTCAAATATGAGAAACATTTTCATTATGTGTCTGCGTGTTACCAATTCTGAAAAGTTAATTTTTTTCTATCAGGTCTAAAACTTTCAAGCTGATTTTATCTATTTTAATATTCTTACATGAGTGATAATACAAATTTGTACGATGAGTTGCAATTATCGTATAGCGATGCGGTTAAAATCAGCTTGAAAAGCTATGTTCCTAAACTCAATGTCGAATATTTTCGAAGACTGGACGCTTTTTTTTGTAAACCATCACATGTAATTTTTCTTCTATTGTTTCTGTACTTTGTGAAAACTCAGATTGCTGATAAACCAATCTGATGTTTGAACTATATTAGTCTGTATACAGTGATTTTTGGTTTTACTGCTATAGCTGTGAATATATATATATATATCAAATTAATTTAATAGAAGTTATAGATTGTTTAGAGATTTGTTAAATCATTGCATTGTAACAGAGCTGTAATTTTAAAATGTTTTCGATTCCTTTAAACTATCTACTTGCATTTTCCACTTTAAAGTCATCATCTTCACTGGAATCCACTTTCCTATTGGAACAAGAATGTCCATTACAATATCTGCACATAGATGTGTAAAGAAAACCCTCTCTGCGAGAACTACACGAATGAGCACAAGTAGTTTTACAATTGCAAGAAATGATTATTAACAACCATTGTGGTGATACCGGAGAGGTTGTTGGGATTTGTTTTAAATTGCCATCTTCATTTGTCCATCTCCAATCAGTAGATAAAATTTTATGTCTTAAATAAATTTGAATTTGATACTCTTAAGAGACGTTGTCCAGTAACATTTTTTGTGGGTGATTGTGGGTCACAATTTGATGCCGTGAAGGCACTTCTTATTTTGCCAACAGAAAACCTATTTCACACTAGAGAACGAAATTCTCGACAATCTTTTAACTTCATTATGTGCAGTATTTACAAAGGGTGACATTCTTATTTACCGTGGGGCTTTTCTTGCCGTTGGCGATACAACCGATTCATCGTTTTAGAGCTTCAAAAATTCTGATTATTTGTAAGCTAATTAAAGAGAAATAAATTGGCAAAAAATAATATATATCAGGCAAATGACTACAAATTTTTGATAAAAACTCTCAAATTTTGCATATTCTGTACTGCTATAAAAATATGCACATATTTAGCAATTTTTAAATATTATATACCCATTCCGTGAGGTATTTGAAACAATTTGCTACCAACTACATTATTGACCGCTGTCTCGTTCATGAAATAAAAATTTATTTCTATGACACAGCAATTTCAAAGTTTAGGGAAGAATCGAGGGAAGAAAGGGGGGGAGGTAAGTGGGGACTTTTAGGAAAACACATTCTTCAACATGTACTTCTGTAATAAAAAGAAATGACACCGGGGAAGTTTGTAATAAGAAGAAATTCACGGCACTGTTTGTAATAAGAAGAAATGCCACCGATTTGTATAAGAATTGCAAACGACATTTGTAATAGGATTGCACGACAAGCAACTAGAGCGCGATCGCTGCGGGCGGTTTCTCACAGGCATCGAAGAAGATGGGCGATCCGCGCTGATGTGGCAAGATATCAATACACTGTATACACCGATTGGAGCTGATGGCGACGTAATGATAGTAGAAGATAACAATGATGACTCGAATCCTTTAAATTTATCTTTTACTTTATTTGATGAGAAATTATCATGTTTCAAATCATATACATCAAGAAGTATTAGACATCGAATTTATTGACGATGACACTTGAAATTACACTTAGATTTCCAACATTACAGAGCAATATTCATTGAATACAACGGCGGATCCGATAGTGGTTTGCGCCGGTTAGACATCCCAGAATAATCAATCTATGATGAACAACTCTCGCGACTCTTCGAAATTACATTAAAACGCGACTTAAACAATTTACTTCATTATTAATTTAATTTTAGATACATCCTTTTAAAATTCATTCTATTCTTTGCCCGGCGGGCAAGAAAACGTCCGACTGCTTTGGAATTACATCGCCAACTGAACTATTTGCCAAAAACAGACATAAGCGTCTTTAATATACTTGCGCCAGTTCATGACGAAAGAAAAAGAGTTCCCATGTTAAAAGATATGAAATGCAAATGCGCGGTACATATACAAATGCGCGGGAACAAAAGACTACGCCAAGGTTTACCAAAACTGGCTGGAAAGATCCAAAAAGGCCGAATACAGAAATGGCGCTTTATCAATTTAGAATAAAATTTTGAGAACAAGTTTTAGAATCGGAAGTAAATTAGAATTCGCCGAAAGTTAAAATTTAGACGGGGAACAATCAATAAACAAGGGCATGCATTTCATAACACTACTTGAGTACAAAAATTTAGCTTTCTCTAAATTTGTTATGGGTTATGGTCTTTTTTAACACTTTACAACAAAGTTGAAAAGTGTTTATGACTTTGTTCATTCTGTCTGTCTGTCTGTCTGTCCGTTAGCACGATAACTGCCGTAAAAATGACTTAATCAAAATGAAATTTTAGTATGTTGTTCAGACGGTCTGTAGGACCTATGGGAATATAAATGAATAATATCACCCAATTAGTTTTGGATTGAACCCGGGTTGAAAAAATGAAATACATTGAGCCCTGTGGGACCTAATTTTTCAAACATTTTTTAAACGGATTTAAAATTCACAAATTCCTTCGAAAATTTTAGGTAATAGTCAAATTGTTCCATAAAATATATAAAAAAAAATTCAGCGAAATATATTCAGTAGTTTTTTAAATAAAAATTAAAATAATAATTACACATCTTATATGAAACGATCACGTGACCATGATATGAAACGATCACATGACCCACTTCAAAATGATATATGCATCCATCTTGTTTCAAAATCGTGATTTTTTAAAATTCTTTTTAATTCATATTGAGTGTTGTATCCGTCCTAAAACTACTTTATTTTTGCTTAAATTCTGTGCATCTACATACTAAAACAACACAGTGACAATATATTTGAGTTTAAATTCTCATTCAAATTTGATTATTTCTACAACTAAGCCTATTTTTCACCTATCTAAAATGTAAACAGCAAAATATGTAGAATGAGTTGTATTAGAATTACTGTATTTCTTTAACACAAAATAATTCAGTCCATGGAGTCTGCATGGCTGATATGAATGAAATATTAATTGATTTTATAAACAGAAGGACGATTTTTTTCGATGAAGTTTTAAGCATAAAGTTTATGAATTGTAGCTCCATGGTCTTAATTTTTAAATAAAATAAATTATTATAGTATTGTGATGAATGAAATGAAAAAAGTTATGAATGAAATTCTGCTGTTATAGAGAGATCCAGGCGTGTTATTTTTTCTATGACGTCATTTGAATTTATTTCAGTTGTTTTCGATGAAGTTTTCAAATATAATAAATTATCGTAGTATTATGATAGTTTAAAAAATATTACCGTGGAATGTATTGCATTTTAGAGATATTTAAACCAGGCAATTTATATTTCAATGCCGTCATTTGAATGAAGTTCATTTTTTTCGATGAAGTTTTAAGTTTTCAAATATAATAAATCAATGTAGTATTGTGATAAGTTTTAAAATATTACCGAGAAATGTATTGCATTTTCGACTTTTTTAAATAAAATTGCATTGAAATTGGAAAGTGTTTCATAATCAATGCTTTAAGCATGATTGATCTTTCTTGTTTTTCCTTTATTGACTGGACTAATATACTTGTTAGCCATGCCTTCTTCTCTACTGCGGCGTTTTAGTAATGGTCTGAGTCGAAACTGGTGACGGTAATGTAGAAATAGGCCGTGTCTGGTGAGGAACTAGAGAATAGGGCTATCTTTGAAGAGCGTGCTTAAAAATTTCAGTAAGATAAAACTGTGTAGTCATCGCCCCGTTTCTGAATTTGTCCAACACTCTTAAAATTTTATTCTGTTTTTCGTTGATTGAGATCTTTCTGTGGGTATACTTATCTGATGGTGGTTAATTTTGTGTACCGCTGTTGCTTGTTAGTGTATCTACAAATGCGTTGCATTTAATACCTGTTTATTAGATACTATTTGATGTAACTATATATGTCCGGATGTTAATGGGTTTATTTCTGTTTTTACTCTTTCTGCTTTTATTCTGTTTTTCGTTGATTGAGATCTTTCTGTAGGTATACTTATCTGATGGTGGTTAATTTTGTGTACCGCTGTTGCTTGTTAGTGTATCTCCAAATGCGTTGCATTTAATATCTCTTCATTAGATACTATTTGATGTGACTATATATGTCCGGATGTTAATGGGTTAGTTTGCTTTATCTGTTATGCAGTTTCGATCTTATGTACAGTTTCAGATTGTCTTTATTTGATTTGCTGTCTGCATGTAATGAGGCTCGGATTTGGGTGCTTTGACTTAATCAAATTGCTATAATGAGGAGTACTGTCTTTTCTGCTTGTCATACGTTATTGTTTCAATTCAATATTCTGAACCGTCAGAGTGTACTAATATTTTTAAAGATTCAGTTTTGTGGTTTTCAACTTACCTGTTTGCCGTTAAAAAACATCACACAAAGTAATAAAAAGCTTGGCATTTCAACACACACATAACACAATTATTTTCTGGATTGAATTAACCATTTTATTTACATGTAAATTATATATACATTCATGTAAACAATCATTATAATTAAACATTTTTAAATTCGACAAATTATTAATTGTCCAGAAATATTATCCAAAATCAAAATCATTCGTTAATAATTCATCTCATTCATTGTCCTGCGGAGAAAACAGGAGACATCGGGTAAAGTAAATAGGGAGAGAAAATGAAGTGAAGCTCATTATTACTTATGGTTATTCTCTGTATTTAGGGGACGATCATCCAAGCATCAGGTACTGCACTGCCTCGTGGACTTGGTGTCGTTTGTTATCGGCCGTATAAGTTGTAGTTTTTGACTAACTAAATATCATGATACACACATCACAATAGCCATTCTGCACGTCAAGTGAAGTTCTGACCCACATTGGGAGGGGTGATATTTCATGGCCTTGCCCACTCACGTTCCTGGTTGGTCAAGTCGTGTATCTGCTGATCTGTCATACTCGCGCATTGGTAGCAAATTGGTTGGAACTCCACCTTCTTCTATTGAAGTTTATCCGGGGTACAAATACCATCAATTCAGCCCCCGCATTGCCCGCCAAAGATTTTGCAATAAAGTTCTTTACTTTCGAGATAAAATAACGTTACTTTTCCTGACTGGCTGTCACCATGGTTTGTCTCGGGGTCGATCCCTCCATTGATTATGAAAGTTTGCAATTTCATGTCACAAGTGTGACGAGATTAATTTACTGTGTTATCAGGCAATTTAAAAAAATATGTGGGATAAGGTATGTTGGATGTATATCTGTGATACACGTGCTGCTGTAGTCTTGCAGGGCTTCTTTTCCCGATGTATTGCTTATGTCCGCAGTAGTTTGTGGTAATTAGTGCCATCCTGCTGTAAGTCTTATTATGCAGAGAACACTATTAATTTGTGGTTTAAGGTTATATTTTAGTTGCTATCCCTATTGCTATTTGAAGTGCTGAGTTTGAACCGATGCGATGGGCCCATAGGATACAGTGGAAAAACAATCGTTGCCAAGAGATATACTTGTGTTTTTCGCTGCATTTAAAATTAATTACTCAAATACCTACTGCAAATATGAGCATTCTGACTGTTTTGATGCCAATGTATTTACTGTAACATTTGAACATTGACCGTCACTGAACAACAAAATGTTAATTATTATAAAGGCATATGTTAAAACGCATCCATTGGCTGTAAGATAAAAACCTCTCATGAAATCAAATAAACGCCAAGTAGTTAAAGTAAAGGAGGGGTCAGAATTTGCTGTAATGTACATGACTATTTTGTTCAGTCCCGGAATCCCTTCAGCAGAAATATGTTCCAAAAGTTGGAATTATAATCATCTTAGCACGGGCGTTTTCTTTGTTCACCCTAGATGTATATTGGGAAATCAGAATGAAGCAAGTAAAACTGTGCTACAACTGATAATTTTTGTTCCAATTTATATCTAAAAATGATCTCTATATCTACAATAAAATCAAACGTGTAAAAATATCAGATTTCTGTATATTGTTGAAGGTTGATATGGGTGAAAAGCGTTTTGTGGGATTCTGTACTCTATTTTATGCCATTCCCGTATAGTATTTCAAACATTTTCACTGCTCCCATCAGAGAGAAAAAGAATGTTTTTGACTCTAAACTAACTCTCTTTGAAGTAAAATAAACTTCCAGTTAACTTTTTCGGTTTTCTTAACACATTGCTTTAGTGACAGATTTATTGGCCGTAATGACAAGTTTGGTAAAATATCAGCATACTTTTGCGGCTTTCGGGAATTAATATAGAGTTGTTGCCAGAAAATACATTTTTAGCCAGTTTCCCGAATTCTCCATTCAAGCTAATTGAGAGCAGACAGGAGTTTTCCGATCAGCTTCGTAAATTACTAATTATTTAGAGAGTTCATAGTGTTACCAATATGACTTAACCAAAAGTTATTGCAATTGCTTTTCCCGCCATTTCCAACTCGATCCTTTACTTTCTTTTAGAAAGGATGAATATCACATATGTAACGTTTTACATTATGTATTGTTTTTATAAGTATTTTCATTTCTATAAAAAAAATGCATTCAGTATTACGTATGTAAATAATTATGCAATTATAAACAATCAGAATTCATAAAAAATATTTTCCATTGCTGTTTCTACAGAAACATAAACTCGTCAAGATGAAATTACTGAAATATACGTTTTTGACTAACATTACATTACTATTGTAGATGTAGTATATATAGTCATTACGTCAATGTACATATACAGTCAATGTACATGTAGTACACGTAATGTAGCTGTAGTGTAATGTAGTAATTCGTTTGTAAAAATATCCAGGAGAATATCTTGCTTAGATATAACTTATATTCTCTACATTTGTGTGTACTGCGATTTCTAAAGTAAAATAAGTATATTTACTTCAGTAGTGTCCTTCAGTAATTACACAAGAAAATATCTACTGCAATCTTATTGAAGTTATTATGTATATCAGACGATCATTAATTTTAAAGAATCAAAGCTACCAAAAATACACGTTTTTTAAAATGTACATCTTCTCCAAAAGGAAGAATTTTTGAATCGTTAAATTTTCGAAACCATCAGTTGAAAGTTTTATGAAATAATCTTCAAAATTTTAAATAATGATCTATATAATAGCTTCAAACGTTTTTTTCTTTCATATACGGGATACTGTATTTTCACAATAATCCAAACGCGTGAATTTGTTTTGTTCTGTTGTTCACAATACAATTCGAGATTTATTTTATATGAATAATCTATCAGATAATTAAAGGAAGTTTACATTTATGAAACATTGTGCAATCTGTACCACTCTGTTTAGAACACTCTTTAAACTGAATTTTTGACAACTGAATTTAAACACATAATTAGAGGAATAAACAAAATTTTTATCTGAGTTTTTTTACAATAGGTTTAATTTTGAGTATCAATAATAAAAGTAACAACGTATTTTTTACATGTACTTCATATTTATTGCTCAGTAAGTAAAAACAAAGTAATAA
Organism: Amaurobius ferox; assembly: GCA_951213105.1. Taxonomy (NCBI): domain Eukaryota; kingdom Metazoa; phylum Arthropoda; class Arachnida; order Araneae; family Amaurobiidae; genus Amaurobius; species Amaurobius ferox. The sequence continues at coordinate 21,029,778 of OX578149.1, forward strand.
TTGCTTTTTTTCATGCTTTCTTTGATGATCTACATGTAAAATGGCATCCAAATTAAGTCATCTTTGTTCATATTCTTCTGAAGACGTATCTTTATTTGATTATGTCAAACTTAAGACATGATCATTTGGGTTTTGCGGTTATAAGTAACTAAGATAGAGGCATCTGCAAAAGTTTGAGCTGATACCGAAAATCTCCCACCGAGACAGCGAAACCCATAGTTGATTAAAGGAATATTTACAATTGTATTTTTAATTATCACCTCTCCAAAAGCGCGATGTCAGTATGTCAGAGCATCAATTGCTGCCTAGACGGCTGAAAAAAGTGATGCATACTAATTCGGCCATGCTGAATACAAATCTAAAATCCGTACTTCAAATCAACCCTTGGATCAGGAGGAATTGCCTATCAAATTTTGGTCTATTTTGCTATTTTTGTGCTTACAATCTCCGTTTGAATGCGCACCCGCAACGTAATGCCATCCCATGGTCATGGGACTTTAATGCCACAGGAAATGAAAGGAAAGTTGTATTCAGATGATGGATTAGAGATGAGACCACCTCCATCATTCAGTTAAATAGGAAGGTTAATAATTTCATTCCAATTTAAAAAGTCAGAATATGAATATTTAAATCATGGAGTTAGAGGGACATCTGCAAATTCATATTTTAAACATTTCAATTAGTACAAAATTTGTGTATAGGTAGATTAGCTGGAGATGAATTGCATAACCTATGAAGTTAGGGAGAATCATTCTCCTTTCTTCAATGGTGACCAGACACTGAATTGGTTTGTTAGAGGGTGTAGAGGAGCGTAAACCATTGCGTTATGTAAGGGGTTGGTAAAGTATGTATGTTTTGACAGGGAGCAGTATAAGAAATAGTAATATTTAAATTACGAGAGGTGTATGACTCGCATGTACCTGTGGATATTAGGAGAGGATGGGAGGGTCGGCTGGGGTGGACCGCCGGTTCATGTTTCCCATTCACGGTCGTGGTGTACTTGGACGGATGGTGTACTTGGTGTACTTAGTTGGCCGTGGTGTACTTGGTTGGTTGTGACTGGCGGAAAGTCATATTGGTGGAACCATCATTTCAATCGGGAAAAAGAAGTCTTTAAGTTTTTTACCTTTAAGTAGAAGACGATATTCAGTTGTCTGTCTTCTTTGTGCAACGATAACTCCTCTAAACATAAATCCTATATTTTTAATTAGATACATGGTGTAAATTTATGTTTTTCAGACTGAATTCATTACTGGACATGGTCCAATAAAAATTGCACGAGCTTGGCCAATTAGGCCACTTTTTACTGAATATTATGTTCAACTATATCTCCTCTAAGTCTTTACACACTTGTTTACAATTTGTATATGTGGTGAAGATAAATGTTTTGCAGATCAAAATTGTTGTTAAGTGATTGAACAATAATTCTGGGCTCCACACAACACACATTACTCCACGCTTTGTTCGACGATAACTTAACCAATATTTTAACAATTTGTATATATTGTGCTAATTACTGTTTTACAGCCCAACTTCGCTGCTGAACGTGGTCGAATAAAAATTACGCGTGTTATGCCCCATTGTCCATGTATATTATGCAGCAATAGGTCCTCTAAAACTTAATAAATTATTTTTTAATTTGGTTATGTGTTGTGACTTAATGTCTTAAACCTCTTTCATACGAGATCTTCCGGAAGCACTTCCGTGGTGGCACCACCACGTCAGCAAATAACTTTAAATTGAGTCTTTTCACACGTAGTCATTTTGGTAGTGCCAGTTCTTTGTATTGCTGATACGAAGCTCGTCACAAAACTCATCACGAAGGGCATACCTTACTGATTAGGGCATACCTTACTGTGTTATCTTTCACTCTAAACCGTTATATAGGATGTGATGCGCTGTTTGCTCATGATTGCGCTGGATCCGTGATGATTTGATTATGATTGCGCTGGACCCGTGATATGCTGTTATTTTATGGTCTTTAAGGATCACTTTTCAAGATATATTATTATGTTTTGAGTCTGATTTAATCAGTGACATGTTGTTGTAAGTTTTATTGTGCCAGAGAATATTATTGTACAGAAATGCGTCGTTTAAGGTTAGGATTTTTAGTGTGAGGCGCATTGCTATTTAAAGTGCTGCGTTTGAGTTACAGTTTGGATATGTAGTGAAGATAAATGTTTTACAGATCGAGATAGTTGCTGAACGTGGTGGAACAATAATTGTGTGCTGAAACCCTACATACATTAGTGCATAATTCCTTGGGACGCGGGGGAAAGATAACATATGCCTACTTTTTCTAAATTTATTTACGTTTGAAACTGGATAATAAAATACCGGATCATATAAGAACATTCTGGCTGTTTTGAGGACACTGTAGTTACTGTAGCATTTGAGCATAGGTCTTTCACAGGACAGTAACTAAATATTAATTATTAGAAGGGCATATGTTATAACACATCCAATGGCTGTTAAATAGAAACTTCTAGTGAAATAAAATAAACGCCAAGCAGTTAAAATAAATGGAGGATCAGAATTTGCTTTAAGGTACATGACCTTTTTGTTCAAGCCATCAGTCCCTTCAGCAGTTGTCTGTTCCAAAAGTTGGGCATTAGTTTTCCTAGCACGGGCGTCTTCTTCGTTCACCCCAGCTGCATATTGTGTAATCAAAGTGAAACATATCAAGCTTTGCAAAGTATTAAAGATGACAAAAAAATCTGTAGACATGCCGTCATTGATGCCACCATAAAGAACCATGAGACCATCGAATATCCCTTGAACGCTGTTGCAGAAAACTAAAAATATTGGAAGTGACATTTTTGTTTCTAAATTTTGCAAAATGGAATAAATTGCAGTGTATCGATTGAAAGAAATATCAATATCTTTGATTTTAACCTTATTTGTAGAAATCTTCTGTAGGTTCTTTCTTGTGTGATAGGAAATTATCAGTTGCAATCGCTTGCATAGAATAATATATAATACGGCAAACGATGTAGCAAGTCCGTTTACAAAATTAAAGTATAGCATTGATAAGAAACTAGAAATGTAAAATGCATCCATACCTTTAACTTCGAAAAGCCCAAACAAATAGAAATCAAGAGTGGCTTCGTATCTTTCTTCGTTATAGGGAAACATGTAACTTAAAAGAAGCGTTGTCTGTTCACTTACTATCCAAAAAATGTAGATAGAAACCAGTTTCTTGCGTGGTTGCAATTTGAAATTTTTTTCCAGGGTCGTAGTTTTTTTAATAACGGTTGATATTGAGTTTCTTGATCGGTAAAGTATAAGCCAGAGTAATAGAGCACTTACTTCATCGATAAAGCTAAATAAACGCAACTTTATAAATTCTTTGCCAGAATGGAACATATGGTAAAAGAATGCTAATGCGGCCAATGCAAGTAGTAACCAAAGAGTTTGAAAAATTTTACTAAAAATCATGAGTAAAATTTTCTTCAAACGAGAATTCTTGGGAACATCTATTCCAATACCTAATATTAAGAAAGGGACTAAAATAACTGAGTACGGTTGTTTGGAAACCTTATCAGTATCCATAGAGTTTTCGTGCCTTTGAACCTTTCGCTTAATAAAAATCATAGAATTTTTTTCCATTGTTCTTTTTTATTTTTTACTACAACACATAATTTTTGCTTCAATATTTCCAAAAATATTCGGAGTTAACTTCAATGAAATCCAAAAGTTAAATTTATTAAAAAATTTCAGATGTCTGCAAACTGTTTAAGGTTGAAACACATTTTTCAGTATTCTGAACTTGATGCGTATAGTGCTTCTTATATTTTCCAAACTTTCATCAAAGTGAAAATGAAATTGCACTGATTCTAAACGAATTGTCTTTGAAGGAAAATCTTTACTCGTTGTCTTAACACATATCTTTCGTCGCATAATTTGTGGCCTTGGTGTTAAATTTAGTGAAATATCAACCTACATTTTCCGTTTTAGGACAGTTAAATTGATTCCAAGATTGATACTTTTAGTGAATTTTCCGAAATTGCAATTCAAACTATTTGAGAGCAGACATGAGTGTTTCGATCAGCTTCGTAAATTATTCATTAATTTGAGAGTACATGAATATGACGTAACAATAAGTTACATACAACAACATAAAGCAATTTGGGCAGCAACATTTGTATAACAAATAGGATTTCAAAAACAAACTTTGTTAAAATATCTTTGGTCATTAAACGAGATCTTAAAGTTCATTCAATTACTTTATAAAGTCATAACTGAAATTTCACAATGTTCTATACTTAATGTATATGATGGAGTCAAACTTTATGTAGTGTAAAATTCAAAAAAGAGGTTATTCACTAACATTATTCACCTGAGCTAAATGGCGTTAAATTTCCAAGACAAAATTCTTTACAATACTGGATCTTAACTTTCGCATCATGTTATCATTCGATTATTTTGTATTTTCCCACAATGTCATTAAGTCACTTTCTCATTTAAAACAGTATTTTAGTAAAAAATAGTGTTCAAAATCATATAACCATATTTTGTGTATTTTATTTTGTACTCCAATACCATTTGTTATTATGATGAGTTTTGCTCTGTATTGCCTGGATTAAAGTAGTGGCTTTATAAATCGTTGCTCTAAGTTGTTTCTTCTCTAACTACTGATAATTTAATAATTGAAGTAAAAGTTTCTGTTCGAATTATCCATCTATACTTTTCATTCTTCTTCAATAATTTTCCCACGCACTTCCGATTGAATTCTTTATTTACTTACGAAAAATTGATTAAAATATAAGGAAAACATAAAATAATACGGAAAGTTTTCTAAATATCCTACTTGTAATATTTTGCATTATACATTTTCTTCCACAGAAAGTGTTGTCATTTCTGTAACTCACTCAGTATTACAGATACAGTACATATATTGCATATACATCAGTATTAGAATTAGAAACAATCAAAGTTCAGAATCAATATTTTTCATTGTTGTTTCTACAAATACGTGTATATTCTTCTAAATGAACTTAAAGAGATATCCGATTTGAATTGAAATTACAATTCTTTTGTTGTAGATTACTGTTTTGAAAAATATTTTTATGAAGCAAGTTTTGTTCGAAATATGTATCCTATTCTTTATATTCGTCGTGTGAACTGCGACTTCTCATATGCCTTAAAATTTGGATATTTAATTTGCTTTTGAAAAGTTCTATAATTAAACAAACGAATTTAGGCATGAAAATATAAACTAGAATCTTATTGAGATTATTAATATCTTTAGACGATCATTAGTTTCAAAGCTATTAAAAATGCACGTCCTTTAAAATAATGCTTCAAAAGGAATTATTTTTCCGAGTACTTCACACATGTTAGTCACAACTTCCCAATAGAGATGTTTCAAACATAAAGTTACTATATACACATCTTTTAAATTTCCTCAGCCTGAATACATTAAATAATAAAACAGTTGCAAACATATTTGGTATGAATTTTTATAATAGAAAACGTAAATATGTTTTAAATGAGCGCTTTGCCAGTTGTGTGACTTCAGTATTAATGCCTTGGAAACTGTTATTGCGTGGTCATAACACAAGACTTAATTACAATAGTTCAATTGTCGAAACATTCAGGAAAAGTTTTATAAAATACTCTTTAGAATTTTAAACAATGTCCTAAGCTCAAACTTTTATTTTCCTTCATACACGTAATATTTCATTTTTACTATAACCCAACAAATTTGCAATAATGCAATTTACTTGTGTCACTCTGTGTAGAGCACTCTTTCACTTTAAACACATAATTCGAAGAATGAGCAAGATACTATTTATGTAAAACTCTTTATTATAGGTTTAATGGAGGGTAGTAACATTAATAAAAAAGAAAGATCAATCATGCATAAAGCATTGATTATGAAACACTTTCCAACTTCAATGCAATTTCATATAAACATCTCTAAAATACTATACATTCCTCGGAAATATTTTTAAAATTATCACAATACAACATTAATGTATTAAATTAGAAAACTTAAAACTTCATCGAAAAAAATGAACTTCATTCAAATGACGACATTGAAATATAAATTGCCTGGTTCAAACATCTCTAAAATGCGATACATTCCTCGGTAATATTTTTAAAATTATCACAACATTACAATAATTTATTATATTTGTAAACTTCATTGCAAACAAATCAACTTCTTCAAATGGCGTCATCGGAATATAAATAGTCTGGTTCTTTAAATAAAAACAGCATTTCATTCATAAACATTTTTCCATTCATTTCATTCAATCACAATAACACTCTAATAATTAATTTTATTTAAAACTTAAAATCATGGAGGTACAAGTAATTTAACTCTATGCTCAAAAAATCGTTTGCTTCTCTGTAAAATCAATGATCGTTTCATTCATATCAGCTATATTGCAGACTCCATGGGCTAAATAATTTTATGTTAAAGAAATGCAGCAATTCTTATACAACTCACTCTACATCTGTTGGTATTTACATCCTCCATAAGTGAAAAGTAGGCTTCGTTGTAGAAATAATCGAAGTTGGATGATCATTCAAATTCAACTATATTGTCATTGAGATGTTTCAGGATGTAGATTCACAGCATTTAAGCAAAATTAAAGTGGTTTTAGGACGGATACAACACTCAATATGAATTAAAAAGAACTTTAAAAATCACGATTTTGACACAAGATGAATGCCATATTTTATTTTGAAGTGGGTCACGTGATCTCTTCATATTGTGGTCACATGATCTCTCCATATAGAGGGTGTAATTATTATTTTAATTTTTATTTTAAAAACTACTGATTATATTTTCCTAAATTTCTTTTTATATATTTTATGGGATAATTTGAATATTTCGTAAGACTTTTGAAGCAATTTGTGAATTTTAAATCCGCTTAAAAAGTGTTTGAAAAATTAGGTCCCACAGGGTTCAATGTATTTCATTTTTTCAACCCGTTTCCAATCCAAGACTAATTGGGTAATATTATTCATTTATATTCCCATAGGACCCACAGACCGTATGAACTACATACTAAAATTTCATTTCGATAAAGTCATTTTTACGGCAGTTATCGTGCTAACGGACAGACAGAATGAACAAAGTCATAAACACTTTTCAACGATGTTGTAAAGTGTTAATAAAAATGTGACGTGGTCAAGATGTAACTTTACCAACTCACTCAAATTCATTTATTTATTTATTTCGGCCGAAGCGGTAGGTGAGCGGTCAAGGCAAGCTTTTCCTCGTGTTCACACGCCTGGCGAGCTGTGGGTTCGAGTCCCACCTACGCGCATGAATGTTGTGTTGTTGGAGGCAGTGTGTCCGCCCCCACTGATGGGCCGGGGCAATGCCTTGTGACGGATAAATGGTTCACGATCCTAGCCGATGTATAGGCAAATGATGGTGTATCAATTGCAATGGATAAATGTAATAGATAAATAAATTCTTTCGAAATTCATTAACTTGAGTTTAAGGGCACAGAATAACATGAATACTTTTTGAAATTACGCGGAATTTGCAGTTTAATTAAATTTTCTTAAAAGCTTGTGAAGCCGTATATTTCAGGGGGCAGTGTATATAGCATTTTAACCATCATTTTGTTAATATTAAAATAGGCTTAATGAATCCAAAAATTTTAGGGTCATAAAAGCCACTATTAAATTTCCCCTCGAAGTCATTAGTATTTTATTAAATCATTGGCATTTTATTTGAGTTGTCTAAAAACTTATTTGCAAATTCTACTTAATCTGATTTAATTGGAAATTCTACAATGTCAATGTTTCTTGACTATTGGTTTTTACCTGCCGCTGGATGTTTTGATTTCAATATATTTGCTGCTCGATTTGAGCATTGGTCATTCACACGACAATTATTATTAATTATTAAAAGGGCATGTGTTAAAATACACCCAATGGCTGTTGGATAAAAAACTCTCGTAAAATCAAATAAAGGCCAAGCAGCTAAAGTACAGGAAGGATAAACATTTGCTTTAAGACAGACGAACTTTTTATTCAGGTAGAGAATCCCTTCAGCAGAAGTCTGCTCCAAGAGTTGAACTTTTGTTCTCCTAGCATACACGTGTTCTTCGTTCACTTTAGAGGCGAATTGTAAAATTTTATCTATATAAATAGATTTTAAAATCTGACTGTTTATTTGTGTGTTTGTGTGTGTGTGTGTGTGTGTGTGTGTGTGTTTTATCATCACGGGAGAACGGCTGTACGAAATTTGACGACATTTTTTGGGTAAATTTGAAATAACCTCACTTACCCCCATATTCACCATTCCAACCGAACCACTTCCGAAACCATTGGTTCATAAGACATCGATTCTACGCAGTTTCACTTTCACTAGAAATTCGTATCACCACCCAAAAATCAACTATAGCTAATGAATTTCTGGTCGCTGGGTCACAGGTTGAAAGATGGATTTCTATTAGCTGAGATGTATCACTTGGGTTTATGTACATCCGGGCGTGCAAATGTAAATAATATTTTCTTTTCCTGGGCTGTTGGATCCATTAAATTTCATTCATTTTTACTTTACTTATATACATAATGTATAAGGAAAGTATTGTGACGGGGTGGAAAATTCGAATTCGAGTTTTCGACGGGAAAAGACGTTTCAAGCATCCCTGATCACGAATCAAACACTTTTGAGATGATGTCGGTGTGTGTGTGTGTGTGAAAGTATGTGTGTGTGAAAGTATGTGTGTGTGTGAAAGTATGTGTGTGTGTGGGGTGTGTGTGTCAGTGAGACTGTGAAGACGATATCTCACGAACGAATGAAGCGATTCGAATGAAATTTGGTACAAAAATCACAATCTGTAAATACTGGAAGCCTATTGTTTTTAAACGCAATCGAATGTTCAGAACCCTCCTAAATTTTCGAGTGAAATTTTGAAAAACCCCCATCAAGAATTCAAAACCTTTAATAAAGTTACCCAAATAGACATTTCTTATGTAATTTTTCCTTAGAAAACGATTGATATAAACTTTAGAATGCTAGCATGAACCGTTCTCGAGATATTGTACATTTTTCAAATAAATTTATCAAAAAATCCCATAAATTAAAAAAATATATTAACTGTTGAGACACGCGCTCTCTTTTCATATGTAATATCATGCGATAAATTGGGTGACATCATTCTTGTGGCTCTAGCTTGTTCCATTCATAAGAAAAATACTTTGAGTAATACATTTTTATTTGAACGCCAATAGTCATTTATCTGCTATAAAAATAACTTATTTCTCCATCCTTAACGCTTGGCGAGATTTTGACGACGAATTTGGAGGAATGTCGCCAACTTGGCGACTTTTTTAAATGTTGCAAATTAACAAAATCTCGCCAAATGGACAAAAATGACGCTAAATCGAGGAAAATGACGACTAATTAACGAAAATTGAATATCTTGGAAAGAATATAAGTATCTACTATAAGAATAATTTTTTTTTTGCTGTAAAAGTAGTAAATTCATTGCATTATATAAGAAAAGTCATGTGCTGCCTACATCAGATTTTTTAAATTTAGATTATTTCTTTCTTGATTGTTTTGGATTTGAAATAATGGCTGCTCGAGTGACATTTAGGGCGTTTGAGAAGGATCTCGTAATTGAACTATGAAATTCTAAAATTCAAATAATAGACAACAAATAAACCAATAAAGTGAGTGTTGTGGATAACAGTTGTCTAGCAAGCGATAGCTGATGTTTTCAATTCCACGCATGGAACAACAAAACGATCGGCAAAACAGAAATAATGACAAATATTTAGGACTGGAGGTGGCTAAATTTGTATTAAATGTTTCTAACATAGTATCTAGTATAAATTTAAAATGTGAAAAAAATCCTAATCGAAATGTTAGTTTATGAGACATAATTGAATTTAAATAACCTGTTATATTCTATTTCTTTTTGTTTTGTTGATATTTGTCCTAACAGGCAGTGCATTTTCTAAAATTTTAAACTTTTGTGAACAGTGTTTTCCAGCATCCAAACCACTTGTTTTTGCTTGCTTGTACAACAATTAATGTATAAATAATAGTTTTTAAATTCATCCAACATTTTTCTAGAACTTGTGGTAAACAATTTCCCAAGTAGCAAAACATTAAATACACTACATTACCCAAATAGAAAAATATGTTCAGTCATTAGACAAATTACTAAAAAACTTTGGGCTCCAATACACAATGGAAAAAGGACTCCATATATATTCTTTAAATGATATAGGAATATTAAGTACTGTATGATTTCATCCATTAAATTGTAAGAATAAAATTAGCTTTTTGTCTGCAGTTATAAAACTCATACCTCCATAAAAGAAATTATTATGGAAAAATAGAAATTAGGTGCTTAAAATAGTTTAATAAATATTCATGTTTATAAAAAAGAAAACAAACATTTATACCAAATGTCAAATTTCATTCTATAATTGTTTTCGTCTAGATTTAGCACTTGCAGTCATCGATCATTTTTAAGACTTCCTTTTATTCAGCAACTTCCAACCAAACCAAGTAACGTTAATGCAGATAGATATTCTTACTCCATGATATTCTTCAGAAAATTTTTTATTAACACTAAAAATTTGTTTTTGAAATTTAAATTAACACTGTGACAGAAATAGTTAAACATAATATTAATAAGGAGTGCACTTCATAAAAAAAGACTAGCATCCATATCATAATATTTTATGATAGCTACCTCAGCAAACTCAAAATTATTTTAAATATTAGTTTTCTAAATTTGTGAAATTTAAAGACAGGATTTGGATTTTTATTAAATTTACGATTATTTAATCATCATCAGTGGCGAAGCGTTATAAAATGCTTTACGGAGTTGGAAAACCAGGGATAAAAATTTGCAAATAAAGTTTCATACTATATATTTTAGTTAGGTTACAAATAAAATAAAATATACAGGGTGTGTAGTAAAGTCCTTATAGGACCAACAACTTTGAAATGGTTGATTATAGACACATACTTCCAATTAGAAAAAGTATGCATATGATATTCAGATGTTCGATATGTCTTGAGTTCGACAAGGGGTCGTATGGTTATAAAAATACGACACCGTAATTTTTATACGGTCCCCGCGTCCTACCATTGATATTTACAAAATTGAACTCCTATTGCTGACTAATACACCAAAACAAATTCCATACTTCTGAGTGACATATTCGCTAAAATATCGCACATTGAAACTTGGAGTATGTTGTAAGGGATCAACTGAAAATTGAGAAACGTTGATGACATTGAATCTGAAAAGAGGTTGACAGATGTGTGTACGTCCGTTTATCAGTATTGCTAACTGGAATAGCTCTTTTATTGCGCTGTTACGTGTTTTAAGTGTATAATTGTATTTTGCACCCTTTATTTCTTTCAGGTTTTCCATGTTTTTTTGCTATTCAACATACGGGATCTTTATTTAACTTTGTGTATATCATAGACGGTCCCCTAAATTAGCGCTTTTGCCGCCAAATCTTGGGTAGATAATGTACTTTAAGTCATGACAGTTACCTTTATATATCTCAGCGAAAATGTCACTTAGAAGCATGGAATTTATTTTGGTGTACCCGTTAGCACCAGGATTTCAATTTTGTAAATATCAATGGTAAGACCGGGGATCATATAAAAATTGCCTTATTGTATTTTCATAACTATACGGCTCCTTGTAGAATTCAAGATATATCGAACATCTATACATCATATGCATACTTTTTCTAATTGGAAGTATATGTCTATAATCAACAATTTCAAAGTTGCAGGTCCTATAATAAGGACTACACTTCACACCCTGTATAGTAAACGTCAGCAGTATCGAATAAATATCCCAGATTATCGGATGTTGAACTAAAATGGGGGTAGGAAAGGAAAACAATAACTTAAAATAAAATAATGAACAATGATTTTGATATTTCTTGCCTTAAGCATTACACAGACTAAATTACACTGTACAGTATGTGAAAAACATTTTAATTTATTTAAAAATTGCAAGGTCAATTTCAATGAGCATAAATCTATATATAAAAGCATTTAGTCTATTACACTATATATGCTTCTGTGTTGCCTGTTATTTTACCACACGTCCAGTCCAGGACGCAAAGAGTGGCCGTGATCGAAAGAATACACTTAGACGTTAATTGTAAATGAGGACATTTTGAAATAATGTTAAAACATCAGACCTTTTCTGACACCTACTATATTAAACACAAAAAATCCCACACAAAATATAAAGTATTTTACATAGATACAATTCCTGCCTATCAACTACCAATAACTACCCTTTGCTCTAAATACAGCATGATTCGGGACTCACTAAACTTTGCGTGTCTCACTCAAATTGTCAATCTCTAGTAGTGACAGGAACTATGTATTTCGTGTGGCCAAAAACAAAAGAGAGAGAGAGATAGAATACTAAGGAGGAGCTGTTTATTGAATTGGCCTACCATAACTGGTGGTTGCAGTGGCGTGGCACCATATTCAGGCTGATCCCCACGGGGATGGTTAGATTCCTCGAATCATCATCAGAATCCAGCCAGAACTTTTCGCACTCCTACCACAAAGCCTTCTCCTCGCTCCTCCGAACTTCTTTCTTTCTCTCTCTCTATTCCAAAAAACAAACTGAAAATTCACATCCGCCTACATCTTTCTTGATTGGCCTTTGGGCTCAAGAATAACGTCCAGGGTGCTTACTATTGGACACAATGACCCCTCGGACTATCAAAGACATTTTGACCCCCACTGCGCCCTAATTCAAAGTGGCCAGTATCCCTTTCGGACACTTTGGCCTTCTGGCCTTGGCGTAGCAGGTGGCCAGATAGGGTGTAGAATAATCATTACTTTGCCGTCTCAGGGACTGACATCTGTACATCCTGTTCCAAATTTAAAATATTGGAGGTATGAGGAAAACCATACGACACACAGTGCAGTCGAATTTTTGGGCACCTATGCAACAAATTCGAGCCCTCCTACAACCCCCTATTACTTTCCTTATATACATAATGTATAAGGAAAGTATTGTGACGGGGTCGAAAATTCGAAATCGAGTTTTCGACGGGAGAGCACGTTTCAAGCATCGCTGATCACGAATCAAACATTTTTGAAGTGATGTCTGTGTGTGTGTGTGTGTGTGTGTGTGTGTGTGTGTGTGTGTGTGCGTGTGAAAGTGTGTGTGTGTGTGTGTGTGTGTGTGTGTGTGTGTGTGTGTGTGTGCGTGTGAAAGTATGTGTGTGTGTCAGTGAGCCTGTAGAGACGATAACTGACGAACGAATGGACCGATTCGAACCAAATTTGGTACAAAAATCACAATCCGTAAACACTGGAAGCCTATTGCTTTTATATGTAATCGAACGTTCAGAACCCCCCTAAATTTTCGAATAAAATTTTGAAAAAATCGTCAAAAAATCAAAACCACTAATAAAGTTACGCAAATAGATATTTCTTATGTAATTTTTCATTAGAAAACGATTGACATAAATTTTAGAACCCTAACATGAACCGTTCTCGAGATATTGCACATTTTTCAAAAAAATTATTAAAAGTCATATAAAATGAAAAAAAAAATATTTCCTATTGAGAAACATGTTCACTCTTCATATGTAATACCATGGGATAAATTGGGTGACATCATTCTCGTGGATCTAGCTCGTTCCATTCATGAAAAAAGATATTTTGAGTAATACTTTTGTATTTGAACGCCAATAGTCATTTATCTGCTGTAAGAACAACTTATTTCTTCGTCCATAACGCTTGGCGAGATTTTGGCGACGAATTTGGCGGAATGTCGCCAACTTGGCGACTTTTTGAAATGTTGCCAAATTAACAAAAATCTCGCCAAATGGATGAAAATGACGCTAAATCAATGAAAATGACGACTAATTGTCGAAGATTCAATATCTTGGAAAGAATATTAGTATCTACTATAAGAAAAGCCTATTTTTTTACTGCAAAAGTAGTAAATCCATTACGTTATATAAGGAAAGTTATGTGTTGCCCACATCAGATTTTTTTACAAAGTATTGACATTTTTTTATAATAAGCTGTTTATATGACATTGGGTCCCTAGCCCTTATGCAAAGCATGCTTTTTCCCCTTATCTGTCGGCTCTACGATTTATCTGGTAAATTTACTGTAGTAACCGAATTGCAATGAATATAAATTAATAACCCTTTGCAATTTTATTACAGTGGAACTCTGGTTTTGAGTTTCTCTGTGGCGCCGATTAAATAACGTTATATGCATTAAAACACAATACATGGAAATTTTGTTAAAAAGCATGAGTAAAATTTGCTTCATACGAGAATTCTTAGGAACATCTATGCCTATACCTAATATAAAGAATGGCAATAAAATTTCTGAGTATGGTCGTTTAAAAACTTTCTCATTATTCATGGATTTTTCGCGCCTTCGTATCTGACTCTTAATAAATATGTTAGAAATATTTTCCATTATTCGATCTTATTATTTACTTCAATCTACAGCTCATAATTTTTCTTCAATATTTTCAATATATTCACCGATCTGCAAGGGAATCAAAAATGTACATTGTTTCAAAAATTTCAGATGTCTGCATACTGTTGAAGGCTATTGACAAGGTTGAAAAACATTTCGCAGTATTCTGTAATATATTATATATCATGCCACTACAGTATTTCTAAAATTTTCCTTGATTTTACCAAAGTGAAAAATAATTTTTCTGACTCTAAACCACTTGTCTTTGATGCGAAATAAATTTCCAGACTATTTTTTTACTATTGCCAACTTTAGTCATATGCTTCGTGGCCTTGACGACGAATTCGGTAAAATATTAACTTACTTTTTGCTACTTTCGGAAAGTTGTGGAATTGATGTCAAGAGCGACTATTTTAGTGAACTTTCCGAAATTTCCATTCAAGCTATTTAAGAGCCGACATGAGTGTTCAGATCTGCTTCGTAAATGGTTCATTGATTTGAGAGTTAATGAATATGACGTAACAATTAGCTGAATACAGCTACATAGAGCAATATGTTCAACATTTTTAAAATAGATAATATTTCAAAAACGAATTTAATTCCAAACATCTTTGATCTTTGAACCATATCTTACAATTCATTCAAACTTTTATAGACTCATAATTGAAATGTCTCAATTATTTATACTTCATGTAGATGATAGATATAAACTTCATATTGTACAAGACTTAGAAAGAAAGATATTACATAAAATTACTTATCTAAGTTAATTGAAGCTACATATCTAAGACTAAATTATTTACAATTGTTGATTCTAACGTTCACATCATGTAATCATTCCTTATTTTGTATTTTCGCTAAAATGTCATTAAGTCACTGTCTGATTTAGAACTATCTTTTATTGAAAAGAAGTGATCAAAATCATATAATCCCATTTTATGTATTTTATTTTAGCGCCACTACAATTATACTTTTATGGAGATTTAGTTTTACGCTCTATTTCATGGATTAAAGTAGTAGTAGTATAATTACTGGCTTTAAGTTGTTTCCTCTCGAATTACTGGTAATTTACCAATTGAAGTAGCATTTTCTGTTCAAAATATCAATCTATACTTTTCACTCTTCTGTAATAAATCTTCGAGGCAGTTCCGAATAGAGTCATTAATTTCTTAAATATTAAAATATTATGAAAACGAAACAAAAGACAAGATTGTTTTTTTATCTAACTTCTGTGTAATATTTATCATTATGCATTTTCTTACAAAAGGATAGTTTCATTTCCATTATATAGTATTCATTATTGCGCATGCAACATCTTCAAGTAATTAAACGTCCTAATGATTATTTTTCATTGTTGTTTCACTAAAACGTTTTCAAGATTAACCTTATATTATGTCCATTTTAGCGAAAAATGCAATTGTAATTATTCTTTCATAGAAAATTTTCCAAGTGCAAGTCCTCATCGAAATTAATCTTCTATCATTTACATTCGTGTGTGCTACGGTTTCTCATATGCCATAAAAAATAAATTTTTATTTCAGATGAGTCCTATTAATAAACAAACTGATCTAGACAGGAAACAATAAACTGCATTGATATTGATGCTATCAAAATTTATATATACAATCACTATTTTTAAGTTATTTGATCTATTAAAAATCACGTATTTGAAAAGACACTTTTTCTTCAGTTTTGCAGAATAATACTTCACACATGTTAAGACACAGCCCCACTATACAGATGATTCAAACATGAAATTACCATGTGAACCTCCTTTGAATTTCCCCAGTCTGAAAACAAAAAAATGCATTTCAAAATGAAGGAGTTAAAAATATATTCATAATGTATTATTAAAGTAGAAAATGAAAAAACATTTTACATGAGCGCGTTGCTAATGGTGTGAATTCAATGTTAACACCTTGGAAACCGATCAATACTCTTTAGAATTTTATACAATGCTTACATTCTTTATTTCTCGATATAATTCAAAATTTCTTTTATTCTAGTTAGACACTATTATATAATAAACCGAAAATTTACATTTATGAATCATATTGAAATCTGCCTGTATCACTCTGTGTAGGGCGCTTTCTGAATTTAAACGCATAATAAGGAGAATGAACACAATTTTTATCGGATTCATTTCACAATAGTTTTGATTTTGAGAAACAGAAACAGTTAGAAAATAGCATAATGCATTTTTTCAAGACCTTTATCTTTTATTGCTGTGTAAATAGTAATAGTTTCTCTTTTATATGTTTGGTGCTATAAGTGTACAATTGCATCCTAATTAATGTGTCTTTGATCCTATTCTTCTGCTGGCATATATTGTACTTGATTATGTTGAACTTAACATGTTCCTGTGAGATTTGGGGTATAAGTAACTAAGATGGCGGAATATGCAATATTTTGAACTGTTGGCAAAAATCTAGCAGCGGAACAGCGACATTTGCGTTTTTTTTAAGTATTTACTATTATATTTATTTTCTCATACTATGTCATACAGTGTACAGAAAAGACTGTTTTCAAAAACATTTTCGAATTCGATGTTTTGATGCCAAATTTTATTTCAGGACCTCCCGAACCCCTTTTGAATATTTTTGGAGTGATGACCATCAGTCTGTTAGTCTCTCTGTCTGTATATTTATGGTCGAGTTTTTGTGTGCACGATTGCTGCCACTCATAATAATCGGTTTTCACGAAACTTTTTATCCGTTATTGTTAACAAAAATGTAGAACTAAATAGGTTTTTTTGAATTTCAAGCGAAAACTTCGAAATTTTATATGTGTTTTTTAACATAGAAGCATAGGGCAAAATTTGACATAATCAATCATAAAAGGTTTTATCCACAATCCAATAATTAGCAGACTTGATAGTTTTAATAAGTGTTATGAAAAACAGCCGCAATAAAATCTTTATGTTCGTGACGCTAATAACCCCCCCCCCCCTCCCCTCGTGGGGAGCAAATTAACTCCCGGGGGTACATTGTCAAGTATGGTATCTATCAAAAGATTTTTTCAACCCTTTAAAACGAAGGGTAATACGCTATAGTTTTAATATTTTTTTCTTACCCAGAACACCCAGCTCAAACAAAGGGTGAAGAGCAGTTACAAGGGACTGCCTGGAAAAACACAGAAAAGCAATACACAAATACATAGAAAGGCAATATACATAGACATACAAGGAAACTATGCATATAAATATATAAATAATATACAAAAATACCTTCAATTATTGATGCGATTTTCAGTAATGAGAGTAAGGTAATAATTTCGTAATTGAAAATTCCAAAAAAGGTACATCCAACTATAGTTGGGTAATAAAATCTGTATAATATTTTATGTAAAAATCAGTATAAAAATAATGACAACAGTGTTAAAATAAACAAAGATACAGTTATATAATTTAGATAAATATGAAAACAGTTAAACAGGAAAGAGATATATATAGGTACAACTAAAATTTACGTAAATTGGTCAGAGATTTCATCCGCCTAAAGTATACAATTTTTGATATAATTAATAGAATTTTTATTATTCATTACATTTTTAAACCAAGCTATTTTATTCCCATCCGTGGGTTTCACCAAGTGATATTTTTTATTATAAATGCATTCAAAAACGTAGTGCTTTGAGTCCTATATCTTATTAAATAAGTAATAAGGGGTGTTCTTGATCTTGTATGCAAATAGGCAATGAAAGGGACATGCCCAATTAGAAAGTATATGAAAAATGTATTAGTAATTTAGAAAGAGGAATTAACCCTCAGGAAGATAAGATTTAGTACATAATCCCGAACATGAGCTATCCCAAAAGTATTACCAAACTTAGATAATTAAATCTTTAGTAAAAAAAGAAAGAAGAGTATGTGGAGCTGGAATATTCAGGGGTTCACCAGAAATGGCCGCTTATCTTCGCGAAGTAATCTTCAATTTTATTGCCAATAAGCCCAGAATGCACTTTAACCCACTAAACACCGACAGGATGTTTTCCTATAAAAGAGGAAACCTTAATATTATTACTGAAATTGGAATTGTTTTGAACCGAATTAAAAGCAGAGATTGAGGAAAGGCTGTCAGTAAATATGTCTGAGAAAGTATTATTATTCTTGACCCAATTAATACCAAAGTTTATTGCAGAAATTTTTGTTTGAAATACTGAATTAACAACATTTTCATCTTGGGCCCGTCAGTGTATATATTTAAATTAATACCGTTATTGCAACAACTAAAATTCAAGAAACGTTGATACGGAGGAATTACATTAATAAAGCTATTATAGTTAAAAGAGCTAGAAGGGGAGCTGTTTCGATTATTGAAGGAACAAATGTCGCTTCTTCCAAAAAAGGATTTTATCGTGTAATTACTTTTAAGGCGCATATGATAGGAAGGATACCTAGGAGAGTACAAAGTGCATTATTCGGTGGAAATCCTGTAACATGAAGAGATTTTTAATAAGATTAATCGCTGTAATTGAATGAGCTTGATAGAGTTACCTACATATAAATTACCTTCCCAAATCTCTGCAAAATAAGTGATAATTTTTTCAATGTTGGAGTGATACCAAAATTGAGTTTTGTTAGAACCCCAATCATTTCCTGTAATTTTGAATAGTCTACTTCTAAGACTATGACATTTTCCGTATAAATAATTTATGTGTGCCCCCTCCAAACAAAAGTGTTATCAATGATCAAACGTATATATTTTAACCTTTTGCTTACGAATGGGTTTGCGTCAATTCCAAATGAAGAACCTCTCAAAAAGACAGGTATTTGACATACCTTATCCCAAAAATTTCGATCTCCCTTTGCAAACATTGGCGGCCTTGGACGCCAAATATCAAATGCGTTAACGCTGTATGTAAAATACCTGTCTTTTTGAGAGGTTCTTCGCTTGGAATTGAGGCTGTTCCACCCTTAAGCAAAAGGTTAAAATGCTCATGATTTTAATAGAAGTTCCATTTAAAAATCGGGTGCCTTTTTAGTTTTTTCTTTTCCCCAAAAACTATAGAAGCTTCATTGATAAGGATTTTGTGTTTGGATCTATTTTTTTTATCATTTTCAATTTCTATGTTCATTGCATTATTTTTAATCAAAGTAATATTAATAATTTGCCGACACGATACAGATATTTTAAAAAATTGTATTCTTATAAAATTTGAAAAAAAATGAATTCTGGTATGAGAATGTCGAGTTGAGCCACAATGCAGATGATTTTTTATTCGATTTATCCGATAGTTATAATAATATAAAATATTCGATACTACTGAACTGTACGTAGCATGGACTGATTACTTTTCTTCTCTAAAAATTAAGTCAAGTTTAGACTAGGGAAAGAAAAAGTAAAATTACATGTGCACAAGCCAATAAAATTTAGATATCATTCAATTTTGGAAATTCTCACGACTGCTCAAGTTCTTTAGGCTAGCTACATGAGAACTACAGACGACTGTCAAGTAAAAATTTGATTTAAAATACTGCATACAGTTAAAAGTATAACACTATAGTAACGATATCTGTTTCATAGAAAAAACACAACCTCCGTCTTTAAAATAAAAAGACCGGCAAACCCCACGATTAAAACCAACAAAGCGCCTGTCTTGATTTTGTAAAATATCGCGTTTCCATTCTAGATGTCAACGAACGTCAAAAACGATTGTCAAAATCGATCAATCGTTCCATCATCAATCCCAGGACACACGACCAAGAGCCCGGTCTAGCGGAGGCAACCGTAGTAACCCCATAGGACCACCACCAATAATAGCCCAATAAATAAAGCCATAAACCCAAAACAAATTCAGTGAAAACTGAATTTTGGCACATGAATAGTATTTACTAAAACATATATTTTCCAAAAAGGTCCTTAAAATTCGACGTTTGCTTTCCTCCTCCCCATCTCCTCTGAAATTTCAAATTGCGGCTTTTATTTATTTTATTCTTCTCGTGAATGGAACTTCGTGCAATGATGCAGTTGGTTTTAAATGACTTCAAATATAATAAGAAATTAATTTTTCAATATATGTTGTACATATATTCCATTTATTTTTTATAAATTTTATTAATTCATAAATTTCATTAATTTATAAATTTTGATAATATACTCTTAAGAGACGTTGTTCAGCAACAGGTTTTGTGGGTAGAAGTCAAAACCAAATCAAAGGTTGATTTTAGTTAACAGTTTTTCAGTCAGGTTTTTAAAGATTTCTATATAGCTTCATTTATAGTTTCACATTGGTTTAATCCATGCAGATTGAAAATAAAACATTCTCCATTGCCATAAAGATCATTTTTAACAGCATTAGCCTGTAAAAATACTTTTGCCTGCAATGTAGCATTTTTTGAAGGCTGGTTGAGATTCACTGCTTTAATTTAAGTGTAATGCATTCTATTTTTAGTATATAAAATATCAGTTGCTGTCCTCTTGGATGCTCTTCTTATCATCCCCTGATATTTTGCACGATAATCGTCAATAACTACACTGATGTTTTTCCCATACATTTTAGATATATTTGAAATATATTCGTCAATAATGATTTATATGTACAATCTCTGGTTCATAAGCCTGAATGTAAAAGGTACATAATAAATTTTTCCACAATCTCCTCATTAAATTAGTTCAGAATAAGATGATTGATAAGATGATTTAGTACCTTTTCTTAAAGATGCGCCGTCAAATAACGACAAGGGAAATGAAGCTGATTCAAACTCAAAATAAGTCTTAAGTTTCGTAGGACTGCCACAGGTACATTTAATTCTGTTAAATATCTGTAGAGAATTAATTGAGACTGCATTTGATCTTACTTTAACATTTTTACCGATTGTCTGTGGGATGACCATGTCTTTCCTGTGCAGTTTTCTTTCACTGAAATTCAGTCCTTTCATCTTTTTGTCATTGCTGCAAGATCTATTTCAAAAGCAGTGTCACAATTAACTGTATTATTGGATACTAAACCTGAAGTCAAATGAAGTATTCATCTGGCATCTGAGCAACGGGATTGTTCTGGTTTTATCAGCTCAGTGCCGTACTTCCTTTGAAGGAGAAGCACAAGTTTCAGGCGGCAAAATTCAATTCAAAGCCAAGATCTAAAACAAAGGATGTTTAGACGGAAAAGCATAAATATTCATATCTGATCAGTTTTCTACTTTAAAACATTAGAAGAAGGACTGCATTATAACGAAGTCCAGCACTACCTTCATATTCATGCCCAAGCAGATGGTCTTAGGATTCATTCCCAGGTCAGATTCATTCCCAGGAGGATTCATTCCCAGATCGAGTTTTGAACGATGATTAAAGCACTGCTTTTAGACGCTGCGCTAAGATTGTATCAGAATGCGAACTGTACATAATATTAGGAAATAATCAAATTGGCATCAAGTCTGTTTCAACTAAATAAATTAAGGACACATCGTTAGACAGAAGGTCATTTAATAAAAACATCCTAAAGACGTACAAAGTTTTAAAAAAAGGCCAGTGCGCTTTCGGGCGTAAATACACCCTTCATCAGTGGCTACATGAAAAGCAAACGTAGATCATTCATATATAGACCATATACGTAGCAAATTTGCATAAATAAATATAAAATATAATCTGAACTTCGTAAGTTGAATAGGCTAATAATTAAGTCAAATAAACCTAAAAAATGGGTACAAAATTCTTTTAAAAACGTATGTTAAGAACATTACCAGAAAAGTACGAATTCGAAAAGACAGTCAGGCATACATTTCACACAGATGACGTAATAGATAACTATGATGACTTGAATTACAGAGTTGCGAACGAGTCACCAAGCATAACTCAGAATTTCAACGGGATTAGAATTACAAACCGACAAACGGTAAATATAAATAAAAATGGATTCATAAAGGAGAATATTACGAGGGTTATTACAACGAATTAACAGGAAAGTTTTTTCAAAGATGGGCAGGAAATAATCACTAGCTACACGTTGAGCAAGAGCAGTAGAAAATTTATTATTCTTTACATCACGAGCGTGATCGAAGAGTAAATCGAAGGGTAAAAATAATTAACGTTAAGAAGTTAATGAATTTTACCATCCGATTAATTTTACCGTTGAGCATGAATCCAATTGTTCTTTACATTTTTTGATGTTCTGGTTACCCGCCCCTCATTTGGTTTTCAAACTTCGGTTTTCCGTGAACCCACTTTTACCAACTCTTGTATCTCTGCTAATTCTTTTCATCCAATATCCTTTAATAAAGCCCCTTTTAATGCTTATTTTTAATCGGGCATTTAATGTTTGCTCTTCTATCCCTGCTTTAACTGATGAAATAAATTTTATTTTTAATCTTGGTCATGAGGCTGCTTATTCATTTGAGTATATAAGATTTTCACCCATGTTCGCCATAAATTTACTCAGTTTGATTAAACTTGTTGCTATTAAAGATCGTTTAGCTTATAAATCTACTTTTCCTTACCATCCTAAGATATTCCGTCCCTACATTCAATTCTGTCATGATTTTGGTTTCAAACCTGCTCACACTAATGTTATTACTTTATTCAATCGTATTCGTTCCGATAAATTTGGGGATATTGATGACTTTAAGAGTTTGCTGGGGTGTATGTGGTTCCCCTGTTGATCCCTGAAAGTGACTATAAATTTTACATAGGCAGCACTGAACGTAATGCCGGCATCCGTTTAGAAGAACATGCTCATGATGTCAGGAATGATAAATTTTCTAACTCTCTTACTCAGTGTGTGGCTAGAGATAATTTTCTGCCCATCTTTTGAAAAACTTCCCGCTGAATTCGCTGTAATAGCCTTCGTAATATTATCCTTTATGAATCCCTTTTATTTATATTTACCGTTTGTCGGTTTGTTATTCTGATCCCGTTCAAATTCTAAGTCATGCTTGGCGATTTGTTCTCGACTCTATGCCATTCAAGTCTCTTCATAGTTACCTTTCTGAAATGTATTCTTGACTGTTTTTTCGAATTTGTAATTTTCTAGTAATGTTCTTAATATATGTTTCATAAAGGATTTTGTACCTATTTTTTAGGTTCATTTGTATTAATTATTAGCCTATTCAACTGGCTTCTCTGATTCAAGTTCAGATTATATTTTAAATTTATTTATGCAAATTTGCTACGTATATGGTCTATATATGAATGATCCATGTTTGCTTTTCATGTACCCACTGATGAAGGGTGTACTAACGCCCGAAAGCGCTTTGGCCTTGTTTTTAAAACTTTGTACGTCTTTTGGACGTTTTTATTAACTCATCGTCTACCTAACGATGTTGTGTCCTTAATTTATTTAATATTAGGAAAATTGTAAAATATTACTGTATTATTGCAAACTTGTAAAGGTTTGCCTTTACAATGTAAAATTAAATTCAAAACTTTTTTTGTTTTATCAAACAAAATTGCTATATATATATACTATTATAGGATAGGCATTACAGAATTGGAAAAAACTGTGGAACAGAAATCAGTTTTAGTGCGGAAAATTTTTCTGTGGTCCTAACTTCAAAATAATTAAATCCGGCACTGAATCAGCTAATAACCTTTTTATGAATACTGTCATCCCTTGATTTACAACTTTCTTGCTGTTCTACGTGCTATACGTTAATATTCAATGAAGATCCCAAGAATTCTGACAATACTTCATTAATATCCTATTCCTGGGTATTAGTAAAAAGAGTAGGTGCACAGTGAATCAACACGAGTCAATCCACCTACAGATTTCATCTCCCGTATCTGTGATTGATCGATACACATATCAGATACACATATAAAAATTGGCCTTGAAGAAAGGTGGACCTTGACACCGGACATATGGAACAATTATCAACAAAAGGAATGGACAAAAATTATGGAACAATTATCAAATCAAACAGTTTGTGTGGAAACAGTTTATTATACCGGTGTCGTATCGACTTTTGGAACACCTTCACAGGCATTTCTTTTTCCGAGCCATTTTGCGGAAATAATTGTTTTCTACTAGAATACTCATAAATCAGTGGTATTGTCGGAGACGATTATTTCGGCTGACGTCAGTGCTGGCAGACAGCTAAGTGGAGACCTGTTCTGCCATACGGCCTTCAGGTTTTGTTTCTCCACCGCTGAGAGTCGCCTACAGACGACCCGGCTGAGGTCCAGAAGAGGAAGAGTGGTCAAAAGCTAGACCGAAAACCCAAGGCAGGACTAACGCCGAAATTGGACAAGCTACTTATGGACCCTTGACCACACACACCGCACCCGGAGAGCAGACTGAAGATGTGAACAGGGCTCAGGACACCCCTGCCGAGAATTTCCCAGCCGAGGCATCCCAAGCAAACCCCCTACTCCAGCTGGAGAAAGTGGGTCACTCCGAGAGGTGTGTGAACGACACGATTGCAACTGCAGTGACCGCCTAAAAGTTCCAATAGGAGCCATTCTTATGGCAGCCGAGAGATTTCGTTGTGATTTGCAGAGGATTTCAACTTTCTACCCCTCGGTAGTTGTGCAGAGACAGTATGCAACTTAAAGAGGCGCTGTCGTAACCTGGACTTATACCCGTACTGCCGGGTTAGCTTAACCTAGAAAAAAGAAGAAGGAGACAGGAAAGGGAGAAGAGGGAGGCATCAGCCAACGCCGGGAGAGCCCTAAGCAGGGGTAGAACAGGGGAAGAAAGACGGGCAAGGGAGGGAGGTAGCTATAATCTAAGACGCTGGAAAAGATAACTAGTTTACTTATACGCTAAGAAAAAGTTCTAACAAAGCTAATGCTAACAATGCTAAAGTGCTAACATCAAAAAAAAAGAAGAAGAAAAAAAACCTAGTCAACTAAGGAGAGAAATAGAGCAAATAACTAACTTAACTAGTCTAACCTAAGCAAGTAGAGAGGAAGGGAGGAGGAAGAGAGAGTCCCCAAGCCAGGGGAAGACGCCAGGAGGATATCCCTAATGAGAAGGGGACGAGCCCTGGGAGGAGAATGGGAAGCCAAGGAAGAGTAGGCAACGCTAACCGCGAAGAAAAAGAGAGGAAGCGCTACGTTCTAGGCTACGGCTAAAACACACTAAACCACTTACCCGGGTACTAGACCGCCGGCTACAGGATCTGAAAGGGAAAGGTTAGAGACTGGAGACCCCTGGGGGGCCGCTGCAGCCGCCCCACCTACCAAATACCACCTGAGGCAAGGCTGTCACGTTCTTGAGAGGCAGCTAACTTCATCCTGGAGAGTGATGAGGAGGACCTTAATGCCTGGGAAAGAAATTGTCCTAATGGGAACTGAAAAAAACAAGATATAAAGGCTGAAAGGGAATACGCGATTAGGGCTGAAAGGGAAAGAAACTTGAGATTAGTACACACAGGGATGGACACGTCCATGACCTGGAGGCACCACTTGGGTGGGAGACACCAAACGAAAAAGTGCGGGACAGTACCCCGACCGCGCGTGGGGAATTCACTGAGACCCGGCGCCAACATCCACTGCAAAGTGGGGAAAACACAACAGCCAAACCAGCCACCACAAGGGTGGGGAAGACAACACAGAACAACGAAGCTCCACTGCTAGGTGGGAAGCCAAACGCCCTTCTGGACCCAGGGACAATACCCCTGCTGGCCAGGGGCGGGAGAAACCGTAAGAGAGCCTGTTGGTGAGCTAGCCTCTACGAAGGAGGTGCAGCACCTGAAGAAAGCCTGAAACTTAAAAAATACGGGTCACATCTGAGGTAACCTAACACAAAAAAAAACACAACTGGGACAATCCCCCAGGGCAAAAACAAGGGACCAATACCTGAAAGAGAGGGAAGAGGAGAGAATCTCGCAGGCAGAATAAGTCGAATAGGACAGGGTTACCTGCGAGGGGACAGGAGACGAGAGAAGAAGAAATAATAGGAAATGGTCCTACAAAAGTAGTCTAGAGATGACGTATACTGAAAGTGTTAATAAAGGAACTAGAGGTGAGGAACTAGAGGATAAGGCTATCTTTGGTGAGCTTGCTTAAAAATGTTTAGCTGTGTAAGATAAAGCTGTGTAGTCTTCGTCCCGTTTCTGAATTTGTCTAAACTTCCTTAAACTGTTATTCTGCTTTTCGTTGATTTAGATACTTCTGTGAGTATAATGATGGTGGTTAATTTTGTGGATCGCTGTTGCTTGCTAGTGTATCTACAAATCCGTTGCATTTAATACCTCTTCATTAGATACTATTTGATGTGACTATATATGTCCGGATGTTAATGGATCAGTTTTTTTAATCTGTTATGCAGTGTCGATCTCATGTACAGTTTCAGATTGTCTTTATTTGATTTGCTGTCTGTATGTTATAATGCTCGGAGTTGGGTTCCTTGAATTAATCAAATTGCTATAATGAGGAGTACTGTCTTTTCTGCTTGTCATTCGTTATTGTTTCAATACAATATTCTGAACCAGCACTGTGTACAAATATTTTTAAAGATTCAGTATTTTGGTTTTCCACTTACCTGCTTGCCCCTCTCGTTCCTGGTTGGTCAAATCTTGTATCTGCTGATCTGTCAGCCTCGAGCATTGTTAGCAAATTGGTTGGAACTCCACCTTCTTCTGTGGAAGTTTATCCGGGGTACAAATACCATCATTTCAGCCCCCCGCATTGCCCGCCATAAATTTTGCAATAAAGTTTTTTACTTTCGAGATAAAATAACGTTACTTTTCCTGACTAGCTCTCACCATGGTTTGTCTCGGGGTCAATTCCTCCATTGATTATGAAAGTTCGCAATTTCATGCCACATGTATGACGAGGATACTTTACTGTGTTATCAGGCACTTTAAAAAATTATGTAAGATAAGGTATGTTGTATGTATATCCGTGATGCACGTGTTGCTGTAGTCTTGCAGGGTTACTTTTCCCGATATATTGCTAATGTCCGTGGTCTGTGGTAATTAGTGTCATGCTGTTGTAAGTCTTATTATGCAGAGAACATTACTAATTTGTGGTTTAAGGCTATATTTTTAGTGAGATCCCTATTGCTAGTGAGATCCCTATTGCTGAGTTTGAACCGATGCTATGGGACCCATAAGACACAGAGGAAAACCAATCGTTGCCAAGAGGTGTACTTGTCTTTTGCGCTGCATTTTAAATTAGATACTCAAATACCTACTGCAAATACGAATATTCTAACTGTTTTTATGCCAATATATTTACTGTAACATTTGAGCATTGATCATCCCCGAACAACAAAGTGTTAATTATTATAAAGGCATATTTTAAAACCCACCCAATGGCTGTTAGATAAAAACCCTTCGTGAAATTAAATAAACGCCAAGCATCTAAAGTAAAGATGGGAATCAGAATTTGCTGTAATGTGCATGACTATTTTTTTCAGTCCCGGAATCCCTTCAGCAGAAATATGTTCCAAAATTTGGGCATTATAATCATCTTAGCACGGGCGTATTCTTCGTTCACCCTAGATGCATATTGTGAAATCGGAGTGAAGCAAGTAAAACTGTGCTACAGCCCATATTTTTTTTTCCAATTTGTATCTAAAAATGATCTCTATATCTACAATGAAATCAAATGTGTAAAAATATCAGATTTCTGTATATTGTTGACGGTTAATGATATGGTTGAAAAAAGTTTCGCAGGATTCTGTACTGTATTTTATGTCATTCCCTTATAATATTTCAAACATTTTTCCTGCTCCCATCAGAGAGAAAAATAATATTTTTAGATTCTAAACTAACTCTCTTTGATGTGAAATAAACTTCCAGTCAACTTTTTCGGTTGTCTTAACACATTGTTTTAATGACAGATTTATTGGCCTTAATGACAAATTTGGTAAAATATCAACATACTTTTGCGGCTTTAGGAAATTTATATAGAGTTGTTGCCAGAAAAGACATCTTTAGCCAATTTCCCGAATTCTTCATTCAAGCTATTTGAGAGCAAACAGGAGTTTTCCGATCAGCTTCGTAGATTACTAATTATTTAGAGATTTCATAGTGTTACCAATATGACATAACAAAAAGTTACATACAGCAACATGGAGCACGCAATTTGTGCAACAATATTTTCAAAACAAATTTTATAACAAATTTTCTAATTGAAATTTTTGACAAATTTTCCAATTGAAGTACCAATTTTTGTTCAAAATTTCAATTTATACTTTCTATTCTTCTGCAATATTTTTCCCGTCATTTCCAATTAGATCCTTTATTTGCTTTTAGAAAGAATGAATTAAATATTAAGAGAACAAACACAACAAAAGAGTACTGTACTAAATATCACATATGTAAAGTTTCACATTATGTATTTTTACATAAAAAGTATTTTCATTTCCATAAGAATATCCATTCAGTATTACGTATTAAGCAATTGTAAACAATCAGAGTTCATAAACAATATTTTTCATTGCTTTTTCTACAGAAACGTAAACACTTCAAGATGAAATTACTGAAATATACGTTTTTGACTAACATTACATTTCTAATGTAGCTGTAGTATATGGAGTCAGTAAGTCAATGCACATATACGGTCAATGTACATGTAGTACATGTAATGTAGCTGTGTTAATTCGTTTGTAAAAAAAATTCCAGGGCAATATCTTGCTCGGCATATAACTTATATTCTCTACATTTGTGTGTACTGCGATTTCTTATGTAAAATGTGCATATTTACTTCAATAGTGTCCTTCAATAGTTACACAAGCATATTTACACAAGAAAATATCTACTGCAATTTTATTGAAGTTATTATCTATATCAGATGATCATTATTTTTAAAGAATCAAAGCTACCAAAAATACACGTTTTTTTTTTTTAAATGTACGTCTTCTCCAAAAGGAAGAATTTTTGAATCGTTCAATTTTCGAAATCATCAGTTGAAAGTTTTATGAAATATTCTTCAAAATTTTAATGATCTATCTAATACCATCAAACGTTTTTCTCTTTCATATACGAGACATTATATTTTCATATTAATAATACATTATATTAATAATCCAAACGCATGAATGTGTTTTCTTCTTTAGTTCACAATTTAATTCGAAATTTCTTTTATATGAATTATAATCTATCAGATAATTAAAAGAAAGTTTACATTTATGAAACAATGTGCAATCTGTGTCACTCCGTTTAGGACACTCTCTAAACTGAATTTTTGACAACTGAATTTAAACACATAACTAGAAGAATAAACAAAATTTTTATCTGAGTCTTTTTACATTAGGTTTCATTTTGAGTAACAATAATAAAAGTAACAAAGTATTTTTTACATGTACGTCATTTTTATTGCACTGTAAATAGAAACAAAAGATTAGTTACATTCTTAGATGCTTTTTTTAATGATCTACATGTACAATGGCATCCAGATTAAGGCATCTTTGTTCATATCCTTCTGAAGACGTATCTTTATTTGATTATGTCAAACTTAAGACACGATCATTTGGATTTTGCAGTTATAAGTAACTAAGATAGAGGTATCTGCAAAAGTTTGTGCTGAAGCCGAAAATCTCCCACCTAGACAGCGAAACTCATAGTTGTTTAAAGGAATATTTACTATTGTATTTTTAATTATCACCTCTCCAAAAGCGAAGTGTCAGTATGTCAGAGCATCAATTGCTGCCTCGAAGGCTGAAAAAAGTGATGCATACTAATTCGACCATGCTGAATACAAATCTAAAATCGTTATTTTATATCAACTCTTGGATCTGGTGGAATAGCCTCTCAAATTTTGATCTGTTTTGCTATTTTTGTGCTTGCAATCTCCGCCTGAAGGCGTTGCCGCAACATAATGCCATCGCATGGTCATGGGACTTTAATGCCCCAGGAAATGAAAGGAAAGTTGTATTCAGATGAGGGAGTTAAGAGATGAGACCACCTCCATCATTCAGTTAAATACGAAGGTTAATATTTTCATTCCAATTTAAAAACTCAGAATATAAATATTTAAACCATGGAGTTAGATGGAATCTTCAAATTCGCGTTTTAAACAATGCAAATAATGCAAACTTTGTTTATGGGTAAATTAGCTGGAGATGAATTGTATAACCTATGAAGTTAGGGAGAATTACTCTCTTTTCTTCAATGGTGACCAGACACTGAATTGGTTTGTTAGAGGATGTAGGGGAGCGTGAAACATTGCGTTATGTAAGAGTTTGGTAAGAGTTTGGTATGTATGTTTTGACAGGAAGTAGTATAAGAAATAGTAATATTTGAATTGAGTGAGGTGTATGACTCGCATGTACCTGTGGATATTAGGTGAGGATGGGAGTATCGTCTGGAGTGGATCGCCGATTCATGTTTCCCATTCACGGTCGTGGTGTACTTGAACGGATGTAGCTCACGAAGAGCATGGATTTTGCTAGTTGTTTAAATATTTCCTCGTACTTATGTAACTATGCTAGAAGCTTCGATATATACATACATCCTTTTGTGAAATGTTATTTCTAGGGAGATCTTTTCTAGGGATGAAGATTCCCAGATTTCTGGGGAGAAGCAAAAATAACTTTAAAACCCGAGAAATGACTGAAAATAAACAAAATATATTTTGAAGACATGGAAAACAATTACAAGCTGTATACAAGTGCATGCTGGTAGTAACTATGGCGCTGAGGGTGATGGCTAAGTGGGGGAAATGAGAAGGCTAATTCAGAATGAATAGAATGAGATGATGGACGGCAATGGAGAAGGGACAGTCAGACTTGTTTCTGTTTAGTTTAAGAATTGCATGAAGGGGAGTATCTTTAATATTGGGCAGCTCTTAAGAAGGCTCCATTCACTGATATTTGATTTAGCGAGGCCTATTGGTTTCGTTGGTTGTGACTGACAGAAAGCCATATTTGTGGAACCATCATTTCAATCGTGAAAAAGAGGTCTCTAAGCTTTTTACCTTTAAGTGGAAGACGATATTCTACTGTCTGTCTGCATTCTTTGTCCAGCGATAACTCATCTAAACATAAATACTATATTTTTAATTAGATTCATGAGGTAAATTTATGTTTTTCAGACCGAAGTCGTTACTGGATATGGTCCAATAAAAATTGCAATCATTTAGGCCACATTTTACTGAATATTATGTTCAACTATATCTCCTCTAAGACTTTACAAACTTGTTTACAATTTATATATGTGGTGAAGATAAATGTTTTACAGATCAAAATCGCTGCTGACTGATTGAACAATAATTCTGGGCTGCACACAACACACATTACTACACACTTTGTTCGACGGTATCCTAACCAATATTTTAAAAATTTGGATATATTGTGGTAATTACTATTTTACAGCCTAACACGTCGTCGAATAAAAATTACGCGTGTTATGCCCCATTGTCCATGTATATTATGCAGCGATAGTTCCTCTAAAACTTAATAAATTATTTTTTAATTCGGTTATGTGTTGTGAATTAATGTCTTAGACCTCTTTCACAGTACCGGAAGTACTTCCGTGGCGGCACCACGACGTCAGCAAATAACTTTAAATTGAGCCTTTTCACACGTAGTCATTCTGGTAGTGCCAGTTCTTTGTATTGCTGATACGAAGCTCGTCATAAAACTCATCACGAAGCAGATAAATTGAACATTGACACGGAGATTTTTCTTGTTATTATTTAAATTATTCATTTGAAAGATTTTATAACATTGAATGGAAAAATACTACCCATTGTGCTTGTCTTACGTTGTTGTTTCTATACAATATTCAAATCGAACAGTGTGTACACTTATTGAAAGATGTAGTATGATGAGGACATACCTTACCGTGTTATCATGCACTCTAAACCGTTATATAAGATGTGATGCGCTGTTTGCTGATGATTGCGCTGGATCCGTGATGTGCTGTTTGTTTATGGGCTTTCAGGATTACTTTTCAAGATAGATTATTATGTTTGTAGTCTGTAGTAATCAGTGATATGTTGTAAGTTTTAATGTGCCAGAGAACATTATTGTACAGAAATGCGTGGATTAAGGTTGGGGTTTTTGATGTGAGGCCCATTGCTATTTGAAGTGATGTGCTTGAGTTAGTGCTGTAAGACCTTAGAACGCGGGGGAAAAATAATATTTGCCAAGAGATATGCTTCCGTTTTATATATTTGTTTGCGCTTGAAACTAAATAATCAAATACCAGATCATATAATGACATTCTGACTGTTTTTATGACACTATAGTTACTGTAACATTTTAGCATAGATCTATCACGGGATAGGAACTAAATATTATTTATTAGAAGGGCATATGTTATAACACATCCAATGGCTGTTAAATAGAAACCTCTAGTGAAATAAAATAAACGCCAAGCTGTTAAAATAAATGGAGGATCAGAATTTGCTTTAAGATACGCAATCTTTTTGTTCAGTCCCGGAATCCCTTCAGTATAAATCTGTTCCAATAGTTGGGCATTAGTCTTCCTTGCAAGGGCGTCTTCTTCGTTCACCTTTGATGCATATTGTGTAATCAAAGTGAAACATATCAAGCTGTGCAGAGTATTAAAGATAACGAAAAGATCTGGAGAAATGCCATTTTTGGTACCACCATAAAAAACCATGAGACCATCGAATATTCCTTGAACAGTGTTGCAGAAGACTAAAAATATAGGACGTGACATTGTTGATTCTAAATTTTGCAAAATGGAACAAATAGTAGTATATCGATTTAAAGAAATATCAATATCTTTAATTTTAACTGTATTTGTAGAAATCATCTGTAGGTTCTTTCTTGTGTGATAGGAAAGTATCAGTTGCAATCGCTTGCAAAGAATAATATATACGGCAAACGATGTAGCAAGACCACTTACAAAAGAATGGTATATCATAGATATTAAACCGGAAATATAAAATGCATCCATACCTTTAACTGCTAAAATCCCAAAGAAATAGAAATCAAAAATGGCTTTGTAACTTTTTCATTATAGGGAAACAGACAACTGAAAATAAGCGTAGCTTGCACACTTATTATCCAAAAAATGCAGACATAAATCAGTTTTTTGCATGGCTGCAATTCGAATATTTTTTCCAGTTTTTTTAATAACGGTTGATATTGTGTATCTAGATCTGTAAAGTATACGCCAGAGTAATAGACCACCTACTTCACCGATAAAACTGAATAAACGCAAATTAATAAATACTTTTCCCAAGGTGAACATTTGATAAAGGAATGCTAATGTGACAAAAGCCACTAGTAAAACACCTTGTGAAATTTTACTGGAAAACATGAGTAAAATTTGCTTCATGCGCGAATTCCTGGGAACATCTATGCCTATACCTAGTATTAAGAAAGGCAATAAAATTGCTGAGTATGGTCGTTTAAAACCTTTATCAGTATCCATTGAGCTTTCGCGCCTTTGTATCTTACGCTGAATAAAAATAGAAATGTTTTCCTTTATTTTTTCTTGTTATTTATTTCAATCTACAGCTCATAATTTTTGTTCAATTTTTCAAAAATATTCGTAATTAACTACAATGAAATCTACAAGAAAGATGAATCATTCAAAAAGCATTGTTTGTGAAATACTTTGCAACTGAAATGTAATTTTAAATAAACATCTCTAAGATGCGATACCTTCAGCGCTGACATATTTTAAACTATCACAGTACTACAAAAATTTATTATATTTGAAAACTTATAAATTCATCGAAAGAAATTAACTTTATTCAAATGACGTCATCGAAATATAAATTGTCTGAATCTCTATGTAAAAGCAACTAAAATTTCATTCGTATCATTTATATTCCAGACTCCGGAGCTAACTAATTTTGCGTGAAAAAAATTCATCAATTCTTATACAACTCATCTTACAATCACTTGTTTACAGTCTTCATCCATTAAAATTAGGCTTCGTTGTAGAAATAAAAAGTTTGATGATCATTTAAACTCCAAAATATTGTTATTGCGTTGGCACAGAATATAGAAGCACAGAAAATACGCAAAAAAAGCCATTTCAGGAAGGATACAGCACTAACTATAAATTTAAAAGAACTTTAAATATCACGATTTTTACTCTAAAAAAATGGATGGCATATTTTATTTTGAAATGGGTCAGGTGATCTCTTCATATAATATCGGTATAATTATTATTTTAATTTTTATTTAAAAATCTACCGAACATATTGTGCTGAATTTTTTTATATATTTCATGGGATAAGTTGAATATTTCGAAAATTGTTGAAACAATTTATGAATTTTAACTTCGCTTAAAAATTGTTTGAAAACTTAGGTTCCATAAGGTTCAATGTGTTTCCCTTTTTCAACCCGGGTTCAATCCTAAATAATTGGGTAAATCTTAAACTTACTATTCATTTACATTCACATATGTCCCACAGACCGTCTCAGCAACATACTAAAATTTCATTTTGTTAAAGATATTTTTATGACAGTCATCCTGCGAACGTACAGACAGACAAACAGAATGAGCAAAGTTATAAACACTTTGCATCTATGTTAAAAAGTGTTAAAAACGTACATTGATTAAAAAAATTCGGATGTTTGCAAACTGTTTCAGGTTATTGATAAGGTTGAGACGTATTTCATAGTATTCTGTACTATATTCTATAACATGCCCGTATAGTGTTTTTATTGTTTTCCAAGCTTTCATCAAAATGAAAAAGAAATTGTTCTGATTCTAAACGAATTGTTTTTGAAGGGAAATAAATTTCCAGTCTACTTTAGCTCGTTTTCTTAACACGTCATTTTAGCCATACACTTGTGGCCTGGGTGACAAATTTAGTAAAATATCAACTTACTTTTACTTTCTTTGGAAAGTTATGGATGTAAGGCCAAAGAGTGATATTTTTAGTGAATTTTCCGAAATTGCTATTGAAGTTATTTGAGAGTGGACATGAGTGTTCCGATCAACTTCGTAAATAATTCATTAATTTGAGAGTTCATGAATATGTCTAAACAATAAGTATAGCTACATAACGTATAGCTGCATAAAGTAATTTTTGTAGCAACATTTTAAAAACGAATAATATTTCAAAAACAAACTTTGTTTTAAAAATATTTGGACATTATACTATATCATATTTCATTCAATAGTTTCACAAATTCATAAGTGAGATTGCACAATGTTCTATTCATTCTATACATAAATGTAAACTTTATATAGTATAAAACTTCAAAAAGAAGGTCATTCGCTGAAATTAATTACCTGAGATAAATGACGCTAAATGTCCTGAGACAAAATTCTTTTTAATAGTGGATCCTAATTTTCACATCATGTAATTATTCCATTATTTTGTATTTATCCACAAAGTCAATAAGTCACTTTCTCATTTTCAGTATTTTAGTGAAAAGCAGTAATCAAAATCATATAATTAGTATTTATATATTTTATTTTGTACTCCATTATAATTTGTTATTATGAAGAGTTTTTTGCTCTATAGCATGGATTAAAATAGTGACGTTGCAAATCGTTGCTCTAAAATGTTTGTTCTCCAACTACTGATAATTGACCAATTGAAGTAACATTTTCTGTTCGAAATATTGTTCTACACTTTTCATTCTTCTGCAATAATTTTTCCCTATACTTCCGATTAGATTCTTGATCTACTTCAGAAAGGATATATTCAATATTAAGACAACATAACAGAATACGAGTACATCCTATGTTTAATTTTATTTTATATATTTTTTTCCATAGAATGTGTTGTCATTTCTATAAAAAAGCATTCCGTATTACATATAGAACAATTGTAAACAATCAAAGTTCATAATCAATGTTTTCACTGTTGTTTTTACAAATACGTGTATGCTCTTCAAGATGACCTTAAAGAGGTATCCGTTTTGAACTAACAGGGCAATTCTAATGTAGTTGTAGATTATTCCTTTGTAAAATATTTTATAGAGCAAGTTTTGTTCGATATATATCTCCTATTCTATGTATTCGTGTGTACCACGGTTTCTTTTGTGCCGTAAAATTTACATATTTGCTTCTGAAAAACTTATAATTAAACAAATGAAAGCTATTGAATGAAAGCTATTAAAAATACACGTCCTTTGAAAGAGATCTTCCATAGAAATTATTCTTTCAGAGTACTTCACACATGTTAGTCACAACCTCCCTATAGAGATGATTCAAACATTAAATTGCAATTTGCACCTCTTTTAAATTTCCTCAGTCTGAATATAAATAAGTACATTCAAATATAAAACAGTTTCACACATATTTGGAATGGATTTTTATAATAGAAAAAGTAAATATGGAACAGTATTAACGCCTTGGAAACCGTTATTGCGTGGTCATAACACAAGATTTTAATTACAATAGTTAAATTTTCAAAACATTCGGGTAAAAGTTTTCTAAAATACCCTTTAGAATTTTAAACAATGACCTAAGTTCAAACTTTTATTTTCTTTCAACTGTGTAATATTTCATTTCTATTATAATCCAAGCGCGTGAATTTGTATTGTTCTTTAGTTCTCAGAATAATTTGATATTTCTTTTATTTTAGTTATACTATCACATAATGAACGAAAATTTTGCATTTATGAAGCATAATGCAATCTGCTTGTGTCACTCTGTGGAGAGCACTCTTTCAATTCAAGCACGCAATTAGAAAAATGAGCAAACTACTATTTATATGATTCTCTTTATTATTGGTTTAATGGAGGTAACATTAATGACATGAAAGATCAATCATGCATAAAGCATTGATTATATTCACTTTCCAACTGAAATGCAATTTTATTTAAACATCGCTAAATGGCGATCCATTCAGTTATGATATTCTTAAAATTATCATTGATTAAAAACTACAATAATTAAAAACTTACAATAATTAAAAACTTAAAAGTTCATCAAAAGAGGCAATGCTATAAAAATACAATAATTTATTACATTTGAAAACTTCATCGAAAACAAATGAACTTTATTCAAATAACGTCATTGAAATATGAATCGCCTGGATCTCTATATAAAAGCAGTGAATATTTCATTCATAAACTTCTTTCAATTCCTTTCTTTCAGCCGCGATATTTTTAAAATTATCACAATACTACAATCATTTATTTTACTTAAAAACTCAAAACCATACAGGTAAAATTACTTTCAAATTCCATGCTTAAAACTTCATCGAAAAAACAATACTATAGAATCGTCTATTCTCTATGTAAAATCAATGAATGTTTAGATTCATAGCAGCTATATTGCAGACTCGAGTGCTAAATAATTTTGTGTTAAAGAAATTCAACATTTCTTATACAACTCATCTTACAGCTGATATGTTTACATTCTCTATGTGTGAAAATTAGGCTTCGTTGTAGTAATAATCAAAGTTCATTTAAACTCCAAAATATTGCATATGCCTTGGCGCAGTATATAGATGCACAGAAAAAAATAAAAAATAAAGCGGTTTTAGGACAGATGCAACACTATATACGAATTAAAAAGAACTTTAAAAACTACGATTTTAAACAAGATGGATGCCATATTTTATTTTGAAGTGGGTCACGTGATCTTTTCATATAATATGGATGCAAATATTATTTTAATTTTTATCTAAAATCTACCGAACATATTTTGCAGAATTATTTTTTATGTATTTTATGGGATAATTTGAGTATTTCCTAAACTTTTTGAAGCATTTTATGAATTTTAAATTCGCTTAAAAAATGTTTAAAAAATATTAAATTGTATCCCATGGGGTTCAATGTATTTCGTTTTTTCAACCCGGGTTCAATTCAAAATTAATTGGGTGAAATTCTACATTTACATTCCCATATGTCCCACAGACCGTCTCAGCATTATTAAAATTTGATTTTGGTAAAGTCATTTTTACGGCAGTTATCGAGCGAATGGACAGACAAACAGAATGAACAAAATCATAAACCATTTTCAACTATGTTGTAAAGTGTTAAAAAAATGTGATATGATGAGTACGTGACTTTACCTACAAACACAAATTCATTTCCTATTGCTTTCATTTAAAATGACTTAACTTGAGTTTAGGGACACAAGATAACATGAATACTTTTATTGAAATTACGCCGAATTTGCAGTTAAATTAAGTTTTCACTTTTGTTTGGCGAATGTATGTATGTTCAAGTTCGTTGCGAAAATGCTAAAAAATAAAACCTTTAATTTCTCTAAAACGGTTCACCCTAGAATAGTTTGTTTTTATTATTCTTGTCAAATTTTACAATTTTCAATTATAAATTCAAATTTTACAACAATATTTACGACTTTTGAGGACCCTTTCCCGAAAGGGAAGACAAGTTCTGTTTCCCGAATCCTATAAAAAACTAATAAGTAAAAATATATTTAGACTCGGAATAATGTTTAATAAAAATAAATGTCTATCTCATTTGCATAAAATGTCATCTTCATATTTAGTTGTTATTTTTTAACACGTTACAGCATAGTGGAAAAGTGTGTATGACTTTGTTTATTCTGTCTGTCTGTCCGGACGATAACTGCTGTGAAAATGATATTATCAAAACCACATTTTAGCATGTTGTTGAGACGGTCTGTGGAATATATGGAAATGTGAATGAATAATATCACCGAATTAGTTTTGGATTGAACCCGGGTTCAAAAAGTTAAATACATTGAATCCTACGGGACCTAATTTTTCAAACATTTTTTAACCGAAGTTAAAATTCCCAAATTGTTTCAAAAATTTTAACAAATATCCAAATTGGCCCATAAAATATAAAAAAAAAAATTCATCAAAATATGTTCGGTAGTTTTAAAAATTAAAATAATAATTACACCTATCTTATATAAAGAGATCATGTGACCCACTTCAAAATAAAATACAGACATCTTTTTGTCCCGGTGTTAAAAAAAATGTTTTTTACATTCTTTTACATTTATATTCAGTGTTTCATCCGTCCTGAAACCGCTTTATTTTTTCGTATTTTCTGTACGTCTATATTCTGTGCCAACGCAAATATAATAGTTTTTAGTTTAAATGATCATCAAATTTTGATTATTTCTACAACGAAGCCTAATTTTAATGGATGCAGAATGTAAACCAGTGATTATGAGTTGTTGAATTTTTTCATGCAAAATTATTTAGCTCTGGATTCTGGAATAAAAGTTATATAAATGAAATATTCATTGCTTTTGCATAGAGAGCCATTTTTATTTCGATAACGTCAGGTAAATAAATAATTTTTTTATGAAATTTTCAAATGTAATAAATCATTGTAGTGTTGTGATAATTTAAAATATATCAGCGCTGAACGTATCGCATTTTAGAGATGTTTAAATAAAATTGCATTTCAGTCGAAAAGTGTTTCATAATCAATGGCGTATGCATGATTGATCTTTCTTGTTATTTAATTATTATAGAGGCACCAATTTTTATGTCGTCAATATGCTACATATAAACCTGTGTACAATTCCGATCATAAATAAGAATGATACACAGAAATATCCTTTTAGGGGTCCCACTCCATATTTAATTGAGTAAATTGAAGGTCAAGCACTGCAATTTTACTTAATCGGTTTCATTGATATAGCCCATTCTTTATAAAAGCGTCTTTTAAAAGGGCTTGTGAAGCCTTAAATTTTAGGAGGCAGTGTAAATAGCCATCATTATGTTGATATTAAGAAAAAGCTTAATAACTTTAAAAATTTTAGGGTCCTTATAAGAGCCATTATTAAATTTCACCCGAAGTTACGTAAAAATAATTGGCATTTTATTCGAATTGTCCAAAAATTT
Source organism: Amaurobius ferox (assembly GCA_951213105.1). NCBI lineage: Eukaryota > Metazoa > Arthropoda > Arachnida > Araneae > Amaurobiidae > Amaurobius > Amaurobius ferox. The sequence goes on from OX578149.1 coordinate 21,069,786, forward strand.
ACATTCAATTTCTACTTAATCTGATTTAATTAGAAATTAAAATGCAGAGCATACTTACAGTTTCTCAATGGAGTATTTACTGTTATATTTATAATTATTTTTCTCATATCATCTTGTCGTAACATAACCAAGCTGTAGACTTCGATGACTTATACTTTATTCTTATCCTTTACTTTATTGAAAATGAGTCCGAAGTAAATTCCCTCGAGGCACACTAATTACTTCTAAACATCTATCTGTATATACTAATTGCCAAGTGTCCGCCTGTCCGTCTGTCTGTCTGTCTGTCTGTCACAATTTTTTCAGACACTTCCCGAATAGATAGAGACTTGCAATTTGGTACACGACTCGGTCGTTCGATAAAACCCCCTGGAAAAATCGAATTTTTCGAAAACGGTCTATAGAGGGGGTGCCCCACACCAAAACGTTCGAAAAGTGAAATGATAGGAAAGCATGGTTTGCGATGAGATAGGGACTTCAAATGTGGTGTATGGGTAAATCGTTTGAAAGGAAGAAAGTATGCAATTTCAGATTTCCAATATTTTCTACTTAAGGGGGTGCTGCACACCAAAACGTTTGAAAAGTAAAATGATAGTAAAACATGTTTTGCGATGAGATAGAGACTTAAAATTTGGTGTATGGGTAAATCGTTTGAAAGGAAGAAAGTGTACAATTTTAGATTTCTAATATTTTCTACCTAAGGGGGTGATGCATACCAAAACGTTCAAAAAGTGAAATGATAGGAAACATGCTTTGCAATGAGATAGAGACTTCAAATTTTGTGTATGGGTAAATCGCCCGAAAGGAAGAAAGTGTGCAATAGGTATATGGTCTAATCATTTGATGAAAACACCCAAGATGAATATAGCTTTTCAAAAACGTTCGTTTAAGTGGGTGCTCTAGAGGAAAACGTTCGAAAGGTGAATTGATAAGAAAACATACTGCGGGATGAGATAGAGATTTGAAATTTGGTATACGGGTAGATAGTTTGGAAGGAAGAAAGTGTACAATTTCATTTTTCCAATAATTTATACTTTAAGGGGTGTTGCACACAAAAATATTCGATTTTCGGAATGAAGTAGAAATATCCCTCTTAGAACGTGATAGTGGTTTGATATTTGGTATATGGGCGAATCATTTGATAGAAAACCCAAGAAGAATTGAGTTTTTCAAAAATATATATTTAAGGGGGGTGGTTACTCCACAGAAAAACATTCGAAGGGTGAAATGATAGAAAAAGTATACTCCGCGATGCGTTAGAGACTTCAAATTTGGTATACGGGTAGATAGTTTGAAAGGAACAAAGTGTGCAATTTCAGTTTTCAAACATTTGCTATTATAGGGGGTGCCGCACACTAAAATATTCGATTTCACGAACGACTGAAAAACGCCTCCTTTAGAGTGTGATAGAAGCTTGAAATTTAGTATATGGGCTAATCCTTTGATAAAGAAAACCTAAGATTATTACGGTTTTTCAAAAATGATCATTTTAAGGGGTGCAACACAGAATAACTTAAAACCGTTTGAAATATGAAGTGATAGAAAAACATTCTCCACAATAGGATAGAGACATAAAATTTGGTGTACTGGTAGATTGTTTGAAAGGAAGAAAGTGCGAAAATTTCAGATTTCCAATATTTGCTACTTTAAGGGGTGCCGAGCGTCAATATGTTCGATTTTCGGAATAAATGAGACACTCTTGCTTTTAAATGTGATAGAAATTTGATATTTGGTATATGGGCCAATCATCTGATAAAAAATACAACACGAACAGAGTTTTTCAAAAATGTTCATTTATGGGGGTGCTCCAAAGAAAAATGTTCGAAAGGGGCGATGATAAAATAGTATGCTTCGGGATGAGATAGAGACTTTAATTTGGTGTACTGGTAGATAATTCGAAAGAACGACGTGCGCAATTTAAATTTTCCGATATATTCTTCTTTAGGGGGTTCTGCACACTAAAATATTCTATTTGCCGAATAAATGTGAAACACGAATTATTCAAAAATTTACATTATTCAGGGTTTGCTTATTGCGAGACAGTTGATTTTCAACGTTGTATTCGGCTAATAATTCAAAATAAACGTAATACATTGTGGGTGCATATAAAACAATTACAAGGTATATATGCAAGTAAGTGCATGTTGATGAGGACGAGAACATTGAGGGTGACGGTTGTAAGGATGAAGAAATGGTAGGCTAATAGAAGGTTAACGTTGATATTTGGCAACGTCTAATGAGTTTCCCTCAAAGTTTACTGAAAATAAAAGGAATCTTATACCGTAATGAGCAGGCTTCTTATGGTCTGGAAGAGTCAGTATTCTAAATTCAACATCTGAACATTGGTCTTTTCCCAACATATAAGCCATTCCATGCAACAATTAAGCTTTGGTCCTTCTGGAACATTTGTGTCATTTCATGCAACATTTGAGCATTTGTCCTTCCGCAATTTTTAAGTCATTCCATGCAACATTTGAACATTGGTTCTTTTACAACATTTAAGTCATTTCATGCAATATTTGAGTATTGGTCCTTCCACAGCATTTAAGTCTTTCCATGCAACATTTGAACGTTGGTCCTTCCACAACATTTGAGTCCATTTTATGCAACACTTTAGCATTGGTCTAATTGAAGTATTTTTTCTATTTGAAGTATTTTTTCACAGAATACTTAAAACATGTCATAACTAGCCTTTAGAGTGAGTTCTGACTGATCAGGCTGCTGACGTACGTCATGCTTTGTCACAACATAATTCGCTATTTCTCTCTGAAATGTAAGTAATTACATTGCTGATGCATATTGTTTGAACATGTCACTCAGATATCAATATATGTACAAATAAAATAAGGCTATATTTTGAGTCATCTTGAAAGCACAACATGATATTTGCAGTGTGAGGTTAAAATACGGAAAGCGAAAATGCTGTCTTGTATATGTTGTATCTGCTACTCACAAATGCAATCATTTTAACTTTTTTGTCGGAACAATTTTTAAATGTTTATTAAAAGAAGGGCTTTTGTTAAGATACAGCCAATGGCTGTTAGGTAGAAACTTCTCTTAAATTAGAAGAAGCGCCAACCAGCTAGGACAAAGGGCGGGGCAGAATGTTCATTCAGTAGCTTAATCTTCCTGTTCAAACTTGGAAGAATGCCTTTAAGATATGTATTCTGCAACATTTGGGAATTTTTGTTCTTTTCGAGCACATCTTGATGTTTATCTCGGAGGCAAATGAGGAAATAAATGAAAAACACAGAAAACAGTGGAATGCACTCATGATTATGTATGAAATGTTGCTGAAAACAGCATTTTTTATACAAGAATGGTTTAAGCCCGAAGAATATTCCTTGAGCTCTGTTGCAAAAGATTGAAAATGCAGGGAAAGATATTGTTGATTCATATTCCTGAAACACCGCATGAATAGAGTTGTAGCGAATGACAGCTTGACCAATTTCTGTGGTATTAATTTTTATTGAACAAATCCTCTGTAAATTCTTCTTAGAGTTGTAGCGTCACCGTTGCTGTGGGACTGCATAGATTCTGCGATCCTGTGAATGCGGTAATCCACATGTCTACAGTTCGCTATTTAAGACTTTGCAACCGCCACAACTTCAAATTCGTAGTTACGGAGCCCGGTTCCTCCAACTCTTTACTAAACTATGTGCATGCATTAATAAGTTACGCTGTAACATTTTAAGTACAGCACGTAATGTAATCTATAGTTTGTTGTGTCAAAGTTTGGAGTTATTAAAATGTTAAGTTTCTAAACGTGTAGATTTTTATTACACGAGCGAGTGCATCAAGCAACATACGAAACCTTTAGAAAGTATTTCAAGTCTTACGTGGTTGATGTCTCCTTTCTTGCCACGCACCTGGAGAAGGCGGGTCAACTACATAAAGATGGATACTCCAAACTACCCCACCATGATTGATAAAGTGCTCAGAGTAAAAAGGAGCAAAAGACACAAAAGTGCACCTTCAAACTTATCCATTCTTTTTAAATAGTAAAAGAAACATAGCATACAAATAACAATTAGAAAGAGTACTGTGAATAAAATTTTCTTGAAGAACTTTAGTAATAGTGGTTTTATCCGATAATTGTTTGAAACGTCACTGTCTATTCCAAATAGAATTAATGAGAATGCTATAAATGCATATGGTCAGTTGCAAAACTTTACGAGGGTTTTTAAATGACTGCGATTGATTTTGGTGAATTTAATAAACAAAATATCATTCAATTCCATTGTTGATTTTTATCATGAAGTATTTAGTAAAGTCTATAACTTCTATGTACGTTTTCTCGGAGTAATCACAGTTAAGTCTGAAGTCTTTTTTTATTCATAGGTCGACAACCTCACGCGTACCGTGACTGACACTTAGAAAAATTTCCAAGACTTCAACATTCAATAATTCTACCTTCAGCATTCAGTAATTTTACCTTTAACATTCAATAGTTCTACCTACCCATAATTCACATTCGATGCGATGGGAGATAATTTAAGCATTAAGTAGACTAAGCCAGTGAATAATTTCAAATTTTCGAAAAAATTGATGTTTCTAACATAATTCAAATCATTGTAAAACAAAAATTTTCAAAATATAAAATATGTTATTGTGTCAAAATTTTATAAGAACATTTTTTCATATTTAAATTGAATTTTAATCTTGCAATTAAAATGAACTTTTGAGGGATCGTTCAAATTATAAACACTTGTTATTAGTTGATTGAGCTCATAAAATTAACAATAGTTTGTAAATAAATTAAAAGAAATAAAATTTTTCTCCCCAATGTGATTCCATTTTTTGCCATGGTAATATTCTATGAATATTAAAAAATTTTCTATATTACGCTTGACGCGGAACATTCAAAAATCACGTTATACTATTTTGCATGTTTTCAGTTCCTACATGTTTTGAGGGAAATACATTTAATGATCATTACAACATTTTATTTGCTCACAATAACTACAAAGCAAACCAGCACTGAATAAACATGGAGTAGTCACTATTGTTTATCTTCTTGAAAGTTTTCTTGCAGACAGTTTTCCACATTTCTCATAATATTGATATTTCATTACATTAACACACTATCTACATTGAATATCATCTAAAGTACTAATAACAAGCATTTTACGAACATCAAAATTAACAACGTAGTTTAATATTTTTAGTTCTTCTAATGTTTGTTTTTTTCCACAGACTCAAACACATGTGTATAATACCAAATTATTTGTAAAAAATTTGAAATTTATTTTTATGTCATTTGTTCTATCCAAGATAAGAATTCTTGATGGTATAAAATCAGATAACTATATTTGCTGTAAATGTAACTTAATAGGAGAGAAGTGCAGTGAAAACTGTAAGCCTTTAGTAAGTAATATGGTCTAATTTGTTTAACATTATAAATAGTAATGCCTGGAATATTTTTCCTAACTAATTTGTCCATGATTTCAGTTTAAATCAATTTTTAAAACTACGTTTCAAATTCTAACCATATCTATATATAAAGAACACTATTCCGGCGTTCTACTTTGCATGAGATACTGGAAACGAATATTGAATTCATTTTTAACGTATTTACAAGAATAGAGAATTTTGGAGCTATACATTGAATATGGCATCACATATTGAAAACGAAGCCAAATAATGGAATCATTTTTAAATTATTTACAACAATGGATATTATAGTACATCATTTTATGTGGCTACGCAGACAGTGACTGCGTATTGTCTCTTAATATAGTAGGATATTCAATAAATAGACCGGTTTTTAAATTACTTACCGGCCTCACTTTTCTATAAAGCATGCTTTATCATTTTCGAAATCAGTACCTAATCAGAACTTTAATTCGTTCGGCATTATTTTGCGAATAAAATTTTATGGCAAACCTGTGATACTGTAATCACATATTTTGATACGTAACCCTGGGAAAAAAGGGAAGATGTAATGTAAGTGAAATGTATACAATGTTTGTGATTTATGTAGATAGCTAGGCCTTTGCACAGACGGAATTGGGATTTTTTGGCGCCGTTGGGTTGTGTGCGCACTGACATGGATTGTAAATATTCGGAGAATTAATTGCAGCAAAATGTCAAAGTTGAGCTACAAATCTTTGAAAATTTATAGCCCTGTCAGGTGTGGCGCGCGTCGGGGTCCGGTCCTTTCGACCACCCGGGTTTTAGAAGCCCTCTGGTTCTTGTGTTTGAGTGGAGCGCATAAAAAATGAGCGTCGCTTCAAAACCCAATGGTGTGAAGCATTTTTGGACCGCCTTTTTTTATTGCGCTTGGGAAACAGCGAATGGGAAGTGGGGAACTTCCTCCCTGTATTTTTTGTCGCTCCCCTTGTTTTAAAATTCTGAAGTTTTTAGAAATGTAAAAAATCGTCAGTTGCTTTTCTGAGCTCGAGAAGAGAGCACTCCAAGTGCGTGGCACTTGTGTTTTTGTGAAGTCCGATCCGGCATGCATTTTGATGCATCTCTGACCCGGCATCCGCGGTCCCGATCTCGGGCGGCAAATGCCTTTGCCAAGGAGCCGACGTAGTGAGTCCGGTAAAGGCGACTCGTAGCCAAGACGAGCCGAGACTGTCTCAGCGCGAGGGCGCATTTCTTTGGACGGTGGCGGCCAGAAAATGGAAGAATGTCGTTATGTTTTTGTTGGTTGCAGTACAACACAGCTCTACCACCAAAACGGCGCGGTGTAGGACCTTAGCTCCTTGAGCTGCATTTAAGCCGTGGTAACTGTAATACTGCGTGTACGGAGTGTTTGTGGAGCATCAATCCCGAGCTCCTAAGCAGCAGACAAATCTCTACAAAAAAAAGTATCAGATCGTATCTCTTTGGCAAAGCCTGTACGCAGTTCACTCAAGAGTCGCTGGGACTAAGCCGACGTTAAGAGGAGGAGAAGGAAAGTGGACAGTGTGCCCATCTCCAAAATAATACTTGGCAAAAATTTTCGTCACCTGATGATACGCAACCGTGTTTCTCAGACTGGTAGTGTTTTCCATGAACTATTCAAATAAATGAACCAAATTTCAATTAATCGTGCCACCCATTCCAACGTGCAGAGGTCAGCTACAGCACTCAGTGGAGTTCGTATGTAATGAAGGTATGAAAATTATATATTGATTTTAAAATGTGTATATGAATGTTTATGTTTAATTCATGTGATCCAAAGTGTTTAAGGGTAACGTTATGCTAAATGGGATATTTGCCAAATTGAATATATATTGTGTGTTCTTAAAAAAAAAGTTATTAATTACGAGTTTGGATAATAAATAAAAAAAAATATACAAATTAATGCAAAATTAACTGTGCACCCCGAGGTCAAGCTTAGGAAAATTGGGAACTCATTCGTAATTGTGTATTTTGTATTTAATGTTTAAATTGAGATTTCATGTATTCTGTAAATAAAATATCAGATGGCCACAAAAAAAGGGAGTGATTATTTAGTTTAGTAAATGCAATGTACTATTGGTCCAATCGGACCCCACTATACTTTAACGCGCTTGAGCCTGGTGGAACTATTTGGTGAGTATCTGTAATGTATTTAAGTGTTAAGTTTTATTGTATTTATGTGTAAAACTCACCTCACCACAAAACCTATCGCAGATTTAACAAGAAAGATCAATCATGCTTAAAGCACTGATTATAAAACACTTTCCAACTTCAATGCAATCTTATTTAAACATCTCTAAAATGCGATACATTCCTGGGTAATATTTTAAAACTTATCACAATACTACATTAATTTATTATATTTGAAAACTTAAACCTTCGTAGAAAAAAATGAACTTCATTCAAATGACGGCATTGAAATATAAATTGCCTGGTTTAAATATCTCTAAAATGCGATACATTCCACGGTAATATTTTTAAAACTATCATATACTATAATAATTTCTTATATTTGAAAACTTCATCGAAAACAACTGAAATTAATTCAAATGACATCATGGAAAAAATAATACGCCTGGATCTCTCTGTAAAAACAGTATTTCATTCATAACTTTCTCCCATTCATTTCATTCATCACATTACTATAATAATTTATTTTGTTTAAAAATTAAGACCATAGAGCTGCAAGTAATAAAACTCATATGCTTAAAATTTCATCAAAAAAAATCGTCCTTATCTTTATAAAATCAATTAATATTTCATTCATATCAGCCATGCAGACTCCATGGACTAAATTATTTTGTGTTAAAGAAATACAGTAATTCTAATACAACTCATTCTACATATAATGCTGTTTACATTTTGCATAGGTGAAAAATAGGCTTAGTTATAGAAGTAATCAAATTTGGATGAGCATTTAAACTCAAATATATTGTCGTTGCGATGTTTCAGTATGTAGATGCACAGAATTTAAGCAAAAATAAAGTAGTTTTAGGACGGATACAACACGCAATATGAATTAAAAATAACTTAAAAAATCAGGATTTTGAAACAAGATGGATGCCATATATCATTTTGAAGTGGGTCATGTGATCGTTTCATATCATGGTCACGTGATCGTTTCATATAAGAGGTGTAATTATTATTTTAATTTTTATTTAAAAAACTACTGAATATATTTCGCTGAATTTTTTTTATATATTTTATGGAACAATTTGAATATTACCTAAAATTTTCGAAGCAATTTGTGAATTTTAAATCCGCTTAAAAAATGTTTGAAAAATTAGGTCCCATAGAGCTCAATGTATTTCATTTTTTCAAGCCGGGTTCAATCCAAAACTAATTGGGTGATATTATTCATTTATATTCCCACAGGTCCTACAGACCGTCCGAATAACATACTAAAATTTCATTTTGATTAAATCATTTTTACGGCAGTTATCGTGCTAACGGACAGACAGACAAAATGAACAAAGTCATAAACACTTTTCAACTTTATTGTAAAGTGTTAAAAACTCGTTTTTAGAGGATTCATTCATGGCATTTTTAACACTTTACAACAAAGTTGAAAAGTGTTTATGACTTTGTTCATTCTGTCTGTCTGTCTGTCTGTCTGTCTGTCCGTTAGCACGATAACTGCCGTAAAAATGAGTTTATCAAAATGAAATTTTAGTATGTTGTTCAGACGGTCTGTAGGACCTATGGGAATATAAATAAATAATATCACCCAATTAGTTTTTTATTGAACCCGGGTTGAAAAAATGAAATACATTAAACCCTATGGGACCTAATTTTTCAAAAATTTTTTAAGTAAATTTAAAATTCACGAATTGCTTCGAAATTTTTAGGAAATATTCACATTATCCCATAGAATATATAAAAAAAAATTCAGTAAAATATGTTAAGTAGTTTTTTAATTAAAAAAATTATTTAATATAGGGAAAAAAACAAATTCAATTAAATTCTGACTTTGGGATATCTTCCAGAAAGAAAAGAGAGAGATATTATATAATAAATATCTCTCCATTTGTTTAAACGTTTTGCATATGGGAGTGGCTTCATATTTTAAAATAAATTTGGTAGATAACAATTTTTCATTTTTTTTAAATTTTATATAACTCTTCTTGATAAATTTAATTGATGGCATTTTAAATGCACTTTCCTACGTCCTAGAGAGTTAAAATTTGGTACACAGCTTAAATTTGTTGAACATTTTATTCGACAAAAATTTGATGGATCTTTAAATATAGATCATACATTTTTTTCGAAATGGCCTGAAAATAATCCCCGTTCACTTCTATAAATCATTGGTGTAATATTGTTAAAAATTCTGATGTGGACAGCACATGTCTTTCTCTGCAGACTCATATTCGTTCTCTTTATTTATTCAATGATAATTTGAGTTTATCTGCACAACATAAGTATTTTAAATGACATTGAATTTACACGTTAAACTTAAATTTGGTTCTCATTTGATAGCTGGACTTATTGTCAAAGTTGGCGTAGCGAAAACGCGAAAAAACTAGAATATCTCAAGAACGGCTAGTCCTAGAGTAATGGGGTTAGTCTTATTCTTTTTGTTGTCAAAAATCACATATAAAATAGGAATTTAATTGATATAATTGAGCACACGTAGTCTTTTATTTTTATATATAACGATTTTTGCTGGCCATTTCGCAAAAATAGCCCGTTCCTTTTTCCCGAATCGTAGTAGAATAACCTACAAATGATTTATATACAAAATTTTGTTAAATTTGGTATATAAATCACTTGTAGGTTATTGAAATACTCCAAATTTTGTTAAATTTGGTTCATTAGTTTTTAGCTAGAGTGGATAAAGGCAATTTCTGCGGCCATTTCGCAAAGAAGGCAGATTCTTTTATTGCGAATCGTACTATAATCTAATGAACATCAGGATTTCCCACAAAAAACATACCTACCAAATTGTATGAAATTCGGTCCATTAGTTTTTCAATTAGAGTGGATGTAATATCCACACAGACACACAGAAACATACACAGATACACCCTTACACACACAGACGTCTTCCTAAAAGTAGTTTTTTCGTGTTCTAGAAGTCCCAAAACGTGTAGATCCTTTGAAAATTCGAGTTCCGATCTTCGGCACGATTCCAATACTTTGAGTACATACACATACACATATATATTATCTGTGTATTATCTGTGTATCTAAATTCCGTGCCTATGCAATTACAATAGTTGTGATTTTAAATGATCCCTAAACTTTTATTATTTCTTCAAGGAAGCCTAATTTTAACATATGCAGAATGCAAATATCTCAAGCGATTGTAAGATGAATTACATAAGAATTGCTGAATTTTTTTCACACAAAATTATTTAGCTCTGGAGTCTGAAATACAAGTTATATGAATGAAATATTCATTGATTTTGCATAAAGAATCAGATGATTTATATTTCGATACAGTTTTAAATATTTAAGTATAATAAATTACTGTAGTACTGTGATAATGTAAAAGATATTACCACTGAATGAATCACATTTTAGAAATTTTTAAATGAAATTACATTTCAGTTGGAAAGTGTTTCATAATCAATGCTTATGCATGATTGATCTTTCTTGTTGCATTTATAATATTGCATTTTTAACTGGATAATATCAATTACGGTCTTCAGCTTTAAAGATTATTAGAAGAAAGATAATCTTTGTTACTATAAGAAAATTATTAATATAAAATCTTAATAACCCATTCCTCTATAAGCCTGTTTATAACGCTTGGGGAAATTTAAGGCAACGAATTTTGCGGGATATCGCGAAACTGGCGAGTTTTTTAATGTTGCCAAATTGATAAAAATGACACCATATCGATAAACATGACGCTAAATCAATCAAATTAATTTTGTTTTGCTATGATACAGTATTGTAATGATGTTACAATAGCGCTTGTCTAGCAGTCTAACCGTATCTGGAAAAAAAACATTGCTCCAAATGATCACAATTACAGCATGTTACTGGATACGGTTGCAAAATTTGAAAAACAATCTGAAGTCACGCTCTAATTAATTTATTTTTAACACTTTACAACAAGTTGAAAAGTGTTTATGACTTTTTCATTCTGTCTGTCTGTCCGTTGGCACGATAACTGCCGTAAAAATGACTTAATCAAAATGAAATTTTAGTATGTTGTTTAGACCGTCTGTGGAACCTATGGGAATATAAATGATTAATATCACCAATTAGTTTTTGATTGAACCCGGGTTGAAAAAATGAAATGCATTTGAACCCGGGTTGAAAAAATGAAATGCATTTGAACCCTATGGGACCTAATTTTTCAAGCATATTTTAAGCAAATTTAAAATTTATAAATTGCTTCGAAAATTTTCGGTAATATTCAAATTATCCCATAAAATATACAAAAAAATTTTCAGCAAAATATATTCAGTAGGTTTTTAACTAAAAATTAAAATAGTAATTACACCTCTTATATGAAGCGATCACGAGACCAGAGATCACGTGATCCAATTTAAAAGGAAATATGGCATCCATTTTGTCTCAAAATCGTGATTTTTAAAGTTCCTTTTAATTCATATTGAGTATTGTATCTGTCCTAAAACCGCTTTATTTTTGCTTAAATTTTGTGCATCTACATACTGAAACAACGTAATTACAATATATTTGAGTTTAAATGATCATTCAAATTCGATTATTTCTACAACGAAGCCTATTTTTCACTTATGTAAAATGTAAACAGCAAAATATGTAAAATGAGTTGTATAAGAATTACTGCATTTCTTTAATACTAAATTATTTAGCTCATGGAGTCTGCATAGCTGATATGAATGAAATATTTATTGATTTCACAGAGAGAAGGACGATTTTTTTCGATGAAGTTTTAAGCATAGAGTTTAATTACTTGTTCCTCCATGGTCTTAAGTTTTTAAATAAAATAAATTATTATAGTATTGTGACGAATGAAATGAATGTGGAAAATGTTATGAATGAAATGCTGCTTTTATAGAGAGTGCCAGGCGTGTTATATTTCGATAGCGTCATTTGAATAAATTGCTGTTGTTTTTGATGAAGTTTTCAAATATTATAAATTATTGTAGTAATATGATTATGTTAAAAACATTACCGAGGAGCCAGGCAATTTATATTTTAAGTGACGTCATTGAATGAAGTTTATTTATTTCGATGAACTTTTAAGTTTTCAAATATAATAAATTAATGTAGTATTGTGATAATTTTTAAAATATTACCGAGGAATGTGTCGCATTTTAGAGATGCTTAAATGAAATTGCATTGAAGTTGGAAAGTGTGGCATAATCAATGCTTTAGGCATGATTGATCTTTTTTGTTGCATTTACATAAATCCAAACTCTTCAAGATGAACTTCCGGAAACTCTTCAAGATGAACATCCGGAAACTCTTCAAGATGAACATCCGGAAACTCTTCAACATGAACTTCCGGAAACTCTTCAACATGAACTTCTGAAAACTCTTTAACATGAACTTCTGGAAACTCTTCAAGATGCACTTCCGAAAACTCTTCAAGATGCACTTCCGGAAAGTCTTCAAGATATCCGCTTTTAACTGACATTACATTTCTAATATAGCTGTAGATTATTCATTTGTAAAAAAATTTGCAGGAATAAATTTTACTCGAAATATAACATCCGTTCTCTACAGTCGTGTTTTTAGCGGTTTCTCATGTACCGTTACATACACTTATTTACTTCATTAGAGTCTGATTAAACAAACAAATGTATTTAAGATTCCATTCTATTTAATAAACAAATTTAAGATTCTAATTTTTATTAACACTTTACAACATAGTTGAAAAGTGTTTATGACTTTGTTCATTCTGTCGGTCTGTCTGTCTGTCCGTTAGCACGATAACTGCCGTAAAAATGACTTGATCAAAATGAAATTTCAGTATGTTGTTCAGACGATCTGTGGGACCTATGGGAATAAATGAATAATATCACCCAATTAGTTTTGGATTGAACCCGGATAGAAAAATTAAAAGCATTGAACCCTATGCGATCTAATTCTTCAAATATTTTTTAAGCGAATTAAAAATTCACAAACTGCTCCGAAAGTTTTAAGAAATTTTCAAATTATCCTTTGGAACATATAAAAAAAATTTCAACAAAATATATTCAAGAGTTTCCTAAACAAAAATTACAATAACAATTACACCTATTATATGAATAGATCACCTGACCATTGTATGAATAGATCACGTGACCCACTTCAAAGAAAATATGGCATCCATCTTATGTTAAAATCGTGATTTTTAACACTTTACAACAAAGTTTAAAAGTGTTTATGACTTTGTTTATTCTGTCTGTCTGCCTGCCTGCCTGTCTGTCTGTCAGTTACCACGATAACTACCGTAAAAATGACTCAATCAAAATGAAATTTTAGTATGTTGTTCAGACGGTCTGTAGGACTTATGGGAATGTAAATGAATAATATCACCCAATTAGTTTTGGATTGAATCCGGGTTGAAAAAATGAAATACATTGAGCCCTATGGGACCTAATTTTTCAAACATCTTTTAAGAGGATTTAAAATTCCCAAATTGCTTCGAAAATTTTAGGTAATATTCAAATTTTTCCATAAAATATATAAAAGAAAATTCAGCGAAATATATTTAGTAGATTTTTAAATAAAAATTAAAATAATAATAACACCTTTTATATGAAGCGATCACGTGACCATGATATGAAACGATCACGTGAACCACTTCAAAATTATATACGGCATCCATCTTGCCTCAAAATTGTGATTTTCAAAGTTCTTTTTAATTCATATTGAGTGTTGTATCCGTCCTAAAACCACTTTATTTTTGTTTAAATTCTGTGCATCTACATACTGAAACAACGCAATTACAATATATTAGAGTTTAAATGCTCATCCAAATTTGATTATTTCTACAACGAAGCCTATTTTTCACCTATGTAAAATGTAAACAGCAAAATATGTAGAATGAGTTGTATTAGAATTGCTGCATTTCTTTAACGCAAAATTATTTAATTCATGGAGTCTGCATAGCTGATATGAATGAAATATTCATTGATTTTACAAAGAGAAGGACGATTTTTTTTGATGAAGTTTTACGCATAGAGTTTAATTACTTGTAGCTCCATGGTCTTAATTTTTAAATAAAATAAATTATTATATTATTGTGATGAATGACATGAATGGGAAATTATTTATGAATGAAATGCTGTTTTTATAGAGAGAGCCAGGCATGTTATTTTTTCTACGACGTCATTTGAATGAATTTCAGTTGTTTTCGATGAAGTTTTCAAATATAATAAATTATCGTAGTATTATGATAATTCTAAAATTATTACCGTGGAATGTATCACATTTTAGAGATGTTTAAACCAGGCAATTTATATTTCAATGCTGTCATTTGAATGAAGTTCATTGTTTTCGATGAAGGTTTAAGATTTCAAATATAATAAATTAATGTAGTATTGTGATAAGTTTTAAAATATTACCTAGGAATGTATTGCAATTTAGACATGTTTAAATAAAATTGCATTGAAGTTGGAAAGTGTTTCATAATCAATGCTTTAAGCATGATTGATCTTTCTTGTTAAGTTCTTTTTAATTCATATTTGGTTTTGTGTCCGTCCTAAAACCACTTTATTATTGCGTATATTCTGTGCATCTACACACTGAAACAACGCAATTACAATATATAAGTTTAAATGATCATCAAACTTTGATTATTTCTACAACGAAGCCTAATTATCACTTATGGAGAATGTAAATACCAATGGATGTAGAATGAGTTGTATAAGAATTGCTGCATCCCTTTAAAGCAAAATGACTTTAAAGCAAATTTAGCTTATGGAGTCTGCAATATAGCTGAGATGAATGAGACATTCATTGATTTTACTCATTGAAGAAGACGATGTTTTCGATGAAGTTTTAAGCATAGAGTTAAATTATTTGCACCTCCATAGTTTTGAGTTTTTAAATAAAATAAATTATTATAGTATTGTGAGGAATGAAAGGAGTGGGAAAAAGTTTATGAACGAAATGCTGCTTTTATAGAGAGAGCCAGGCCGTGTTATTTTTTCTATGACGTCATTTGAATGAATTTCAGTTGTTTTCAATGAAGTTTTCAAATATAATAAATTAATGTAGTATTGTTAAAAGATATTACCCCGGCATGTATTGCATTTTAGAGATGTTTAAATAAAATTGCATTGAAGTTGGAAAATGTTTCATTATCAATGCTTATGCATGATTGATCTTTCTTGTTTTTATGTGAAACTGAGAACTGGAACCTTATTGAAGCTATTAAAATTTTAGACGAATTATAGTTTTGAAGAACCAAAGCTGTTAAAAAAGCATTTTTTTAAAGATAAATATTCTTCAAAAGGAAATATTCCTGAAGAATACTTCACACATGTTAGTCACACACAACGCAACATACAAATGATTACACATAAAGTTATCATTTGCACTTCCTTTAAATTTCTCCAATCTAAAGATGAGTAAATAGATTGAAATATAAAACAATTACAAACATATTCGAAATGTTTTTACTTTCCCTGCAATACATGGTAATGTATAGCGAAATTATTGGAATCATACCAAAAATCGCAACTCGAGTTTTCAATGGATCTATACGTTTTAGGACCTCTAAAACACGAAAAACATATTTTTAACGTAACGCCTGTATGTGAATCTGTTTGTGTGCCTGTGCAATATATGTATCCACTCTAAATCAAAAACTAATGGACCGAATTTCATAAAATTTAGTAAGTAAGCTCCTTGTGGATGTGATTAGATTTGGTATAATTCGGAATAAAAGAACCTATCCTTTTTACTTTCCTTATATACGTAATGTATAAGGAAAGTATTGTGACGGGGTCGAAAATTCGAATTCGTGTTTTCGACGGGAGAGCACGTTTCGAGCATCCCTGATCACGAATCGACCATTTTGGAAGTGATTTCCCTGTGTGTGTGTGTGTGTGTGTGTGTGTGTGTGTGTGTCAGTGAGTCTGTGGAGACGATAACTGATGAACGAATGGACCGATTCGAACGAAATTTGGTACAAAAATCACAATCCGTAAACACTGGAAACCTATTGTTTTTATACTCAACCGAAAATTCAGAACCCCCCTAAATTTTCGAATGAAATTTTGAAAAAATCGTCAAAAAATCAAAACCGCTAATAAAGTTACGCAAATAGACATTTCTTATGTAATTTTTCATTAGAAAACGATTGCCATAAATTTTAGAAAGCTAACATGAACCGTTCTCGAGATATTGCACATTTTTCAAAAAAATTATCAAAAAGTCATATAAAATAAAAAAAAATATTTCCTATTGAGAAACATGTTCTTTTTTCATATGTAACACCATGCGATAAATTTGATGTTTTTAAATCTCGTGGATCTAGCTCGTTCCATTCATGAAAAAATATACTTTGATTAAAACTTTTGTATTTGAACGCCAATAGGTGATATATCTGCTGTAAGAATAACTTATTTCTTCATCCATAACGCTTGGCGAGAATTTGGCGATAAATTTGGTGGAATCTCACCAGCTTGGCGACTTTTTAAACCTTGCTAAATTAATGAAAAACTCGCCAAATGGATAAAAATTATGCTAAATCAATGACGACTCATTGATGATGACGACATGGGAGATGGCGACTCATTGACGAAAATTCAAGATCTTGGAAAGAATACCAATAACTACTGTAAAATTCTGATGTGGGCAACACATGACTTTCCTTATATAATGTAATGAATTTACTACTTTTACAGTAAAAAAATAGGTTTTTCTTATAGTAGATACTAATATTCTTTCCAAGATATTGAATTTTCGACAATTAGTCGTCATTTTCATTGATTTAGCATCATTTTCATCCATTTGGCGAGATTTTCATTAATTTGGCAACATTTCGAAAAAGTCGCCAAGTTGGCGACATTCCGCCAAATTCGTCGCCAAAATCTCGCCAAGCGTTATGCACTAAGAAAAAAGTTATTCTTACAGCAGATAAATGACTATTGGCGTTCAAATACAAAAGTATTATTCAAAGTATATTTTTTCATGAATGGAACGAGCTAGATCCACGAGAATGATGTCACTCAATTTATCGCATGGTATTACATATGAAAAGTGAACATGTTTCTCAATAGGAATTTTTTTTTTTTATGTGACTTTTTCATAATTTTTTTGAAAAATGTACAATATCTCGAGAACGGTTCATGTTAGCGTTCTAAAATCTATGCCAATCGTTTTCTAATGAAAAATTACATAAGAAATGTCTATTTGCGTAACTTTATTAGCGGTTTTGATTTTTTGACGATTTTTTCAAAATTTCATTCGAAAATTTAGGGGGGTTCTGAACATTCGATTACGCATAAAAACAATAGGCTTCCAGTGTTTACGGATTGTGATTTTTGTACCAAATTTGGTTCGAATCGGTCCATTCGTTCGTCAGTTATCGTCTCCACAGACTCACTGACACACACACACACACACACACACATACTTTCACACACACACACACACACACACACACATACTTTCACACACACACACACACACACACACACACACACACACACACACACACACACACACATACACACACACAGACATCACTTCAAAAATGTTTGATTCGTGATCAGGGATGCTTGAAACGTGCTCTCCCGTCGAAAACTCGAATTCGAATTTTCGACCCCGTCACAATACTTTCCTTATACATTATGTATATAAGGAAAGTAAAAATAATCTATTTTCTTTAATGTAAAAGTATTAAATTCATTGATTTATATAAAGAACGTCATGTGCTGCCCACATCAGATTTCTTATTAAATGGTCCGCAAAAATTGTCTTTATCTACTGTAACTGAAAATCTAATTATCCAAATTTCACAAAATTTGGTAGATTTGTTACTTATGAGTTACCCTGGTGCTGATTAGATTTTGTTATGATTCGGGAAAAAAATAACCTGCCTTTGTTTGCAAAATGACCCTCAAAAATCGTTAATATCTGAAATAAAAGACTACGTATGGTCCATTTTGGTGCGCACGGAATGTGACGTCACAAGGTTCTTCCGCTGCTCCCGTCATTAGAGAATTGATGCATAAGTTTGGTTATATTCGGAAAGTTCGGATAATTATAATTGTTTCTTCAGTCCCAAACTTCCGAATAGTTATAAATATTGTATAGCTCCAATGTGCCCGACTGATAGTTTTGCATCTTCAGATAAAATATTTGTATCTGTGCCAAGAAATGTTTTCGTGAAAATTTATGCGAAGCACGGGAAGCCAGATTGTAAACAAAATTCACCACTGTCATTAAAGAGTGTTCGTTATGTATGCTATTAAGTTTGTATTGTTTTAGTCAAATACTTTTTTAGGTAATACTATGAAAGCAGAATATAAGAGAAGAGAGAGTAAATAACAATAAAATAACTCACTGACTTTGGTTTAAACAATTATAACTATTAAACAACTAATTCTTATGCTTCAGTTAATTTCTAACAAAGACTGAGTAATAATACGAATTTTGATATCTATCAGGATCAGAACAAGAGTAATTTGAAGATATAAAGTATATTAATTACTATATAATATAAATATTAAAAAGAATTATTGCTCATATTAAATTATAACATTAATTATGAAAATAATAACACATAAAATAATTAAATTTCATCAAATTCAATTGAATTTTCTACATCAGAGCACATATTTTGTTTTTTCAACATCTCATAGCAATAAACAAGTTTTGAAACACTCTCTATTCCCAACCTCTTTCGAATCTTTGAATTCACAAATGAAAAATTAGAGAATATTCTCTCTATTGCAGCACTGCTTGAAGGGCATGTTTAGAGATGTGCAAGTAACTTGCAAAAGTCTTTAAAAATATCACATGCTCTTGCTATACTTCTCCAACATTTATTAACATTAACAGTCTTAATCACTTTATCTGGTCCATGTTTTTTTTATGCAAAAAAAATTGTAGGAATTTTAAAAGATTACTTCTATAAATTATTCATAAAAGTTATATAGAGGTTCAAATAAGGATAAAATGAAGATTGATTTCACAACTTCTTATTAATCAATTAATGTTTCACTAAGTTTTATCATTTTAATTAAACAAATTAATATTAATGAAATAACTAATTAATATTCCAATTTAAGTCTCAATTATATTATGCACAAAATTATATTTTGTACATTTTTTTAAATCCAGCCATTTTTTCCAGTTTTTGCCGTTTTTTTCCAGGTTTTTGCCACTGTCCTGGCAAAAATTCCATTTTGCTGGCAAAATGACCAACCCTAGTGTCATGAAGCATTTCCACATGTTGTACTTAGCAGCGGGGTAAAAATAAAAAAGGGCATTTGTAACGTACTTGAAATGTATATAATGGTTTTGTATTATGTATATAGCTATGCCTCTGCACAGATGAAATTGGGAAATTTGGCGCCTTTGGGTTGTATGCGCATTTAACATGGATTGTAAATAGTCAGAGAATTAATTGCAGCAAAATGTCAAAGTTGAGCTACAAATCTCTGAAAATTTATAGCCCTGTCAGGTGTGGCTTGCGCCGGGGTCCGGTCCTTGGACCACCCGGTTTGTAGGTAGCCCTCCGGTTCTTGAATTTTAGTGGAGAGCATAAAAAAATGAGCGTCCAATGGTGTGAAGCAATTTTGGACCTCCTTTTTTATTGCGCTTGGGAAACAGTGAATGGGAATTGGGGGACTTCCTCCCTTTTTTGTCGCTCCCCTCGTCTTAAAATTTCTGGAAGTTTTTAAAAAAAATTGTAAAAAAAGTTCAGACGCAATCTGGTTTTCGTGGAGAGAGGTATCCTGGGGTTTGAGCACTTGTGTGAAGAATGCATCCGTGCAACGTAGTTAGGCGGTACTAGGCGTTACTTTTCGTACGGCAGTACATGCAAATTCAAGGAACCGGCGCCTTTTACCTGACAAAGGGGTACCATACTCTAGGGTAGCGCATATTTTCCCAGAAACAGCCATTCATTTTGTTGCAGACATGGCAGTGCTTAGTCACAGCTATTAGAACGGTGGCGACTGAGCAGCATAATCTTTTACTACGAAGGTACGTGGACGGAGTCTTGCAGGGATATCAATCCCTGGCTCCTATGCAGCAGACGAACGTCAACCGGGTGTCATCGACTGGATTTAGCGAGGTCCGTAGCAGATGATTTCTACTGAGCTGAGATTGCTCGTGACTTTCTGGTAAAGCCTGTACGCAAGTTCTTATGAGCCGCTGGGCCTAAGCCAACGTTAGGAGGTGGAGAATTCCCTGTCTCAGCCGTAGCCGGTCTGATCCTGCTGGCGATGATTGTTTACGTGATTGCTCTTGACCGTCCCGGAACGCTTTGACGCAAGTTCTGAGGAACCGCTGGACGTAAGCCAACGTTAAGAGGGGTAGAATTGAAGTGGACAGTGTGCCCATCTCCGGAATAATCCTTGTCGGAACTATCGTTCCCTGTTGAACCTCATCCGAGCTGCTCAGACTGACCGTGATATTTATGAAACGTCCAATACTGAACTAGCCATTCGAATAATATTGCCACCCATTTCCAATGTCCAGAGGGATTGCTACCAGCACACATTTGAGTGTCATTTCTTCTGTAAATGGAGGTATGGTGAATTATATTTTGATTTTTAATGTTTTATAAGCCAGGTGTGATAGTATTTTAATGTGATCTCCAGTGTTTAAGGGTAATTTTAAGCTTCATGGGATAATTGCGCAATGAATTGTGTTTTACTTGAACAGCAATTAAATGCAAGTTTTGGAAAAATACAAATACAAAAAAAAATACAAATTAATGTAAAATTAACCGTACACCCCGAGGTCAAGCTGGGAATTGGGAAGTAATTGTAATTGTGTATATTTGTATTAGTGTTCATTGAGATTCATGTGGTCTTTTAATAAATTGTTAAGTGGCCACAAAAGGGACGTGACTCTTTAATTAAGAAATGCGATGTACTTAGGTCCAATCGGACCCCACTATACGAAACGCGTTTGAGCTGAGTGAAACTATTGGTGAGTAATATTTAGTGTATTTATGTGTTCTATTATTGTATTTATGTGTAAAATTCACCTCACCACACCTAGGAGTAAGTAAGGACACTGAGCTGCAGCAATTGTGATATTTTAAATATTGCAACTTTCCCAGCTATTGGAAAATCCAGGTTAGAAACTAAGCTATCGAAATTAGAATCACTCGATCCAAAACACAATTATATACACTTGCAAGACTTTAAAAGAGCTACATATTCTTGTTCATTGTTCATAGCTAGCACTTTTAGTTTTTGTGATATAAGCATTACAAACTTGTAAAATGAAAAAATTTCAATTTTCTTCAACTTGTCAAGAAGATTACTCGAAAACTACGTCAGTAAGGTTGACTATATTAGCTTTTTTTTCCTCAAAAAGTGGATTCAGAAACTAAATTTACTAATATATATTTTTGTCGCTTACTATTTATATCTATCTTTTGAAGTTTGAGTGAAAATAGGAAAAATTAAAAAATCACTCGCTTGGATAGACGCTTTAAGTGTTTTCTAAAAAATTTCCAAAGTATTCAAATTATTTTATATATTCATAATCTAGACCAACGAAACAAGAAAAAAATATGTACATTTTTATCTATCACCTTCGGAGAAATTGGAGTCCAAAATGTTTGCATTTTCCGTAATGCTCCGATTTCCACCATAGATACCTTAAACATAAATGTAATTCACATAATAATAATTATTATTATTATCATTATTATTATAAGCATTCAAGAAAAGGGTATCAAATTTACATCTCGAGTTTCAGCTGTCACAAAATATTTATTATTTCTGAAAGAGAGCGCCATCACAGTAAAATCTTAGGCAAATTATCTGATTGCCCTTTAACAAAACTAAAATCCATGTTTACAATAAATTAAAATAAGCAACAAATAATTTAAACTCAAGCAGACCAAGAACAAATGGGTAAAATAATTATAAACAAACTGTAAACAAAATTAAGCACCAACTACTTGCAAATATCTCAGTAGAAACAGCAAATAGTAGAATTTTGCATCACAGGTCGAACAGGCATTATGACGTCTCGGGCCGTTTTGTGTTTGACTAGATTTTGCACTTTTTCATTTATATTTAAATAAATAATTATTTTAAGAGATTTTCTCTTGGATATTTGAAATCAGAAACAAATTCTCTATAAATATCAATTGGTTTTAAGATCTTTTAAAAAAAATCGTAATTTTCCATTACCAAATCAGAACAAAAATTGAATTTAAAGTGTAAATTCAGTGTAATTTAAAATAACTAGGGGTGTTATTTTGTGCAATTAATAATACTAATTGCACAGTAATTCGTTATTGCAATTCGTTATAGACTTAAAAATTAAAAGACCGAGCTACCACACCATTAAAAACAAGAAAGCGTCTGTTTTGATTTGAACATTCGACTTATATATAAGATCGCACTTCCATTGTGGATGCTGGCATCCGTCAACTGGTTTCACCCTGCTTGACATACTTCATTACGGAATAGCTGACACTTACAACGTCAGGACGAAACTTGCTACGTGCCGCATTTGCATTTCTGTGCATCTCTCTGGAGGCCAACAGATTCAATCCTAATCTAGCAAAGCGTGTCCAGGTATGTATAATTTCTATAAAACTTCAAAATTTAAAATTATTCTAAACACTGTAGGAAGTATAACCATCTTTGTGAAATTACGAAGAAAAAATATAGAAAATATTACTTTATGGCACGACCAAAAAGGTGAAATTTAATATAAAAAACAATTACAAAATTTCAAAATGTCAGCGTTTAAAGCTCATTCGCAATAGAACTTACAAAAAATATTCGAAATTAAAGCTAAAACAATAGAATTTTGATCAATGACATTAGTTACAATATGTAATGCTATTTTACAATTAGTTACAAAATGCAATGCTACTCTTTCGAAGATAATTGGGAGCGCATGACTGACTGCATGTATTGCAAGTCCTTCATCATTTCGGCTTTCTGAAAAGAAATTCAAAATATGTGCTTTTTTGTTCAAAAGTGCTCAGTTAGATATTTATCACAAAAATATATACAGAAATTAATGAAAAGGAAAGCTATGTGGCAACAAAATGAATAATGCTTAAGATCTAACAATATGGTTCCACTAAGATTTACAGCACAGATTTATCCCTCTCAGCCTTCTTTGATAGCATATATGGGTCCTTGCAATGTGAACTGGAGTGTTTGTCACTCTAGGGGTTAGTTTATGCTTAGAGGCAGCTGTAGATATACTTGTTGGTCGTGCTTTCATCTGCACAGCTACATTGTACTGGTAGTCTGTGCCATGAAATGTGTTGGTTATGTACAAATGTGCCATGAAATGTGTTGGTTATGTACAAATGTGCCATATTCTCAGTGAGGAACTAGAAGATAAGACTTTGACGAGCGTGCTTGAAAATGTCAGTGGCATAAGATTATGTAATCTTCGTCACGTTTCTGAGTTTGTCCAAAACATAAGATTTATTATGTTTTTGTTTGAATCAGAATTTTTTGTTCCTTCTCTGAAATTTGATATACTGATCTCAGGGTGATTGATTTTGTCGGCCGATATTACTTGCTACTGTATCTGCAAAATCATTACATATAAAGCATGTTCACTAGTGTCAACTTGATAGATATTTATCAGAATATTAACGGTCCAGTTCTTTTTATTTATTGTGCAGTGTTGTTCTTATGTGCGGTTTCAGGTTGTTTTTACTTGATGTGCTGTCTGTATGTTCTGATGTTTTCAGTTGTTAGCTTTGGATTTACCAAACTGCTGAATTAAGGAGCTCTGTCCTTTATGCTTGTTATACGTTGTTGTTTCAGTTGATGCAGTATGATGAAACCGTACTGTGTTATCAAGTACTCTAAACCATTATGTGGGATGTCAATATTCTGGATGTAATCTGATTCCGGGATGCACGGGTTGCATGTGGTCTTGAAAGGTCACTTTTTCAGGTGAATTGCTTATATACGTGGTGGCTTATTGCTTATATTGTGGATGTCATACTGTTATAAGTCCGGCAGACAACGTTACAGTAGAAAGATTTGTGATTCAAGGCAATGGTTTTTGGTGAGAGACCTATTGCTATTTGGAGTGCTTCGTTTAATCAGGTGCGATGAACCCATAGGTCAAGAAAGAAAGATAATCATTGCCAAGTTAATTGCTTACATTTTACAAGGCGTTTGAAATTTGTTACTCAAGTACCAGCTGCATATACGAACATTCTGGCTGTTTTGATGCTAATGCAGTCATTGTAATTTTTGAGAATTGGTTATTCACACGATAATAACTAAATATTAATTATTAGAAGGGCATATGTTAAAACACACCCAATGGCTGTTAAATAGAAACTTCTCGTGAAATCGAATAAACGCCAAGCTGTTAAAATAAATGGAGGATCAGAATTTATTTTAAGGTACGTGGCCATTTTGTTCAGGCCCGCAATTCCTTCAACAGAAATCTGCTCCAAAAGTTGGGTATTCGTCTTCCTAGCTAGGACATCTTCTTCGTTAACCTTAGATGCATATAGTGTAATGAAACTGAAACATATAAGATAGTGAAAAGTAATAAAGATGACAAAATGATCAGTACACATGACCTCTTTAGTGCCATTATAGAAAACCATGAAACAACCGAATATTCCTTGAATACTGGTAAAAAAAACCAAAAGTATGGGAAATGACATTGTTGATTCCAACTTTTGCAATATAAAATGAATTGCAGTGTATCGATTGAAGGACCTATCAATATCTTTGATTTTAAATTGATTCGTAGAAATCATGTGCAGATTCTTTTTCGTGTGAGAGGAAAGCGTCAACTGCAGTCGCTTGCAAAGTGTAATATATAATACGACAACTGATGTGCTAAGACCATGAACAAAAAGATTGTATAAAATAATTAACAAACCAAAAATATAAAATGCATCTATACCTTTAACTTCTAAAAGCCCACAGAAATAAAAATAAAGAGTGTTTTCGTATCGTTCTTCGTCATAGGGAAACAGGAAACTTAAAACAAACGTAATTTGTACACTTATTATCCAAAAGATGCAGATATAAACCAGTTTTTTACATGGTTGCAATTTGAAAATGTTTTCCAGGGTCGCAGTTTTTTTAACAACAGTTGTTATAAGATTCCTTGAGCGGTAAATCGTAAGCCAGAGTAATGCAACATCTACTTCAGAGATAAAGGTAAAAAATCGCAACTTAATAAATTCTTTACCCAAATAGAACATATTGTACAAGAAAGCTAATGTGAAAAAATACAATGTTAGCCACATTGCCTGTGAAATTTTGCTAAAAAGCATGAGTAAAATTTGCTTCATACGAGAATTCTTAGGAACATCTATGCCTATACCTAATATAAAGAATGGCAATAAAATTGCTGAGTATGGTCGTTTAAAAACTTTCTCATTATTCATGGAATTTTCTCGCCTTCGTATCTGACTCTTAATAAATATGTTAGAAATATTTTCCATTATTCGATCTTATTATTTACTTCAATCTACAGCTCATAATTTTTCTTCAATATTTTCAATATATTCACCGATCTGCAAGGGAATCAAAAATGTACATTGTTTCAAAAATTTCAGATGTCTGCATACTGTTGAAGGCTATTGACAAGGTTGAAAAACATTTCGCAGTATTTTGTAATGTATTATATATCATGCCACTACAGTATTTCTAACATTTTCCTTGATTTTAACAAAGTGAAAAATAATTTTTTCTGACTCTAAACCACTTGTCTTTGATGTGAAATAAATTTCCAGACTATTTTTTTACTATTGCCAACTTTAGTTATATGCTTCGTGGCCTTGACGACGAATTCGGTAAAATATTAACTTACTTTTTGCTACTTTCGGAAAGTTGTGGAATTGATGTCAAGAGCGACTATTTTAGTGAACTTTCCGAAATTTCCATTCAGGCTATTTAAGAGCCGACATGAGTGTCCAGATCTGCTTCGTAAATGGTTCATTGATTTGAGAGTTAATGAATATGACGTAACAATTAGCTGAATACAGCTACATAGAGCAATATGTTCAACATTTTTAAAATAGATAATATTTCAGAAACGAATTTAATTCCAAACAACTCTGATCTTTGAACCATATCTTATAATTCATTCAAACTTTTATAGACTTATAACTGATATGTCTCAATTATTTATACTTCATGTAGATGATAGATATAAACTTCATGTTGTACAAACTTAGAAAGAAAGTTATTACATAAAATTACTTATCTAAGTTAATTGAAGCTACATATCCAAGAATGAATTATTTACAATTGTTGATTCTAACGTTCACATCATGTCATCATTCTTTATTTTGTATTTCTCTAAAATGTCATTAAGTCACTTTCTGATCCAGAATAATCTTTTAGAGAAAAGAAGTGATCAAAATCATATAATCCCATTTTATGTATTTTATTTTAGCACCACTACAATTTTACTTTTATGGAGATTTAAATTTACGTTCTATTTCATGGATTAAAGTAGTAGTAGTATAATTACTGGCTTTAAGTTGTTCCCTCTCTAATTACTAATAATTTACCAATTGAAGTAACATTTTCTGTTCAAAATATCAATGTATACTTTTCACTCTTCTGTAATACATCTTCGAGGCACTCCCGAATAGAGTCATTAATTACTTAATATTAAAATATTAAGAAAACGAAACAAAAGACAAGATTGGTTTTTATATAACTTATGTGTAATATTTATCATTATGCATTTTCTTACAAAAGGAAATTTTCATTTCCATAATATAGTATTGAATTTTACGCATTCAATAACTTCAAGTAAATTATAGGTTCTAATGATTATTTTTCTTTGTTGTTTCCACTAAAACGTTTTCGAGATTAACTTAATGTGATGTCCGTTTGAGCGAACAATGCAATTCTAATTATTCTATCATAGAAAATTTTCCAAGTGTAAGTCCTCATCGAAATGAATCTTCTATCATTTACATTCGTATGTGCTACGATTTCTCATATAACGTAAAATATACATATTTACTTTAGACGCGTCCTTTTAATAAACAAACTAATCTACACAAGAAACCATAAACTACAATGCTATTGAGGCTATTAAAATTTATATAGACTATCACTATTTTTAAGTAATCAGATCTATTAAAAATGCACGTAATTTAAAAGACACATCTTCTTCAATTTTGCAGAATAATACTTCACACATGTTAAGACACAGCCCCACTGTACAGATGATTCAAACATGAAGTTACCATGCGAACCTCCTTTGAATTTACCCAGTCTGAAAACAAAAAATTATATTTAAAAATGAAAGAGTTAAAAATATATTCATAATGTATTATTATAATAGAAAACGTAGAAATGTTTTATATGAGCGCGTTGCTAATGGTGTGACTTCAAAGTTAACACCTTGGAAACCGATCAATACCCTTTAGAATTTTATACAATGCTTATATTCTTTATTTCTCGATATAATTCAAAATTTCTTTTATTCTGGTTAGACACTATCATATAATAAACCAAAAATTTACATTTATGAAGCATATTGAAATCTGCCTGTGTCACTCTGTGTAGGGCACTTTCTGAATTTAAACGCTTAATAAGAAGAATGAACAAGATTTTTATCGGATTCTTGTCACAATAGGTTTAATTTAGAGAAACAGAAACAGTTAGAAAATAGCATAATGCATTTTTCAAGACCTTTATCTTTTATTGCTGTGTAAATAGTAATAGTTTCTCTTTTATATGTTTGGTGCTATAAGTGTACAATTGCATCCTAATTGATGAGTCTTTGATCCTTTTCTTCTGCTGGCATATATTGTACTTGATTATGTAGAACTGAAGATGGTCCTGTAAGATTTGGGGTTATAACTAACTAAGATGGCGGTATATGCAATATTTTGAACAGTTGGCAAAGATCTAGCGTCAGAACAGCGACATTTGCGGTTATTTAAGTATTTACTATTATATTTATTTTCTCATACTATGTCATACAGTGTATAGAAAAGACTGTTTTCAAGAAAATATTTGAATTCAATGTTTTGATGCCAAACTATATTTTAGGACCTCCTGAACCCGTTTTAACTATTTTTGGAGTGATGACCGTCAGTCTGTTAGGCTCTCTGTTTGTATATTTATGGTCGAGTTTTTATGTGCTGCCACTCATAATAATCGGTTTTCACGAAACTTTTTATTCGTTATTGTTAAAAAAAATTTAGAACTGAATAGGTTTTTTTAGAATTCAAGCGAAAACATCGAAATTTTATATGTTTTGTAACTTGGCAGCATAAGACAAAATTTGACATAATTATGCATAAAAGATTTTATTTATGGCTCAATAATTAGCAGACTTCATAGTTTCAATTATTGTTGTGAGAAATAGCCGCAATAAAATCTTTAGGTTCGTGACGCCATTAGACGCCATTAGATCGTGACGAGAAAATTAACTCCCGGGGGTACATTGTCAAGTATGATATCAATCGAAAGATTTTTTCAAACCCTTTAAAACGAAGGGTAATACTCTATAGTTTTAATGTTTTTTATTATCCAGAACACCCAGCTCAACCAAAGGATGATAAGCATTTACAAGAGTGTGCCTGGAAAAACACAGAAAAACAATACACAAATACATAGAAACTCAATATACATAGACATACAAGGAAACTATGCATATAAATACATAGGCAATATACAAAAATACTTTCAATTATTGATGCGATTTTATTTATTGAGAGTAAGGTAATAACTTCCTAATTGAAAATTTCAAAAAGGTACATCCAACTATAGTTGGTAATAAAATCTATATAATATTTTATGTGAAAATCAGTATAAAAATTTTATGTAAAAATCAGTATAAAAACAATGACAACAGTGTTAAAATAAACAGAGATAAAATTATGTATTTTAGATAAAAATGAAAATAGAATAGGAAAGATACATATATAGGTATTAGCTAAAATTTACGTAAATTGGTCGGAGATTTCATTCGTCTAAAGTATACAATTTTTGATATAATTAATAGAACTTTTATTCATAACACTTTTGTACCAAGCTATTTTCTTCCCATCAGTGGGTTTCACTAAGTGATATATTTTAGTATGAATGTATTCAAAAAAGCAGTGTTCTGCATCTCCTATATTTTATTACATAAGCAATATGGAGTGTTTTTGATCTTGAATCTATATAAATAGGCAATGAAAGGGCCATGCCCAGTTAGAAAGTGTATCAAAAATGTATTAGTAATTTAGAAAGAAGAATTAACACCTCAAATAGATAAGATTTAGTACATAATCCTGAACCTGAGCTATCCCAAAAGGATTACCAAACTTAGATAATTAAATCTTTAGCAAGAAAAAGAAAAAAGAGAGTGCAGAGATGGAATATTCAGGGAATCACCAGAAATGGCTGTTTATCTTCGCGAAGTAATCTTCAATTTCATTGCCAATGATCCCAGAATGCACTTTAACCCATTAAACACCGACAGGATGTTTTCCTGTAAAAGTGGAAACCTTAATATTATTACTGAAATTGGAATTGTTACGAACCGAATTAAAAGCAGAGATTGAGGAAAGGCTGTCAGTAAATATGTTTCAGAGAGTTATCATTATCCTTGACCCAATTAATAGCGAAGTTTATTGCAGAAATTTTTGTTTGAAATACTGAATTAACACCATTTCCCTCCATCTTGGATCCGTAAGTATATATATTTAAATTTATACCGTTATTGCAACAGTTAAAAGTCAAGGAACGTTGATACGGGGGAATTACATTAATAGAGCTATTATGGACAAAAGAGCTGGGAGGTTAGATGTCTCGATTATTGAATGAATTAATGCGCTTCTTCCAAAAAAAGATTTTATCGTGTAATTATTTTTAAGACGCAGGTGATAGGAGGGATCGCTAGGAGAGTCAAAAGTGCAATATTCGGTGGAAGTTCTGTAACATGAAAAGATTTTTAATAAGAATAAGCGTTGTAATTGAATGAGCTTGATAGAGTTACCTACATTTAAATAACCTTCCCAAATCTCTTCGCAATAAATGATAGTTTTGGTATCACTCCAACATTGAAAAAGTTGAGTTCTATTAGAACCCCAACCATTTACTGTAATTTTGTATATCCTAGTTCTACGTCTATGACATTTTCCGCATAAATAATTTATGTGTGCTCTCAAACAGAAGTGTTATCAATGATCAAATCTAAATATTTTAACCTTTTGCTTACGGGTGGGACAGCTTCCATTCCAAACGAAGAACCTCTAAAAAAGACAGGTATTTGACATACCCCATCCTTAACAGTTCAATCCCTCTCTGCAGACATTGGCGTCCCTGGACGCCAAATGTGAAATACGTCAACGTCGTATGTCAAATACCTGTCTTTTCATGAGATTCTTCATTTGGAATTGACGCTGTTCCATCCGTAAGCAAAATGTTAAATTGCTCGTTATTTTAATAGAAGTTCTATTTAAAAATCGGGTGCCTTTTTAATACTTTACAACATAGTTGAAAAATGTTTATGACTTTGTTCATTCTGTGTCTGTCTGTCTGTCTGTCCGTTAGCACGATAACTGCCGTAAAGATGACTTTATCAGAATGAAATTTTAGTATGATTTTCAGACGGTCTGTGGGACCTATGGAAATATAAATGAATAATATCACCCAATTAGTTTTGGTTGAACCCGTGTTGAAAAAATGAAATACATAGAACCCTATAAAACCTAATTTTTCAAACAGTTTTTAAACAAATTTAAAACTCACAAATTGCTGTGAAAATTTTAGGAAATATTCAAATCATCCCATAAAATATATAAAAAAAATTTCAGTAAAATATGTTGGGTAGTTTTTTAAATAAAAAATATTTAATATAGGGAGAAAAACAAATTCAATTAAATTCTGACTCTTGCTATATTCTCCAGAAAGAAAAAAGAGATATATTATATAATAAATATATTTCCAAGAGTTTAATTATTTTATAATGTAAGAGAGTTTTCACATTTTAAAATAAATATGGTGGATAACAGTTTTTCAAATTTTTAAATAAAATAAAATATTATAGTATTGTGATGAACGAAACGATTGAAAAAATATTTATGAATGAAATGCTGCTTTTATATAAAGGCAATTTAATTTCAATGACGTCATTTGAATAAAGTTCATTTGTTTCCGATGAAGTTTTTAAATATAACAAATTATTCTAGTATTATGATAATTTTAAAAATATTATCCAGGAATGTATCGCATTTTAGAGATGTTTAAACCAGGCAATTTATATTTCAATGCTGTCATTTGAACGAAGTTCATTTTCTTCGATGAAGTTTTCAAATATAATAAATTAATGTAGTATTGTGATAATTTTAAAAATATAACCGAGGAATGTTTCGCATTTCAGAGATGTTTATATAAAATTGCATTGAAGTTGGAAAGTGTTTCATAATCAATTCTTTATGCATGATTGATCTTCCTTCTTAATTTTTTCTTTTCCCCAAAAACCATAGAAGCTTCATTGATAAACAGTTTGTGTTTAGATCTATTTTTTTATAAAGAGTTTTAGCCTTTTCAATTTCTGTGTTCACGGCATTATTTTTTATTCAAAGTAATAATAATAATTTGCGCACACGATACAGATATTTTAAAAAATTGTATTTTTATAAAATTTAAAAAAAAATGAATTCTGGTATAAGTGTGTCGATTTGAGCCACAATCCAGTGGATTTTTTATTTGATTTATCTGATAGTTATACTAATAATATAAAATATTCAATACTACTGAACTGTACACAGCGTGGAGTGATTACTTCTTTTTCTCTAAAATTAAGTCAAGTTTAGACTAGGAAAAGAAAATGTAAAATTACTTGTGCACAAGCCAAGAAATTTAGATATCATTCAATTTTGGAAATTCCCACGACTGCTCAAGTTCTTTAGGCTAGCTACATAAGAACGACGAACGGCTGTCAAATAAAAATTTTGTTTAAAATACTGCATACAGTTAAAAATACAACACTTTAGTACCGATACTGTTTGTTTCTTAGACAAAACACAACCTCCGTTTTTAAAATAAAAAGACCGGCAAACCCCACGATTAAAACCAACAAAGCGCCTGTCTTGATTTTGTAAAATATCGCGTTCCCATTCTAGATGTCAACAAACGTTAAAACCGAATGTCAAAAACGATCAATCGTTCCATCATCAATCCCAGGACACCCGACCAAGCGCCCGGCCTAGCGGAGGCAACCGTAGTAACCCCATAGGACCACCACCAATAATAGCTCTGTAAATAAAGCTATGAACCCACAACAAATTCAGTGAAAACTGAATTTGTTGTATTTTAATATTATTCTAAACATATTTCAACTAAATTTATATTATATTAAAGTAAATTTTACAAGGTGTACATTGATATATAAGAGTTCTTACTTGTACGTAAAATTGAGCATGTGGTGACGTAATTGCTTAGACGCCGTCCTGAGCGGCGTCGTTGAGGCAGGATTTCGTCTGTGCTTTAAATGTAATACAGTGAAACCCCAATTTTACGTTTCTCAAGGGACTGGGGTAAAAAGCGTAACATGCGTGAAAAACGTAAAATACGGGAAATACATAGAATGCAAAAATCAAATAGAAAAAACTAAAGGTAGTAAAGATGACTCTTTCAAAAGGTATAATATGTATATTTTACGAAAAGAACATTATTATACATACCATTTTAAGATATTTTTAACACATTTAGTTACGAATCCTGGCGTTTAGGTTGAAAATAGTCCGTAATAGTGCATTGTTTTTAAGTCATTGAGTTCAAAGTGAATGCAGCATCTTCTAGGATTGAAATACTTTGCAAGTTTTTTCCTGGTCTTTATAAGAAGGAAAATAGTCTTTCACTATTTGTAAGCTCTTCAATGCAATACTGAAAGAAGGGACGGACTGTGTTTCCGGTTGTTCTTGTTCATATTCATCGGCGGACGAAAAGTCCATAAGGTCGTCTACGGATGGAGCAGTAGCTCTTTCAGCTTCGCATGTTGCTAAGTTTTCCAGGATGTAATCGCCGAAGTCATAGATAAGTGTTTCGTTGTCCTCCTCCGAGTCCACCGCAGCTGATTCTTCATCTGTTCCCGGTTCATTAGACGCTACGATTCCTCTTTCTTCAAAACAATGGGAAATGCACTGTTGTGTAACGTTTCTCCACGACGCAGAAATAAAATGCATAGCCTCTAGAACACTTAACTTTAGTTTGCAGGCGTCATTTAGTTTTCCATTTTCTAGTTCAGCTACAGCTTTCCGTACAAGTTGCTTTCTGTAATAAACCTTGAAAAATCGAATAATGCCGAGATCACAAGGCTGCAATTTGCTTGCACAATTTGCAGGAAAAAATACGACACGCACATTAGACAGCTGCAAATCCGTATGTGCAGTGCATTGATCAATGAACAAAATTATTTTACGATTTTGCAACTTCATTTGTTTGTTTAGTTTGCGCAAAAAGTCTTCGAAAAGGACTTGTGTTATCCACGCTTTTTTCTTTGCTTCGTACTTTGTCGGAAAGTGAATGCAGCATCTTCTAGGATTGAAATACTTTGCAAGTTTTTTCCTGGTCTTTATAAGAAGGAAAATAGTCTTTCACTATTTGTAAGCTCTTCAGTGCAATACTGAAAGAAGGGACGGACTGTGTTTCCGGTTGTTCTTGTTCATATTCATCGGCGGACGAAAAGTCCATAAGGTCGTCTACGGATGGAGCAGTAGCTCTTTCAGCTTCGCATGTTGCTAAGTTTTCCAGGATGTAATCGCCGAAGTCATAGATAAGTGTTTCGTTGTCCTCCTCCGAGTCCACCGCAGCTGATTCTTCATCTGTTCCCGGTTCATTAGACGCTACGATTCCTCTTTCTTCAAAACAATGGGAAATGCACTGTTGTGTAACGTTTCTCCACGACGCAGAAATAAAATGCATAGCCTCTAGAACACTTAACTTTAGTTTGCAGGCGTCATTTAGTTTTCCATTTTCTAGTTCAGCTACAGCTTTCCGGACAAGTTGCTTTCTGTAATAAACCTTGAAAAATCGAATAATGCCGAGATCACAAGGCTGCAATTTGCTTGCACAATTTGCAGGAAAAAATACGACACGCACATTAGACAGCTGCAAATCCGTATGTGCAGTGCATTGATCAATGAACAAAATTATTTTACGATTTTGCAACTTCATTTGTTTGTTTAGTTTGCGCAAAAAGTCTTCGAAAAGGACTTGTGTTATCCACGCTTTTTTCTTTGCTTCGTACTTTGTCGGAAAGTGAATGCAGCATCTTCTAGGATTGAAATACTTTGCAAGTTTTTTCCTGGTCTTTATAAGAAGGAAAATAGTCTTTCACTATTTGTAAGCTCTTCAGTGCAATACTGAAAGAAGGGACGGACTGTGTTTCCGGTTGTTCTTGTTCATATTCATCGGCGGACGAAAAGTCCATAAGGTCGTCTACGGATGGAGCAGTAGCTCTTTCAGCTTCGCATGTTGCTAAGTTTTCCAGGATGTAATCGCCGAAGTCATAGATAAGTGTTTCGTTGTCCTCCTCCGAGTCCACCGCAGCTGATTCTTCATCTGTTCCCGGTTCATTAGACGCTACGATTCCTCTTTCTTCAAAACAATGGGAAATGCACTGTTGTGTAACGTTTCTCCACGACGCAGAAATAAAATGCATAGCCTCTAGAACACTTAACTTTAGTTTGCAGGCGTCATTTAGTTTTCCATTTTCTAGTTCAGCTACAGCTTTCCGGACAAGTTGCTTTCTGTAATAAACCTTGAAAAATCGAATAATGCCGAGATCACAAGGCTGCAATTTGCTTGCACAATTTGCAGGAAAAAATACGACACGCACATTAGACAGCTGCAAATCCGTATGTGCAGTGCATTGATCAATGAACAAAATTATTTTACGATGTTGCAACTTCATTTGTTTGTTTAGTTTGCGCAAAAAGTCTTCGAAAAGGACTTGTGTTATCCACGCTTTTTTCTTTGCTTCGTACTTTGTCGGAAAACTTCTAACGTTTTTGAAGCATCGTGGTTTGCGCGACTTTCCAACAACAAGAGGCGTCAGTTTCTCACTTCCATCAGAATTACAGCACAGTAAAACCGTAAGGCGCAATTTAGACATCTTCCCTCCATGGCAGGAATCTCCTTTAGCAACGTAACTTTTATCCGGTAGGAGGTTAAAGAAAAGTCCGGTCTCGTCCGCATTGAATACGTCCTTTGGCTTGTATCCTTTGGTCAAATTTGGTAGATTTTTCTTCTATTGTAGCTTCATCTGCATTTGATGATTCTCCCGAAAGCGATCTGTACAAAAGATTGTCTTTTTTTCATTCTGTCAATCCAGCCATTTGAAGCTGTAAAGTCTTTCAAAGCACCAAGCCTATCGGCGATTTCTAGAGCTTTTTCTCTTATTATCGTGCCATTTATAGGTACATTCGCGGCACGAGCTTCTCTCAACCACTTTACTAAGATACCTTCCAGCTCGTCGTACGGCGATTTTTTCAATGTTTCCGTTTCTTGGAATTTTTTTCACCCACTTTCTCGATGATTTTTTCAATGCATTCTTTTTTCTGTAGTATGGATTGCAGGGTTGTCACGGGAATTCCTTGCGATTGAGCGAACGCTAATTTGGTTCCGTGAAATTCATCAAATTCTTTAACAATTTCGGCTTTCTCAGCAACAGAAAAGTTTTTGCGTTTTTTACTCGTCATTTTGGCACAAAAAGGTTAGAAATGCGACCACCGCGTGCTAAACAGCAACTGAAAGGCTTATCTGAAAACGTGGAGAAGGGTAAGCCCCCCCCCCCCCCGACGAAAGAAAAGGAGCCACCCCATCTGATTGGTTAACTGAAGTGTTAGGGAGCAGTCCGCGACAGCGAGTTTTCAAAAAAGGAAGGGGAGTGTGGAATCCAAGAAGACAGAAGTCTGGACAGAAAGACAGGATTTTAGAAAACAGGAGTCTATGGAATGCGTTTCTGTTTTCATGATTAACTTTCAACAACGTGGATTAGCTTTAAAAAAGCACAAAAGGAAAAAATAGTAGTATTGCTTTTTTTTTGCAAATTTTTTTGTAAATTATTGCAAATTTAAATTTTTTTTTTACTTTCCAGTCCAGGGTAAAAACGTAAAATGCGGGAAAGTCCATAAATAACAAACTTACAATCCGGGTTAAATTAACATTTATTGGTATACGGAAAAATGGAACCTGATGAAAAAAACGTAAAATGCAGGGAAAACGTAGATTCGGGGGACGTAAAATCGGGGTTTCACTGTATTATACTTTTCCTTGTAAGTGATTATTTATAAGAAAAGGGCCAATTGGTCGACAATTCTATTTCTGAGATAATGTGGTATATAGAAGTTATACAGACAACTATACATTTTTAGTTTTCAGTGGATTAAAGTAGCCGCGTGCTTTTCAAATATGAAAAACATTTTCATTATGCTCTGCCTGTTATCAATTCTGAAAAATTAAATTTTTTCAAACAGGCCCAAAGGTTTCAAGCTGATTTTATCTATTTTAATATTCTTACTTGAGTGATAATACAAAATTTGTAAGATGAGTTGCAATTATCGTATATCGATGCGGTTAATCGTCAGAATCAGCTTGAAAATCTATGCTTAAATTTCCTAATCTCAAGCTATGATTAAAGTTCCTAAACTCAATTCCGAAGATTTTCGACGATTGGACGCTTTTCTTGTAAACCATCACATGTAATTATTCTTCTCTCGTTTCTGTACTTTGTGAAAACTTAGATAGCTGATAAACCAAGCTAATATTTGAACTATACTAGTCTGTATAGAGTGATTTTTGGTTTTACTGCAATAGCTATGACTATCAAATGAATTTAATAGAAGCTATAAATTGTTTAGATTTGTCAAACCATTGCATTGTAACAGAGCTGTAATTTTAAAATGCTTTCGATTCCTTTAAACTATCTACTTGTATTTTCAACTTCAAAGTCATCATCTTCACTGGAATCCACTTTCGTATATGAACAAGAATGTCCATTACAATATCTGTACATAGAGATGTAAAGAAACCTGCTCTGCGACAACTACACGAATGAGCACAAGCTGCTTTACTATTGCACGAAATGATTATTAACAGCCATTGTTGTGATACCGGAGAGGTTGTTGGAATTTGTTTTAAATTGCCATCTTCATTTGTCCATCTCCAATCAGTAGATAAAATTTTATTTCTTAAATGTATTTGAATTTGATAATGTACTCTTAAGAGACATTGTTCAGCAACAGGTTTTGTGGGTGGAAGTCAAAACCAAATCAAAGGTTGATTTTCATAAACAGTTTTTCAGTCAGGTTTTTAAAGCGGTATATATAGCTTCATATTTTATAGTTTCTCATTGGTTTAATCCATGCAGATTGAGAATAAAACGTTCTCTATTGCCATAAAGATCATTTTAACAGCATTAGCCTGTAAAAACACTTTTGCCTGCAATATAGCATTTTTTGAAGGCTGGTTGAGATTCACTGCTTTAATTTAAGGGTAATACATTCTATTTTCAGTAAATAAAACATCAGTTGCAGTCCTCTTGGCTGCTCTTCTTAACTGTCCCTGTTGTTTTTCAGGATAATCATCAATAACTACACTGACGTTTTTACCATACATTTTAGATATATTTGAAATGTATTTGTCAATGATGCATTTATATGTACAACCTCTGGTTCATAAGACTGAATGTGAAAGGTACATAATAGATTTTTTCAGTCCCCTCATTAAATACGTTCATAATAAGATGATTTAGTACCTTTTCTTAAAGATGAGCCGTCAAATAACGATAAGGGAAATGAAGCTGATTCAAACTCAAAATAAGTCTTCGTAGGACTGTCACAGGTACATTTAATTCTATTAAATATCTGTAGAGAATTAATTGAGACTTCATTTGATCTTACTTCATCATTTTTACCAATTGTCTGTGGGATGACCATGTCTTTCCTGTGCAGTTTTATTTTACTGAAATTAAGTCCTTCCATATTTTTGTCATTGCTGCAAGACCTATTTCAAAAGCAGTGTCGCAATTAACTGTATAATTGAATACTAAACCTGAAGTCAAATAAAGTGTTCACCTGACATCTGAGCAACGGGATTGTTCTGGTTTTATCAGTTCAGTGCCATATTTCCTTTGAAGCAGAAGAAGCACAAGTTTCAGGCAGCAAAATTCAATTTAAAGCCATGCGCAAAAAAAAAATGTTTAAACGGAAAAGGATAAATATTCATATTTGATCAGTTTTCTACTTCAAAACATTAACTCCATTATAATAAAGTCCAGCACTACCTTCATATCCATGCCCAAGCAGATGGTCCTAGGATTCATTCCCAGGAGGATTCATTTCCAGATCGAGTTTTGAACGATGATTAAAACACAGCTTTTAGACGCTGCGCTAAGATTGTATCAGAATGCAAAATGTAAATAATATTAGGAAATAATCAAATTGGCATCACGTCTGTTTCAACTAAATAAATTAATGACACATCGTTAGACAGAAGGTCATTTAATAAAAACATCCTAAAGACGTACAAAGCTTTAAAAAAACCAGAGCGCTTTCGGGCGTTAGTACACCCTTCATCAGTGGCTACGTAAAAAGCAAACTTTGATTATTCATATACAGGGTGCCCACTTATATCCGTTACACCCCCCCTTAACTTCTAAACTGTGACAGCTTAGGCCATAAAGTTGGTGTCTAGGTATAGTAAAAAAGCTATGCACTACTCGATGAGACAACTTACACCGCCATCTATCAGCAAATTTTGGAATTAGCGGTCCTATCTCGTAAACGGTGAAAGATACGTGAAAAAAGTCAATTAGAAATTTGTAGAGCACTCTCGATTTAGTACCAAAAGATACCATTAATACTCAAAACAGAATGCAAAAAATTAACATTTGTTTGGTCACGATTTCGAAAATAGTCATGTCATAAAGAGTGGAAGAAAGAAGCAGAGACACTGCCTTCAGGATCATTTATTTACAATAGTATATTTCTCAAAATGCTCTCCGTTAGTCACAATACACATTTGCGCTCTGGAATGGATATCTCGCTGCACATTGTGCAACATGACAGGTGTTACGGACGCACAAGCATCAGTAATGCGTCGTCAAAGATCCTGCAATATTGGCTGAGGGGTCACATATACCTGCCCTTTTATGTGTCCCCATAAGAAGTCCAATGGGGTCAAGTCAAGTGAGCGCGGGGGCCACTCGACGGAACCACCATACTCGATTACTTGATTCTGGAATATCTCTATTAGGTACGGCTGAACGTTTGAAATCTTATGCGGAGGTGCGCCGTCATGTTGGAACCATACATTTAGGAGTTGGTTCAACGATAGATTCTCAACAAAGTCGGTTATTACATCCTGCAGAAGCTGCAAGTACCGTTGTCCCGTTAACGTGCCCTCGTAAAATACTGGTCCAATGAGCCTGCCATTAAAAATTCCGCACCAAGCATTAATCGACCAGCGTTGTTGATGTCGAACTTCGACGACATATCTCGGATTTTCCAGCGACCAGGTATGAACGTTCTGTCTATTAAACATTCCGTTCCTCAAAAAACATGCCTCATCCGTCCATATTATGTCTGCCAGGAATGTTGGGTAGACTTCTAAGTTATTCATCACAAAGTTGCACCACGTGTAACGTCTCTCAGCATCTCTTGGCAGCAATCCCTGCACAGGTGTGGATCGATATGGATGAGCACCTGATTCATTCAGGATTTTCCAGACGTGGCTTTTTGAGAGGCCACAATTGTCACTGATCATTCTTGTACTGCTCTGAGGATGGGCGAGAGCGTATGCTAACACATCTTCAGGTTGCACTTTGCGCCCTACATTACGAGGTGTACGAATTTGAGGTCGGCTGGTCACGCTGTCCGTCTCCCTTAAACGTTTTACAACTTTTAAGATGGTCTGCCGTGTAGGATGCGAACCTTGAGGAAAACGTTCACGATACAGCCTTGCAGCTGATTTTGCCTTACGCCACATTCACCGTAAATTAACAACACCTCGCAATACTCGTTACTGCCAAATTTTGCCATAACTCTCCGCTTTAATGCACAACCCAGCAGAAACATCTTTTTCATAGTTGTAGTCTCTGGTGAACAGACATGACGTTCCATCCTCATTTGCATAATACATGAGATCCATGTGATTTTTGTACTAGACATGGTTGAGTTGAGCTGTCTGTTTGGAGAGACGATTTTGCAAGATCAGCAGAAAGTTTTCATAGTTTGTAGAGACATTCCGTAAAGCATGCAACCAATGGGGACAGAACCATGGTCCTCATGAATGCGAATCACGTGCGTTTCCTCGGCGCCGCAACACAGGCTCGTATTTAGTCCGTAACGTGGTCTTTTCTCGCTTCGCTTCACAATCAAACAAATGTTCATTTTTTGCATTCTGTTTTGAGTATTAATATGCGCATGGTATCTTTTCGTACTAAATCGAGAGTGCTCTACAACTTTCTAATTGACGTTTTTCACGTATCTTTCACCGTTTACGAGATAGGACAGCTAATTCCAAAATTTGCCGATAGATGGCATTGTAAATTGTCTTATCGAGTAGTGCATATACTTTTTACTATACCTAGACACCAACTTTATGGCCTAAACTGCACCGTTTAGAAGTTAAGGGGAGTGTAACGGATATAAGTGGGCACCCTGTATAGACCATATACATAGGAAATTTGCATAAATAAATATAAAATATAATCTGTACTTAGTAAGTTGAATAGGCTAATAATTAATACAAATACACCTAAAATATAGATACAAAATTCTTTTAAAAACGTATGTTAAGAACATTACCAGAAAAGTACAAATTCGAAAAAACAGTCAAGCATACATTTCACTAAGATGACGTCATAGATAACTATGAAGAGACTTGAATTGCAGAGCGGAGAACGAGTCGCCAAGCATAACTTAGAATTTCAACGGGATCAGAATTACAAACCGACAAACGGTAAATACAAATAAAAATGGATTTATTAAGGAGAATATTACGAAGGTTATTACAACGAATTAACAGGAAAGTTTTTTCAAAGATGGGCAGGAAATTATCTCTAGCTACACGTTGAGCAAGAGCAATAGAAAATTTACTATTCCTTACATCACGAGCGTAATCGAAGGGTAAAAATAATTAACTTTAAGAAGTTAGTGAATTTTACCATCCGATTAATTTTACCGTTGAGCATGAATCCAATTGTTCTTTACATTTTCTTAATGTTCTGGTTACCCGTCCCTCCTTTGCTTTTCAAACTTCGGTTTTTCGTAAACCCCTTTTACCAACTCGTGTATCTCTGCTAATTCTTTTCATCCAATATCCTCTAATAAAGCCTCTTTTAATACTTATTTTAATCGCGCATTTAATGTTTGCTCTTCTATCCCTGCTTTAACTGATGAAATAAATTTTATTTTTAATCTTGGTCATGAGGCTGCTTATTCATTTGAGTTTCTTTATAAAATTTTCTCCCATGTCCGCCATAAATTTACTCAGTTTGATTAAACTTGTTGCTATTAAAGATCGTTTAGCTTATAAATCTAGTCTTCCTTACCATCCTAAGATATTCCGTCCCTACATTCAATTCTGTCATGATTTTGGTTTCAAACCTGTCCACACTAATGTTATTACTTTATTCAATCGTATTCGTTCCGATAAATTTGGAGATATTACTGACTTTAAGAGCTTCTGCTAGGGCGGTTCCCCTGTTGACCCCTGAAGGTGACTATAAATTTTACATCGGCAACACTAAACGTAATGTCGGCATCCGTTTAGTGGAACATGCTCGTGATGTCAGGAATGATAAATTTTCTACTGCCCTTGCTCAGTGTGTGGCTAGAGATAATTTCCTGCCCGTCTTTGAAAAACTTCCCGCTGAATTCGTTGTAATAACCTTCGTAATATTCTTATTTATGAATCCATTTTTAATTATATCTACCGTTTGTCGATTTGTAATTCTGATCCCGTTCAAATTCTAAGTCTTGCTTGGGGACTTGTTCTCGACTCTATGCAATTCAAATCTCTTCATAGTTATCTTTCTGAAATGTATGCTTGACTGTTTTTTCGAATTTGTACTTTTCTGGTAATGTTCTTAATATATGTTTTTTAAAGGATTTTGTACCTACTTTTTAGGTTCATTTGTATTAATTATTAGCCTATTCAACTTACTAAGTTTAGATTATATTTAAAATTTATTTATGCAAATTTGCTATGTATATGGTCTATATATGTATGATCCATGTTTGCTTTTCATGTAACTACTAATGAATTGTGTACTAACGCCAGAAAGTACTCTGGCCTTGTTTTTAAAACTTTGTACGTCTTTATTAAATGACCTTCTGCCTAACAATACTGTGTCCTTAATTTATTTAAAATTAGGAAAATTGTAAAATATTACTGTATTATTGCAAACTTGTAAAGGTTTGCCTTTATAATGTAAAATTAAATTCAAAACTTTTTCTTTGTTCTATCAATCAAAATTGCTATATATATACTATTATAGGATACGCATTACAGAATTGGAAAAAACTGTGGAATAGAAATCAATTTTAGGGCGGATAATTTTTCTGTGTTCCTAACTTCAAAATAATTAAATCCGGCACTGAATCAGCTCACAAACTTTTTATGAATACTGTCATCCCTTGATTTACAACTTTCTCGCAGTTCTACGTGCTGTACGTTAATATTCAATGAAGATCCCAAGAATTCTGACAATACTTCATTAATCTCCTATTCTTGTACATTAGTAAAAAGAGTAGGCGCACCATGGATCAACACCAGTCAATCCACCTACAGATTTCATCACCCGTATCTGTGATTGATCTATACACATATCAGATACACATATAAAAATTGGCCTTGAAGAAAGGTGGACCTTGACACCGGACATATGGAACAATTATCAACAAAAAGAATGGACAAAAATTATGGAACAATTATCAAATCAAACAGTTTGTGTGGAAACAGTTTATTATACCGATGTCGTATCGACTTTTGTAACACCTACACAGACATTTCTTCTTCCGAGCCATTTTGGGGAAATAATTATTTTCTATTAGAATACACAAAAATCTGTGGTTTTGACGCCAGTGTTGTCTAGAGACGACGTACACTTCAGGTGTTAATAAAGGGACTAGAGGTGAAGAACTAAAGGATAAGGCTATCTATGATGATCTTACTTGAAAATGTTTAGCTGTGTAATATGAAGCTGTGTAGTCTTTACCCCGTTACTGAATTTCTCCAAAACTCTTAAAATTTTTATCCTGTTTTTCGTTGATTGAGATCTTTCTGTGAGTATACTGATCTGATGGTGGTTAATTTTGTGGATCGCTGTTGCTTGCTAGTGTATCTACAAATCCGCTGCATTTAATACATTTTCATTAGATACTATTTGATGTGACTATATATGTCCGTATGTTAATGGGTCATTTTTTTTATCTGTTATGCAGTGTCGATCTTATGTACAGTTTCAGATTGTCTTTATTTGATTTGCTGTCTGTGTGTTAAGATGGTCGGAGTTGGGTGCTTTGAATGAATCAAATTGCTATAATGAGGAGTACTGGCTTTTCTGCTTACGTTATTGTTTCAATACAATATTCTGAACCAGCAGTGTGTACAAATATTTTTAAAGATTCACTATTTTGGTTTACCACTTACCTGTTTGCCGCTAAAAACATACAAGTTATCACACAAAGTAATAAAGTTTGGAATTTCTACACACACATGACACAATTATTTTCTGAATTGAATTAAACATTTTATTTACATGTAAATTATATATACATTCATGTAAACAATCATTATAATTAGGCATTTTTAATTTCGGCAAATTATTAATTGTCCAGAAATATTATCCAAAAACAAAATCATACGTTAATATTTCATCTCATTCATTATCATGAGGAGAAAAACAGGGGACATCCCGTAGTAAAGTAAATAATAAGGAGAGAAAATGAAGTGAAGCTCATCATTACTTATGGTTAATCTCTGTGTTTAGGGAACGATCAGCCAAGCATCAGGTACGGTACGGCCTCGTGGACTTGGCGTCGTTTGTTATCGGCTAGTCATCCTAGTTTTCCCTCTTTGTTATCCTAGTTTTTGACTAACTAAATATCATACACACATCACAACAGCCGTTCTGCAAGTCAAGTGAAGTTCTGGCCCATTTTTGGAGGGGTGACACTTCTTGGTCGTGCCCCCTCTCGTTCCTGATTGATCAAGTCTTGTATCTGTTGATCTGTCAGCCTCGAACATTGGTAGCAAATTGGTTGGAACTCCACCTTTTTCTGTTGAAGTTTATCCGAGGTTCAAATATCATCATTTCAGCCACCGCATTGCCCGCCATAAATTTTGCAATAAAGTTTTT
This sequence comes from Amaurobius ferox, assembly GCA_951213105.1. Taxonomy (NCBI): domain Eukaryota; kingdom Metazoa; phylum Arthropoda; class Arachnida; order Araneae; family Amaurobiidae; genus Amaurobius; species Amaurobius ferox. The sequence continues at coordinate 21,114,597 of OX578149.1, forward strand.
TTACTTTCGAGTTGAAATAACGTCACTTTTTCTGATTGGCTGTCACCATGGTTTGTCTCGCGGTCAATCCCTCCATTGATTATGAAAGTTCACAATTTCATGCCACAAGTATGACAAGGTTACTTTACTGTGTTACCAGGAACTTAATTATGTGGGATAAGATACGTTGGATGTATATCCGTGATGCACGTGTTGCTGTAGTCTTGCAGGGTTACTTTTCCCGATGCATTGTTTATGTCCGTAGTCTGTGGTAATTAGTACCATCCTGCTGTAAGTCTTATTATGCAGAGAACATTACTAATTTGTGGTGTAAGGTTGTATTTTAGTTAGATCCCTATTGCTATTTGAAGTGCTGATTTTGAACCGATGCGATGGGCCCATAGGACACAGGGGGAAAATGATCTTTGCCAAGAGATGTACTTGTGTTTTTCGCTGCATTTTAAATTAGTTACTCAAATACCTACTTCAACTACGAACATTCTGACTCTTTTGATGCCAATGTATTTACTGTAACATTTGAACATTGACCGTCACTGAACAACAAAATGTTAATTATTATAAAGGCATATGTTAAAACGCACCCAATGGCTGTTAGATAAAAACCTCTCGTGAAATCAAATAAACGCCAAGTAGTTAAAGTAAAGGGGGGATCAGAATTTGCTGTAATGTGCATGACTATTTTGTTCAGTCCCGGAAATTCTTTCAGCAGAAATATGTTCCAAAAGTTCGACATTATAATCATCTTAGCACGGGCGTATTCTTCGTTCACCCTAGATGCATATTGTGAAATCGGAGTGAAGCAAGTAAAACTGTGCTACAGCTCATAAGTTTTGTTTCAATTTATATCTAAAAATGATCTCTGTATCTACAATGAAATCAAATGTGTCAAAATATCAGATTTCTGTATATTGTTGAAGGTTAATGATATGGTTGAAAAGCATTTCGCAGGATTCTGTACTGTATTTTATGTCATTCCCGTATAGTGTTTCAAACATTTTCCCTGCTCCCATCAGAGAGAAAAAATATGTTTTCAGACTCTAAACCAACTCTCTTTGAAGTGAAATAAGCTTCCTGTCAACTTTTTCGGTGGTCTTAACACATTAATTTAGTGACATATTTAGTGGCCATGAAGACAAATTTGGTAAAATATCAACATACTTTCTTGACTTTCGGAAAGTTATAGAGTTGATGCTGGGAATGACATTTTCAGCGAGTTTCCCGAAAGTTCCATTCAAGCTATTTGAGAGTAGATATGAGTGTTTCGATCAGCTTCGTAAATTACTAATTTTATAGAGAATTTATTGTATTATCAATATGACATAATAAAAGTTACATACAGCAATATGGAGCACGCACTTTATGCAACAATATTTGCAAAACAATTTTATTTCAAACGGAAATGCACTTCCAGAGATCTTTGGGCAGAGAACCTTATCTTTTAATTCTCTAAACTCATAACTGATATTACTCAATTCTCCCTACTTCAGATAGATATAAAATTTATGTACATAGAACTTAAAATAGTTATTCCACAAAATTTGTGAGTGATTTGAGCTAAATAACGCTTTATGTCCAACACTAAATTCTTTACAATTGTAAATTCTAACTTTCGCATCATGTTATCATTTCATTATTTTGTATTTATCCACAATGATGTTAAGTCACTTTCTCATTTGGAACAGTATTCTATCAAAAATAAGTGACCGAATTTATATAATTTGGTTATTTTACACACATTTTAAATATTTTATTTTGGGCTCCAATGATTTTTGACTCCATGAAAAGTTTTACTCTGTATTATATATACTATTAAATATGGTAGCTTTATTCTATAGATTCTAGGCAGTATTCCATGAAATATAATCTTTGCTCTCAATTATTTCTCCTATATAATTTACCAATTGAAGTACCAATTTTTGTTCAAAATATCAAGCTATGCTTTCTATTCTTCTGCAATTACTTTTCCCGTCATTTCCAATTAGATCCTTTATTTGCTTTTGAAAAGGATTAATTAAATATTAAGAGAACAATCCCAACAAAAGAGTACTGTACTAAATATCACACATGTAACGTTTTATATTATGTATTTTTACATAAAATGTATTTTTATTTCCATAGAAAATGCATTCAGTATTACGTATTAAGCAATTTTAAACAATCAGAGTTCATGAACAATATTTTTCATTGCTGTTTTTACAGAAATGTAAACTCTTCAAAATGAAATTACTGAAATATATATTTTTGACTAACATTACATTTGTAATGTAGCTGTAGTATACGTAGTCATTAAGTGATTGTACATAAACAGTCAATGTATATGTAGTACATGTAATGTAGCTGTAGTAATTCGTTTGTAAAAAAATCCAGGAGAATATCTTGCTCGGCAGATAACTTATATTCTCCACATTTGTGTGTACTGCGATTTCTAATGTAAAATATGCATATTTACTTCAGTAGTGTCCTTCAGTAGTTACATAAGCATACTTACACAAGGAAATATCTACTGCAATCTTGTTGAAGTTATTATTTATATCAGATGATCATTATTTTAAAGAATTAAAGCTACCAAAAATACACGTTTTTTAAATGTACGTCTTCTCCAAAAGGAAGAATTTTTTAATCGTTCAATTTTCGAAACCATCAGTTGAAAGTTTTATGAAATATTCTTTACAATTTTAAACAATAATCTATCTAATAGCTTCAAACGTGTTTTTACTTCATATACGGGACGTTATATTTTCACAATAAGCCAAACATGTGAATTTGTTTCGTCCTTTAGTTCACAATATAATTCGAGATTTCTTTTATATGAATTATAATCTATCAGATAATTAAAGGAAAGTTTACATTTATGAAACAATGTGCAATCTGTGTCACTCTGTTTAGAACACTCTTTAAACTGATTTTTCGACAACTGAAGTTAAACACATAATTAGAGGAATAAACAAAATTTTTATCTGAGTCTTTTTACAATCGGTTTCGTTCTGAGTAACAATAATAAAAGTAACAATGTATGTTTTATATGTACTTCATCTTTATTGCTCTGTAAGTGAAAACAAAGTAATAGTTTCTTTTTTATATACCTTATACTAATCTTCATGTACAATAGCATCCAAATTAAGGCATCTTTGTTTATATTCTTCTGAAGGCATATCTTTAATTTATAATGTTAAACTTAGGACATGATCATTTGGGTTTTACGATTATAGGTAACTAAGATAGAGGTATCTGCAAAAGTTTGAGCTGATGCCGAAAAACTCCCACCGAGACAGCGAAACTCATAGTTGCTTAAAGAAGTATTTACTATTGTATTTTTAATGATCACCTCTCCAAAAGCGCAGTGTTAGTATATCAGAGCGTCAAATTCTGCCTCGAGGACTGAAAAAAGTGATGTATACTAATTCGACCATGCTGAATGCAAATCTGAAATCCATATTTCAAATCAGCCCTTGGATCTGAAGGAACGGCCTCTTAAATTTTTGTCTTTTTCGCTATTATTGTGCTTACAATCTCCGTTTGAAGTTTAGCCGCAATATAATGTCATCGCATGGTCATGAGACTTTAATGCCTGAGAAAATAAAAGTGAAGTTGTATTCATATGTATATGGAGTTAGAGATGAGACCACCTCCATCATTCAGTTAAATAGGAAGGTTAATATTTTCATTCCAATATAAAAACTCAGAATATGAATAATTAAACCATGGAGTTAGAGCGACATCTTAAAATTCGCGTTTTAAACAATTCAATTAATGCAAACTTTGTTTATAGATAGATTAGCTGGAGCTGAATTGTATAACCCTTAAAGTTAGAGAGAATCAGTCACTTTTCTTCAACGGTGACTAGACACTGAATTGGTTTGTTAGAGGAAGTAGGGGAGCGTAAAACACTGCGTTATGTAAGGGGTTGGTAAAGTATGTATGTTTCGATAGGGAGTAGTATAAGAAATAGTAATATTTGAATTGGGAGAGGTGTATGACTCGCATGTACCTGTGAATATCAGGAGAGGTTGGGAGGGTCGGCTGGAGTGGACCGCCGGTTCATGTTTCCCATTCACGGCCGTGGTGTACTTGGACGGATGTAGCTCACGAAGAGCGTGGATTTTGCTAGTTGTTTAAATATTTGCTACTACTTATGTAACTATGTTAGAAGCTTCGATGTATACATGTGTACGGGATGTCTCAGGCAGAACTTTTAATGAATTGCATTCTAGCATAAATTAGTAAAGGTTTATTGAATTACATCGTAGTCATCGCATCGTAACAAACCAAAATATATAGTAACATCGAGCGCGGGCACCAAGAGTCGAACATATATATCATCACGTGATTCACTGAGTACTGCTAGAGCAAGGTTATAAGAATATAATGAATATGAAAGAAGACAGTTCTCGGTTGCGGTTGTCGCTTACACATGCATCCTTTTGTGAAATGTTATTTCCAGGGAGATCCTTTCAAGAAGCAAAAATAACTTTAAATCCCGAGAAATGACTGAAAATAAACAAAATATATTTTGAAGACATGGAAAACAATTACAAGCTATATACAAGTGCATGCTGGTAGTAACTAAGGCTCCTGTATATACTGCTGGTAGTAACTAAGGCTCCTGTAGTAGAGGAGCTCTAGTAGTAACTATGGCGTTGAGGGTGATGGCTAAGGGGGGAAAATAAGAAGGCTAATTCAGAATGAATAGAATGAGATTATAGACGGCAATGGAAAAGGGACAGTCAGACTTGTTTCTGTTTAGTTTAAGAGTTGCATGGAGTGGAGCAACTTTAATATTCAGCAACTCTTAAGGAGACTCTGTTCACTCATGTTTGATTTAGCAAGGCTTAATGATTTGGTTAGTTGTAACTGGCAGAAAGTCATATTTGTGGAACCATCATTTCAATCAGCAAAAATAGGTCTCTAAGCTTTTTTTGCCTTTAAGTAGAAGTCGATATTCTGCTGTCTGTCTGCATTCTTTGTCCAACGATAACTCCTCTAAACATAAATCCTACATTTATATAATTATATGCATGGTGTAAATTTATGTTTTCCAGACCGAAGTCGTTACTGGACATAGTCCAATAAAAATTGCACGTGCTTGGCCAATTGGGCCACTTTTTACTGAATATTATGTTCAACTATAAATCCTCTAAGACTTTACAAACTTGTTTACAATTTGTATATGTGGTGAAGATAAATGTTTTACAGAACAAAATCGTTGCTGACTGATTGAACAATAATTCTGGGCTGCACACAACACATATTACTACACACTTTGTTCGACGGTATCCTAACCAATATTTTAAAAATTTGGATATATTGTGGTAATTACTATTTTACAGCCTAACACGTCGTCGAATAAAAATTACGCGTGTTATGCCCCATTGTCCATGTATATTATGCAGCGATAGTTCCTCTAAAACTTAATAAATTATTTTTTAATTCGGTTATGTGTTGTGAATTAATGTCTTAGACCTCTTTCACAGTACCGGAAGTACTTCCGTGGCGGCACCACCACGTCAGCAAATAACTTTAAATTGAGCCTTTTCACACGTAGTCATTCTGGTAGTGCCAGTTTTTTATATTGCTGATACGAAGCTCGTCACAAAACTCAACACGTAGCAGGTAAATTGAACACTTACACGGAAATTTTTCTTGTTATTATTTACATTATTCATTTGAGAGATTTTATAACATTCAATGGACAAATACTGCCCTTTTTGCTTGTTATACGTTGTTGTTTCTATACAATATTTTAATCGAGCAGTGTGTACACTTATTTTTAAAGATGTAGTATGATTAGGGCATACCTTACCGTGTTATCATTCACTCTAAACAGTTATATAGGATGTGATGCGCTGTTTGCTGATAATTGCGCTGGATCCTTGATGATTTGATGATAATTGCGCTGGATGCGTGATGATTTAGTGATGATTGCGCTGGATCCGTGCTTTGCTGTTTGTTTATGATCTTTTAGGATCACTCTTCAAGATATATTATTATGTTTGTAGTCTGTGGTAATCAGTGACATATTGTTCTAAGTTTTATTGTGCCATAGAACATTATTGTACAGAAATGCGTGGTTTAAGGTTAGGGTTTTTGGTGTGAGGCGCATTGCTATTTGAAGTGCTGCGTTTGAGTCAGTGCTGTAAGATCTTAGAACACGGGGGAAATATAATATTTGCCAAGAGATATGCTTACGCTTTATAAATTTATTTGCGCTTGAAACTAGATAATCAAATACCGGAGTACATAAGAACATTCTGGCTAATTTGATGGCACTGTAGTTACTGTAACATTTGAGAATAGGTCTTTCGCGGGACAGTAACTAAATATTAATTATTAGAAGGGCATATGTTATGACACATCCAATGGCTGTTAGATAGAAACCTCTAGTGAAATAAAATAAACGCCAAGCAGTTAAAATAAACGGAGGATCAGAATTTGCTTTAAGATACGCGATCTTTTTGTTCAGGCCCGGAATCCCTTCAGCATAAATCTGTTCCAAAAGTTGGGCATTAAGTCTTCCTTGCAAGGGCGTCTTCTTCGTTCACCTTTGATGCATATTGTGTAATCAAAGTGAAACATATCAAGCTGTGCAGAGTATTAAAGATAACGAAAAGATCTGTAGAAATGCCATTTTTGGTACCACCATAAAAAGCCATGAGACCATCGAATATTCCTTGAACACTGTTGCAGAAGACTAAAAATATAGGACGTGACATTGTTGATTCTAAATTTTGCAAAATGGAACAAATAGCAGTGTATCGATTGAAAGAAATATCAATATCTTTGATTTTAACTGTATTTGTAGAAATCATCTGTAGGTTCTTTCTTGTGTGATAGGAAAGTATCAGTTGCAATCGCTTGCAAAGAACAATATATAATACGGCAAACGATGTAGCAAGACCCCTTACAAAAGGATGGTATATCATAGATATTAAACCAGAAATATAAAATGCATCCATTCCTTTAACTGCTAAAAATCCAAAGAAATAGAAATCAAGAATGGCTTCGTATCTTTCTTCGTTATAGGGAAACAGATAACTGAAAATAAGCGTAACTTGCACACTTATTATCCAAAAAATGCAGACATAAATCAGTTTTTTGCGTGGCTGCAATTTGAAATTTTTTTCCAGTGTGGTAGTTTCTTTAATAACTGTTGATATTGTGTATCTAGATCTGTAAAATATAAGCCAGAGTAATAGAGCACCTACTTCACCGATAAAACTGAATAAACGCAACTTAATAAATTCTTGTCCCAAGGTGAACATTTGATAAAGAGATGCTATTGTGACAAAAGCCACTATAACCAAACAGCTTGTGAAATTTTACTAGAATACATGAGTAAAATTTGCTTCATGCGCGAATTCTCGGGAACATCTATGCCTACACCTAATATTAAGAAAGGCAATAAAATTGCTGAGTATGGTCGTTTAAAAACTTTATCAGTATCCATAGAGTTTTCGGGCCTTTGTATCTTACTCTGAATAAAAATAGAAATGTTTTCCATTATTTTTTCTTGTTATTTATATCAATCTACAGCTCATAATTTTTGTTCAATATTTCAAAAATATTTGTAATTGACTACAATGAAATCAACAAGAAAGATGAACCATTCATAAAGCATTGTTTATGAAACACTTTACAACTGAAATGCAATTTTATTTAAACATCCCTAAAATGCGATATCTTCAGTGCTGATAAATTTAAAATTATCAGAGTACTACAATAATTTATTATATTTGAAAACTTAAAACTTCATCGAAAAAAATGAACTTTATTCAAATGACGTCATCGAAATATAAATTGTCTGGATTTCTATGTAAAAACAATGGAAATTTCATTCGTATTTTTATATTCAGACTAAGGAGCTAAATAATTTTACGTGAGAAAAATTCATCAATTCTTATACAACTCATCTTCCATTCACTTGTTTACATTCTGCATCCATTAAAATTAGGCTTCGTTGTAGAAATAAAAAGTTTGATGATCATTTAAATTCCAAAATATTGTAATTGCGTTGGCACAGAATATAGATGCACAGAAAATACGCTAAAATAAAGAAGTTTCAGAAGGATGCAGCACTAACTATAAATTTAAAGGAACTTTAAAAATCACGATTTTAACACTAGGAAAAAAGATGGAAACCGTATTTTATTTTGAAATGGGTCATGTGATCTCTTCATATAATATGGGTGTAATTACTATTTTAATTTTTATTTAAAAAACTACTGAACATATTTTGCTGAATTTGTTTTTATATATTTTATGGGATAATTTGAGTATTTCTGAAAATTGTCGAAGCAATTTATGAATTTTAATTTTGCTTAAAAATTATTTGAAAAATTAGGTCCCATAAATTTCAATGTGTTTCCCTTTTCAACCTAGGTTCAATCCAAAATAATTGGGTATATCTTAAATTAACTATTCATTTACATTCACATATGTCCCACAGACCGTCTCAGCCACATACTAAAATTTCATTTTGTTAAAGACATTTTTATGACAGTCATCCTGCGAAGTACAGACAGACAAACAGAATGATCAAAGTCATAAATACTTTTCAACTATGTTAGAAAGTGTTAAAAAGGTAAATTGATTAAAAAAATTCAGATGTTTGCAAACTGTTTAAGGTTATTTATAAGGTTGAGCGTATTTCACAGTTTTCTGTACTATATTCTATAACATTCTCGTACAGTGTTTCTTTTGTTTTCCAAGCTTTCATCAAAGTGAAAAAGAAATTGTTCTGATTCTAAACGAATTGTTTTGAAGGGAAATAAATTTCCTGTCTATTATAGCTCATTGTCTTAACACATTATTGTAGCCATATACTTGTGGCCTTGGCGACAAATTTAATAACGTATCAACTTACTTTTGCTGTCTTTAAAAATTTATGGATGTCAGGCCAAGAGTGACATTTTTAGTGAATTTCCAGAAATTGCTAATCAAGTCATTTGAGAGCAGACATGAGTGTTTCTATCAGCGTCATAAATAATTCATTAATTTGCGAGTTCATGAATATGTCTTAACAATAAGTATAGCTAAATAACGTACACCTATATAAAATAATTTGTGCAGCAACATTTTTAAAACAATTAATATTTCAAAAATAAATTTTTTTAAAAGTGTTGGGACGTTATACTATATCATATTTCATTCAATAATTTTACAAATTTATAACTGAGATTGCACAATGTTCTATTCATTCTATACATACATGTAAACTTTATGTAGTATAAAACTTCAAAAAGAAGGTTATTCGCTGAAATTAATTACCTAAGATATATGACGCTAAATGTTCCAAGACTAAATTCTGTACAATAATGGATCCTAAATTTAGCTTCATGTAATCATTCCATTATTTTGTATTCATCCACAAAGTCAATAAGTCACTTTCTCATTTTCAGAATTTTAGTGAAAAGTAGTAATCAAACTCACAATTAATATTTGTATATTTTATTTTGTACTCGATTATAATTTGTTATTAGGAAGAGTTTTTCGCTCTATTGCTAATTACAGTAGTGTACAAATCTTTGTTCTAAATTGTTGTTTGTTCTCTAACTACTGATAATTTACCAATTGAAGTAACATTTTCTGTTCGAAATATTAATCTACACTTTTCATTCTTCTGCAATAATTTTTACCTATACTTCCGATTAGATTCTTAATCTACTTCAGAAAGGATATATTCAATATATTCAATATATAGACAACATAAGAGATTACCAATATATCCTACGTTTAATATTTTATATTATATATTTTCTTCAATAGAATGTGTTGTCATTTCCATAAAAGAGCATGAAGTATTATATATACAGTAATTGGAAACAATAAAAGTTCATAATCAATATTTTCACTGTAGTTTTTACAAATGCGTGTATACTCTTCAAGATGATCTTAAAGATATTCGGTTTGGACTAACAGCACAATTCTAATGTAGTTGTAGATTATTCCTTGTAAAATATTTTATAGAGCAAGTTTTGTTCGAAATATAACACTTATTCTATGTATTCTTGTGTACCACGGTTTCTTTAGTGCCGTAAAATATACATATTTGCTTCTGAAAAAACCTATAATTAAACAAATTCAGACGTGAAAATATAAACTGGAATCTTATTGGGGTTATTAAAATTTTTAGACAATCGTTATTTTTAAAAGAATGGAAACTATTAAAAATGCACGTCCTTTAAACGAATTCTTCCAAAGAAATTATTCTTTCAGAGTACTTCACACATGTTAGTCACAACTTCCCTATAGAGATGATTCAAACATAAAATTACAATTTGCACCTCTTTTAAATTTCCTCAGCCTGAATATAAATAAGTACATTGAAAAATAAAACAGTTGCAGACATAGTTGGAATGAATTTTTATAATAGAAAACGTAAATATGGAACAGTATTAACGCCTTGGAAACCGTTATTGCGTGGTCATAACACAAGACCTTAATTACAATAGTTAAATTTTCAAAGCATTCGGGTAAAAGTTTTCTAAATACTCTTTAGAATTTTAAACAATGACCTAAGCTCAAACTTTTATTTTCTTTCAACTGCGTAATATTTCATTTTTATTATAATCCAAACGCGTGAATTTGTATTGTTCTTTAGTTCTCAGAATAATTTGATATTTCTTTTATTTTATTTATACTATCACATAATGAACGGAAATTTTATATTTATGAAGCATAATGCAATCTGCTTGTGTCACTCTGTGGAGTGCACTTTCAATGCAAGCACGCAATTCGAAAATCGAGCAAGCTACTATTTCTTTGATTCTCTTTATTATTAGTTTAATAGAGAGTAGTAACATTAATGACATGAAAGATCAGTCATGCATAAAGCATTGATTATATGAAACACTTTTCAACTGAAATGCAATTTTATTTAAACATTTCTAGAAAACGATACATTCAGTTATGCTATTTTTAAAATTATCATTGTACAATAATTGGAAACTTAAAATGTCATCAAAAAAGGCAAAGCTATAGAAATACAATAATTTATTATATTTGAAAACTTCATCGAAAACAAATGCACTTTATTCAAATAACGTCATTGAAATATAAATCGCCTGGCTCTCTATATAAAAGCAGTGAATATTTCATTCATAATCTTTTTTCAATTCTTTCATTCAGCTGCGATATTTTTAAAATTATCACAATACTACAATCATTTATTTTACTTAAAAACTTAAAACCATACAGGTTAAATTACTTTCTAACTCCATGCTTAAAACTTCATCGAAAAAGCAATAGTATAGAATCGTCTGTTCTCTATGTAAAATCAGTGAATGTTTAGATTCATAGCAGCTATATTGCAGACTCCAGAGCTAAATAATTTTGTGTTAAAGAAATTCAGCAATTCTTACACAACTCATCTTACAGCTGATATGTTTACATTCTCCATGTCTGAAAATTAGTCTTCGTTGTATTAATAATCAAAGTTCCAAAACTCCAAAATATTGCAATTGCGTTGGCGCAGTATATAGATGCACAGAAAAAAAATCTGATGTGGACAGCACATGACTTTCCTTATATAATGCAATGCATTTACTACTTTTACAGTAAACAAATAGATTATTTTTATAGTAGTTATGTATATTCTTTCCAAGATATTGAATTTTCGTCAATGAGTCGTCATTTTCTATGTAGTCATCATCAATGAGTCGTCATTGATTTAGCGTCATTTTTATCCATTTGGCGAGATTTTCGTTAATTTAGCAACATTAAAAAAGTCGCCAAGTTGGCGAAATTCCACCAAATTCGTCGCCAAAATCTCGCCAAGCGTTATGAACGAAGAAATAAGTTATTCTTACAGCTGATAAATGACTATTGGCGTTCAAATACAAAAGTATTACTCAAAGTATTTTTTTTCATGAGTGGAGCGAACTAGATCCACGAGAATGATGTCACCCAATTTATCGTATGGTGTTACATATTAAAAGTGAACATGTTTCTCAATAGGAAATTTTTTTTTTTATTTTATATGACTTTTTGATAATTTTTTTGAAAAATGTGCAATATCTCGAGAACGGTTCATGTTAGCGTTCTAAAATGTATGTCAATCATTTTCTATTGAAAATTACAAAAGAAATGTTTACTTGCGTAACTTTATTAGCAATTTTGAGTTTTTGACGATTTTTTCAAAATTTCACTCGAAAATTTAGGGGGGATTCTGAACATTCGATTGCGTATAAAAACAATAGGCTTCCAGTGTTTACGAATTGTGATTTTTGTACGAAATTTCGTTCGAATCGGTCCATTCGTTCGTCACTTATCGTCTCCACAGACTCACTGACGCACATGCACACACACATACTTTCACACACACACACACATACACACACACATACTTTCACACACACACACACATACACACACACAGACATCACTTCAAAAATGTTTGATTCGTGATCAGGGATGCTTGAAACGTGCTCTCCCGTCGAAAACTCGAATTCGAATTTTCGACCCCGTCAAAATACTTTCCTTATACATTATGTATATAAGGAAAGTAAAAATAAAGCGGTTTTAGGGCGGATGCAACACTAAATATAAATTAAAAAGAACTTTAAAAATCACGATTTTAACTCAAGATGGATGCCATATTTTATTTTGAAGTGGATCACGTGATCTCTTCATATAATATGGATGCAAATAGTATTTTAATTTTTATTTAAAATCTACCGAACATATTTTGCTGAATTATTTACTTTCCTTCGAATCCGTAACCCGGCAATCCAGCGATCAGGCGGAAATGCATGCCCCTAACCGCTCGACCACCGGATCGGCTCTATAAATTCTTCTTAGAGTGACTGGAAAGCGCCATCTGCAGACGCTTACAAAGAATGGTATAACTGGTATACAGTACCACGAAATAAGTTGGGAGTACATCAACAAAGGAAAGTATTGTATGGAGAAAACACAAGCCACGTAAAATGCATCTTTACGTTCCAGTTCCAAAAGCCCAAAAGTGCAGTAATTTGTAGTTATTACATATCTATCTTTGCCATAGAGGTACAGAAAATTTAAAATGACAAAAATTTGTACAAGTATTATCCAAGCAATACATATATTATTCATTTTTGTGCACAGTGGCAATTTTATAGTGCTTTCCAGTATCGTAATTTTTTCAATAACAGATGATATGTGATAAACTGCGCAGAAAAAAAAGGAGCAAAAGATACAAAAGTGCACCTTTAAACTTATCTATTCGTTTTAAATTGTAAAAGAATGATGGCATAGCATAAAAATGACAATTAGAAAGTGTACTGAGAATGAAATTTTCTTGAAGAACTTTAGTAATAGTGGTTTTTCCGATAATTGTTTGAAACGTTAATGTCTATTCCAAATAGAATTAATGATAATGGTATAAGTGAATATGGTCCGTTCCAAAACTTTACGAGGGTCTTTTGAATGACTGCGATTGATTTTGGTAAATTTAATAAACAAAATATAATTCAATTCCATTGTTAATTTTTTTAAAGTATTTAGTAAAGTCTGTAACTTCTATGTACGTTTTCTCGGAGTAATCACAGTTAAGTCTGAAATCACCAGTTAAGTCTGAAATCTTTTTTTATACATAGGTCGACAACCTCACGCGTACTGTGACTGACACTTAGAAAAATTTCCAAGACTTCAACATTCAATGATTCTACTTTCAGCATTCAGTAATTCTACCGTCAACATTCAATAGTTCTACCTACCTATAATTCACCTTAGATGCGATGGGGCATAATTTAAGCATTAAGTAGACTAAGCCAGTGAATAATTTCAAATTTTCAATAAAATTGATTCTTCTAACATAATGACAGTCGTTAGAATAGAGAATTTTGGAGCTTTAAGTGGAATATGGCATCACATACTGAAAACAAAGCCAAATAATAGAATAATTTTTAATTTATTTACAACAATGGATATTATAGTACATCATTTTGTGTGGTTACGTAGACAGTGACTACGTATTATCTCTTAATATAGTAGGATATTCAATAAATAAACCGGTTTTTAAATTACTTACGGGACTCACTAGTTTCTATAAAGTATGCTTTATCATTTTCGAAATCAGTGCCAATCAGAACTTGAATTCGGTTGGCATTACTTGGTGAATCTAATTTTATGGCAAACCTATCGCAGATTTAAAAACTCATGTTTAGAGGATTCATTCCATAATTCTTTTTAAAGAGTAAAACTACTGCAGACGATTTTAAAAACATTATAATTATATTTTGCTAATCTATGGCCCAAAACAAAATTCTATAAAATCATTTGTTTATGTTGGTACACTTACTTTGGTATACTTTGATTTGTTTATTTTGGTTTGTTTTGTAAATACTTTTCTCATAATTGCTTCTATTTAGTGCAGGTATTAAAATTAGGACTAAGACAATTGAAATAAATTGTTTCTGGCCATAAAAGCTTTTATAATAGACGATGTCCATCATGTCTCATATTCGTATTTTCCTTCTTAATGTTTTTAAAACTTCTTTGCCAAGTTTCGAGAAATATATTTTAATCTAGCAGTTGTAAGCACAGAAATTCGCCAAATGTGCGTATGAACAAATAAATCTGAGTAAATAGACTCCTTTAGCTTCCATAGTGTATTCTAGTTATTTTGTAGTCATTAACGGCTTATATTCTAATTTCATTTTCCTTAGATATATATATATAGCTTCGGTTAGCTATTTAGTTGCTGGATGGTTCAGTAGCCAGCTAAAGCCTGCTGCTCTTAGTATGGAATTCCAAATAAAGTTGCGAAGATTTGGGAGTGGGGAGGGACTGTTTATTCTAGGGAATAAACCGGATTTCCAGGAAAAGAAATTTCGAATGTTCCCCAAAACTTGGAATGTTCAGTCATTGTATTTGCATTGTGAAAATGGATTTGCATGATTTATAAACAAAACTAAACTTTTGGCATACGGAATTTTAAATAGCAAAAGCAAGGAAGAGAGAGATTTATTATTCAGAACAAAAAATATTTAAATAGCATGACTTTCTTATGGTATATAAAAATTATAATTAATTCCACAAACAAATTGTAAATTATTTTGTAGATATTTTAAAAATGGAAAAACTTATTGCAAAGCGATTAATTTATTCATATGCATTTAATATTGATTAATAATAATAAATATATAGTTATTAGTCCCAATAATATTTTGAAAATTTTGTAAATAATATATTTTTTACATTTTCAATACATTTCAATAATTCTGAATTTAAAAAAAAATATTTCAACAGATTAAATTTATATTCTAATTTCAACAGATTAGACTTATATTCCTTTAAACTTATATTCTAATAAGCAAGGTTTTGTTTTAGATATCGTATTAGATAAGCAAGACAGTGCAAGATAGGTAAATTGACAGTTAAAATAAAACTTCGTAAATTTACCTAAATGACGAACCATCATTAAGGTTTAAACTGTGCCATGTGTCAAATTAGCCAGAGCATATAAGAAAAATGTGAATTAATATCTACTTATCAAAATTTTCAATACTTCTCCAATCTCTCTCTCTCTCTCTATTTCTTTCTTCTCTCTCTTCTCTCTTTCTTTTCTCTCTCTCTTTCTTCTCTCTCTCTTTCTTTTCTCTCTCTCTTTCTTCTCTCTCTCTTTCTTTTCTCTCTTTCTTCTCTCTCTCTTTCTTTTCTCTCTCTTCTCTCTTCTCTATCTCTCTTCTCTCTTTTGCTCTCTCTTTCCCTCTGCACATACACATTTACCACAATCTGAACCTATATGTACGGTACTAAAGAAATACTGTATTAATTAAAATTACGATTGTTTGCGTGCAGATTTCATTAAATTTTAAGAAACTTAATGAAGCAATATTTAAATTATATTTCCAGAATTATGCACTTCATATTTATATTAATCACTTCATTTACACATTAACTCTAATTTTCGTAATTCGTAGGTGCCCATAGGGAGTATTTATTCTATACCAAATAACATTTCAAGAATTTTCATTAAATATAAATATTATTACTTTAAATGATCAAATGTATTTGGCTGTGCGGCGGTTTTAATTAGCAGAATGCAAAGTGAGGTAACGTATGAAAATTTTATAGGAAAATTTCAATAACTCCATGTATCATTGTGTCTGAGAATGGGTGTTTTAAATTAAATATTTAATCAAATTTCATTGCTTATAAAATCTATAGTGCCACTCGGAATATTTTGATGCAATTTTTGACACGATTCCAATAATTTACCTATACATTACCATGTATTGTAGGGAAAGTAAAAAAAAAAACATAAAACAGAAAAAAACGGATTAGTGATAGTTTAGAAATGAGACGTTATAAACTCAAAACGAGTATTTTTGTGACCAAGAAGTTCTCAAGGGCCAATCCAGACACGGAAATACTATACTCCCCTACAATATGGATCCAGAAGAATTAATGTATAAACTATTTGTACGAGGCAAGGGGGCTAAATGTTGATTTCTACTCGGAGTATTATAAATATCATCGTGGAAATTTGCAAAACTATGCTTATTATAATAAATGTGCTTAAACATAAACAAAGTAAGATTTTCTTAGAATGGCAAAATATTATAGCGAGATTAAACTTGATGTGATGGATGTTCACATCTAGGGAATCTTTAAGTAGAAAAATATGCTAAAAGATTCCCTAGATTTTAATTCCCTAGATGAAAATATTTTAATATATGGACTTTATAGCTTATTGGGGATGCTATCATTATTGATAATTGTTAATTTAGAATTGCAAGAAATAGAAGTTAATTGGGTACTTTGAAATAGTTTCACATATTGTCGTCAGAAAAAGCGCCAAATGTACAATTTAATGTTAAAAACACTATACCATGGATCTTATTCATAATTTTTTCACTATGAAAGAAGTAAATTCATTGCTTTATATATAAGTGAAGTCATGTGCCGCCTCAGACTTTCTATTTCAAACGAGCCTTTAAAACTTCATAGGGGGGTGGCCGGAGCGAGAAAAACAAAGAATTAGAAACATTTTATTGGTAACGGAGGGAATCAGACTAGTGAGGATGTTGTAAGATAAGCTTCGATGGATAAATAATAAAGTGGTTGTTTAATGTCTGAGCTAGAGTTTCGGTATCTGAAATTTTTCGATCCTCCAGCTATCAAGAGAATTTCGAGAATTCTTCTGCCTAAAAGGTCATTTATCTTAGTCCAAACATTACTAACAGATGCGTTTGAAACGAATTCTTGACAATATATTTTTTTTTCTGCAAGATTAAGTTGCCGATTTAACCAATTCCTATAATCTTGGAAACATTGCCAGTCAATATTTAATTTAGAACTTATGAATTTGGAATATAGTTTATCTTTAATTTAATACATCGATAAAGCCTATTTGTGATCAAAATATTACTTTCCTTATATACATAATGTATCAGGAAAGTATTGTGACGGGGTCGAAAATTCGAATGAGTTTTCGACGGGAGAGCACGTTTCAAGCAGCCCTGATCACGAATCAAACATTTTTGAAGTGATGTGTGTGTGTGTGTGTGTGTGTGAAAGTATGTGTGTGTGTGTGAAAGTATGTGTGTGTGTGTGTGTCAGTGAGTCTGTGGAGACGATAACTGACGAACAAATGGACCGATTTGAACCAAATTTGGTACAAAAATCACAATCCGTAAACACTGGAAGCCTATTGTTTTTATACGCAATCGAATGTTCAGAACCCCCTAAATTTTCGAATGAAATTTTGAAAAAATCGTCAAAAAATCAAAACCACTAATAAAGTTGCGCAAATAGACATTTCTTATGTAATTTTTCATTAGAAAACGATTGACATAAATTTTAGAACGCTAACATGAACCGTTCTCGAGATATTGCACATTTTTCAAAAAAATTATCAAAAAGTCAAATAAAATTAAAAAAAAATATTTCCTCTTGAGAAACATGTTCACTTTTCATATGTAATACCATGCGATAAATTAGATGACATCTTTCTTGGTTATCTAGCTCGTTCCATTCATGAAAAAAGATACTTTGAGTAATACTTTTGTATTTGAACGCCAATAGTCATTTATCTGCTGTAAGAATAACTTATTTCTTCGTCCATAATGCTTGGCGAGATTTTGGCGACGAATTTGGCGGAATGTCGCCAACTTGGCGACTTTTTGAAATGTTGCCAAATTAACGAAAATCTCGCCAAATGGATAAAAATGACGCTAAATCAATGACATGACGACTAATTGTCGAAAATTCAGTATCTTGGAAAGAACATTAGTATCACCTATAAGAAAAACCTATTTATTTTACTGTAAAAGTAGTAAATTCATTACATTATATAAGGAAAGTCATGTGTTGCCCACATCAGATTTTTTTTTATGTTCTTGTGATTTGAAATCGAAACAAAGATAAAGTGGAGGTCATAGGTTATGATTAATTCTGCAGAAAAGATGTCATATACTACATTAAGGCTTCGGTAGGTAGTATGATGAGACAAATCAGTATTTTCTGTAGCATTCTTAAAAAGTTTTATGTTTCAACCACTTAAACATCTAAAACTCTTACGAATAGGAAATTGGAGATTCTTTTCGGGTAACATTTGCACCAGCAAAGATAAAGATCAGAAAAGGATCACTAATATGAAAATCGATGGCACCCGAATGATGGGTGAGACAATTTGTGACACAAGCATCAAGCAGAGGGCTATCATGTAAAGTAATTCGAGTCAGAAAAGAAATGGTGTTCAAATAAGAAGAAAATAGAATGTGGTTAAATGAATTAGAGACGTTTGACGGTGCACTGGGGTCAATATTGATATCACCAAATAAAAAAGTACTTTGTAGATTATTAGCATGGTTAAGGGCATTCTAAATAACATTTGTGAATGTGTTAACATTTACCATTCTTTAGATATTCTTTCAGAATCGTTATTTAGACAAGTAATTGCTTTAATAATATTAAATTTTAAGTAGTTCACAATATAAATGACAACATCACCACACTCTACGAGTGAGCGACCCTTTGAGATCACATTGTAAGGGGGAAAACCAATGACATTCTTATCATAAAACCATGCTTCAGTTGTGCAAAATATGTGAATCCGATAAAATAAGAGATCAAGTAAGTTTGCAATATAAGTTTACTTATTAATAAAACTACATGCATTAATATGCAGAATTTACAGTTGATTTTCATTAGCACGAATATTAATTTAATCATTTAAAGTATTAGAACACGTGTTCAAGAATATATGAAAAAATCAAACACTTGTCAAAACAAAAAAGTAAACACACAAAGAGGAAAATCAAAAGTATTTGAGGTTGATTTTTTAACAAGTATTTAAAAATCTAATAACGGATTTGAAAACCTTTGAGGATAACAGATTTTTATTCCGATTTTAAACAGATTTGTGTGAAAATCGTCCAAAATCACACTAAAATATTAAATAACGGAGAGAATAATACGAATTTTTAAAAAGTCTCCCACTGTCCCTGCTCATGAAGTAACTGTGTACCAAATTTAATGATCGTACGACGCTTAGATTTCCGGTACATAAATATGTATGTGTGTGCATGTATGTGTGTGTGTGTGTGTATGTGTGTGTGCGTGTGTTTTCAATTTTCTGTCTCTGGAAATGGAGCCGTAAATGTGAGCTGTAAATGTTAATCAGTTAATCTCACCTAACTATACATTATAAATTTGTAAATGATATCAAATACGTATTATCATGTATTATATCGATGCACACTGAATATATACGTGTATTGATACATCTGTATCGATACTCTCATCAATAGTTCATAGAAAAATTAATATCTCAGACACAACAGATTTTTTGAAGTGCGCCTACTAGTTTGTGTCTATATTTTTCTGGATTTCTACGACGCTTTTTTCCTGAATGGCAATTTTCCAGCTATTACCTATTTCACATATTTCTAAGCAAATTAACTTCCACATGCATTATACAAAAGAAATAAACGGATATTAATTCTTTCCTCACTTTGCAAACATTGGAGCGAAAAAAGAAAAACTATTTTCTTTTTCCCAGCAAGAAAGCAGATTATTTCGGATAATGGTCCATTCAGCAAAGAATTTCTCAGCGAATATAGCAGTTTCTCCTGCGACCGTAACTGTCACGAATATTTTCTTTCAACTATTGAAATTACATATGAAGTTACATATTTCGTGCTTCAACTCCCGACTTTGAACGTAATGGCTACATTATGTTTTCCGGTGGGTGTTTAAAGTATAAGGCTTCCTTTGGGTAATCAAATCCGTGATATCTGCTAGGCTGAAGGGCGAATTTTAATAGCTCACTGGATCTATCTCTCTTAATGAATATTTAACTTCGCAAAAATGTACGAAAATTTTAAACCAAAGCTCGACAATAGTAGTTTTATTTTATTATGTACTAGCGTATAACTGTACTTCGTACGATATATATAATACAAAGAAGCTTATAATTTGGGATAAGCATTTAATATTTAGTCTTTCTTTTTGAATTTTTTGAGTGATTTTTAGATGCCTTCTCCTATGGTGAAAGAATAAATAGACAGACAGCTTGCAATGTACATAGATACTAAATAACATATAGATAAATAACATTTACGCATAGCATATTCTAATCGAATCTATCAGTAAAATCTCTCGCTATTTTAGGTAGTGATATACGAAACGCAGCTGTTTGTAGCAACAAATAACTAAATATTGCCACTCAATTAAAAAAATTAATTAAAATTTTGCTGCTGCTAAATAAATAATTCGTCAGATCCGGTCTTTTGGTGAGACTGGCCACACCCATGCCGATTTCGCAATAGAAAATTTTGTCAACCCGACAACCAATAAAAAAGTTGTCAGGTTGAAAACATGGGAACTAAATTTCGTCATTCGGGATGTCATGCTTCAGAGTAGAGCGCCTACAATATAGCACATATTTATAGGAGCCCAAGTCTAGAGTAGACTTTGAGAGGAGTTGCCAAAACACCAAAAGTTTTCGCATTATCACAGTTAAAAATTGTTTTTTTTAATTTTGAAGTGGCGATATGCAGACGTAAACAACTTGCGCAAAGATTTTAAATTGTCTGTGCGCACAGAAACGGGCGATGTCTAAGGAAATTTAGTGACAGACAGGTTCGATCCCACTTGAGAGCCCGAGAACAAAATGCGTGCATTCTTAATTCCCATGTCGTCATATGTGCAGATCCAAATAAAATTAATATTAGTCATACCCAGAATAAGCACCCCCTTCCCTGGTTTTAATAACTAGAAACAGATTTGGATGCTTAAACCAGGGGTCGACGATAGCAATCCTAGTAATTTTTAAAAACTGGCATCGGCTAAAATGTTCTCGGTTTTACTGAGGTATTATTACAACCGTTCTACGAAAATGTGTATCCGTATATGTAGTTTTTGAGGCCGTTTAAGGTATAAGAAATACCTTTTTTCACGGGGAAGGGGGGGGGGGGTGCATAGCCATTTTTTGCTTGCTTGAAAATTAAAATTTTCTAGTTTATAATTCAAATAACACCAGCCCTTCCCTCCTCCCAAATTGAGATTAATTGTAAGATTTTCCTAGTAAATTTACGTTATTTGTCATTTTTGAATAAATTGTATAAATTGAAATAATTGAATAAATTGAAAGTATGCAATAATTGAAAATTTTAAGTAGGACATCAAAACATTTAAAATAGTATTACAATTTGTGCCAATACAAGAACTTTTCACATTAAAAAAAAATGAGTTTACATTTTCCCTCACCTTATTAAGGTGACCTTATTAAAAATCAGCGCACCTTGAAGATTTAAGGAACCGATCTAAAATTTCGTCCGATTGCACGTCGATATTGCGATGAGTTGCCAAAAGTGCTAATCCACTCAGCCTGTCTTCTCCCACTGAGTTTCTTAAATACGTTTTCAATCGTATAGTGTTGAAAATGTCCTTTATGTCGTAGCAGTAGAAATCGGAATTGTTGCAAGAATCTGTAACAACGTGTATGAATTGGGGAAAAGATTTGAGTTACATTTCAGAAGGGCCCCCATTGCATTACTAGATCTCGAATTAACATTCATTTTGGTCCATTTGCCGCCAAACGGAATATTCGGCTATGAGAGTATTGCTTTCTGGAATCATGTTATCATAAAATTCGTTGCAAGTCATTAGCTGTCTTTCACAGTTCAACGTTACACGGCGGGGTAGAAATATTTGAATTGCTGTAATTAATGCCCTGTGAGTCTCGAATCGATCTTTTATTTGTGTCAGCACGTAGTTAGCAAATGGTACAAAGAGGTTCTTTCGGAAATATTCTTCGGGGATTTTCGATAAAATATTTCCTCTTTCAGGCATCCTTGATGCAATTCTCGGAATTGTGATAACTTCATCAAATTCTGCAATCAATGTTGACGCTGCATTAAAAATAGTATTGAATTTCTCGATGGCGTTGCATCTTAGCTCGTCAAGCGAAGTTACTATGAGATCAACATGTTCCAATGATGTCGTCAAATCACAATCAACGCTCTGGAGAGTTTTAGAGAGAGGTAATGCCCACGAAAATACAAGATCAAGTGTACAAAGCGCGATTACAAACTGGTCCTGGGTAATAGCACATAACAGCTGGTGAACTTTTATGGCACATTCGCGATTTATTACATCTTGCAAATTTTGTAGCAATAGAACTATTGCAACGTAGATTTTCCGGAACCGCAATTGTAAACCCAACGTGTTTCACACATTGATAGTAACGTCGTATGCCTGGAAGCTGGTAATACTTGCTTGATGAAACCTTCGAGGACTTCGTTATTTTTTGCAGATGAGCGGCAAAATGTTATAGCTGACTGAATTGTGTCTATGTAGTTTCGTAAGATGAAATTGTACACAAATCCCCTAGTACCAAATTTAGAGAATGTGCTCCATAATAGACGTATAAGGCCATCGAGTTTCTTTCCTAATGTACGCCCGAGCCCCATGTAAATAGCCACTCATAGCTGCTGCGCCATCGTATCCTTGGTCTACGAGATAATCGCAGTTGATGTTGAGGAATTTCAAATTTTTAAGAATCAAGGAAGATAGGCCATGATCCGTAACATCCATTGCAGGCACAGAAAGTAGAAAATATCACGTAATTTTTGTTCTTCTCTATTTACATAACGCACGTATAAGGTTAATTGTTTTACTCCAGAAATATATGTTGTTTCGTCAGATAAAACAGAAAAATATCGAGATGAACTTACTTTACGCACGACTTGTTCTTGGATATATTTTCACAAAAATCAATTAATTGATTCTGTATCATAGGGTTTCTGTATTGCACTTTCCTCGGTCCGTCCTGTAAATACTTCAATAATATTGAATCACCAGCTTCCACTCGAAAACGTAGAAGTGATCGAAATTTTTCATCATTCGTATCGCAGTCTTGAGAAACGACGTTCCCAGATTCGCGCTTTCCACAGAAAGCTATTTCTTGTCGATCGCACAAAATCACTAATTCGATAATCGATTTGAGCACAGTCCGGGTTTCAGAATCTTGCCTAGTCCTTTATTAATTTGGTTTGCAACAATTTGCTGCCTTCCCTTAGCAACACTTAGAAAATTGTCAGCATACTCACTACATGTTTGATGATACACTGTTTCAGCATGATTCATGAAATTATCTTTCGCATTCTTCCACTTTGAATGTGGATTTTTCACTAAGGCACCAAGACGCTGATGCCCTCCTTTGCCGCACAATTCAGGAGAAAATACTGCACAAAATTTACAAAAAGCTCATTGAAGGAGTTTGGAAAACGACAACCATTTAAATTGATTTAACCAGGTCAGCTGAAATCTTAAATTCCTTTTACCCTCTTGTTTTGGTGGAAAGGAGAAGTTTTCAGGTGGAACCCAACAGGGGAGCAATAGTTTTTCTCGAAAAAAATCTTCTAATTCGGTATGGATATATCGTCCAATATCCCACTCCACCGAATCTACTATATCAGCAGTTGAAGATACAGAAGAAGCAGCAGTCATCCTTACAGTTGTATCATTCGCTGACGCCAATAGAGCATGCTCATTCCGCATGGTAGAGTTATCAAGTTCAGGCCGCTTTTTTTTTAAAATAATTGCTAATATCCTTTTTTTCCTCAAAATCTTAGAATGAAAAGTACCAAAGATGATCAATATGTCAAATTAATACGGAAAGAAACTAGCAAGAGGAACTAAATTGAAAGACAGTGAAATTATCCCACCCCACTGACCGCCTATTAAATAAATGATACAACATTTAAACGTCATTACTGGGCGAGTTGACGGCTGATGCAACATCTCTCAGATTTAACAGCAGATCAGTGTAATTGCTTATTCGCATGATCACACGTTGATAGGCGGATCGGAGACCATGACGTCACTCGCTTAGATAATGGGTGGAAACAACAATTCCACCCCTCCCTATGCTAACGGCCCTACCGTGCTGAAAACACCGGTTCTCGTTAGATCACCAAAGTCAAGCAGCATTGGGCGCGGTTAGTACTTGGGTGGGTGACCACCTGGGAACACAGAGTGCTGTTGGTACATTTCGGGGGCGGTAGCCCGGTGGTTTGCCCGCTGGATTTGCACGCTGCCACAACTGCCGCCGTATTCATGCGGAGTATAATCACGTTAAACATATGGATTCGTAAGTCCTTCCGAGAGGTTAGTGGTAGGGGAAGTAGGGTAAGGTCCCTGTGGATGCCTCCCCCCCACTGGGTTCCGGTCTAAATTGGGTGGCACTTCCCGGCTGCCCAAACGGTTACCTTACACCTTTATGGCAGGTCGGACGGTCTGGATCTCAACAACAACCCCCCCCCCCCCTTATTCTCCCCGAACACTTGCACGTAAACCTGGACCACGATGAATTGTCCGGGTTTATGGTTTTCAAAAAATTTCATTCCCCTGAGATAGATGCTCTGTTTTAATTAATTATATGCATATTTGCTGCCCAGTAGCTGAAAAAAATATATATATATAATTATTACTTGTTGTAGTTTAATTTGGAAAAATTGATTGGGATTGATTTCGGGAGGGATCGGTCCCTAAAATTCCCCCCCCCCCCTCACCTGGCTACGCCCTTGCCTCTTTTATTTTGATTACGTTAACTCAGAAAGTTGTGTATTATCAGTTAAATAAATGTATTCTTTGGCCTCTTAAATTCTATGTGTGTGCTTTATCTTGGCAGCTAGCCTTTAATTATTCACTAAAACAGAATTGCAATTGAAGTTGTGTCAATTTTGAGCAGTTGGCTTAAGACAGGTTATATTAAGATCTTTACAATGGAGATCTAACAAATCAAGATCTCTACAACTTTTGGACCAGAATTTTCTTATAATACAGTTCAAAGGATATATATAATCAGAAAAAAAATACATATTAATTTCTGTATTGAGTTCGGCAGCTACTTTTACTCATATCACGTCAACAACGCAACTGAACGATGACAAGCTTATATGCCCTCTGTGGAAATTTGTGGGAAAAGCACATAACTTGTAAAGTTTTCAGCCCATCCACCAAATTCGAGAAGTTTCTAGAACTCGCCAAGTTTGCAATATTGGTCAGATTCGTTGCCACGGTTAGTGACCCGGACTTTTAAATTATAACATTGGTTTTCTGTTACGTATTCGTAGCATTCAAGACTTTTCGTATTCAAGATATTTTGAAATGCGCTTACTGATTAGTGTGTATATTTTTCCCGATATTTACGACGCTTTTTACCTGAATGGCAATTTCCCCGATATTGCATGTTCCAGGCATTTCTATGCAAATTGATTTTCACGTGCATTATACAATAGAAATAAATCCATATGAATTCTATTCTTACTTAACAAACATTCAATCGGAAAAGAGAAAAAACTATTTCTCCCCAGCAAGAAAGCAGATTGTTTCGCGTAATGGTCTATTCAGTAAAAAAATTCTTAGAGAATCGCAATTCCTCCTGCCACCGTAACTGTTACGAATATTTTCTTCGTTTACTACAATTACATGAAGTTACATATTTAGTGCATCGGATACCGGCTTTAAACATAATGCCTGCATATGTGTTCAGTTGAGTGTTTGGGGGGCGGGGGATATAATGTTTCCTTTAGGAAATCAAATTCGGCAAATCTGCAAGAGTGAATAAGTGCGGAATTTTGTATAGCTCACTGGATATCTCTCTTATTGATTGTTACTTACCATTAATACATCGTAAAATGTGTAGATAAAGTATTGTGGAGGAGTCAAAATTTTAAATTTGAGTTTTTGTGAGAAGAAAACGTTTCAAGCATACCTGAACACGCGAATCGAACGTTTTTGAGGTGGTGTGGAGCGCGATATTAGATGAACAAACGAAGCATATTGAAAACATTTAGTACGATTATTACTATCAGTAAATACTAGAACCCTATTTATTTTAAACGCGATCGAATGCTCGAAAACAATATACACCCTCGAGAAGGCGGTAGGGTAACTTGCCCTTCAGGGGAGCTAATGATGCCATAAACACAAAAAATTGTATCTCAGC
Organism: Amaurobius ferox; assembly: GCA_951213105.1. Taxonomy (NCBI): domain Eukaryota; kingdom Metazoa; phylum Arthropoda; class Arachnida; order Araneae; family Amaurobiidae; genus Amaurobius; species Amaurobius ferox. The sequence goes on from OX578149.1 coordinate 21,141,037, forward strand.
TATTTTCAATACAGTGATTGGGATTGTTAAGTTTTGTGATCATTGAGCCCTAAATAACCCCATTTATGCATAATTATGTCAAATATTTTCCTATGCTGCCATACTATGAAAACATAAAACTCTTTAATTTCAAAGTTTTCGCTCGAATTTCAGAAAATTCTATCTAGTTCTAGATTTTCTATCTAGTTCTAGGTGTTTCCTCAAAAGAGATTACAGAAAGATAGATGTGGAAAAAATAAACTGTAGTAGAACATAATTAAAACAGATTTTAGGTAAAAAAGATAATTGTGTTCTAACTAATCCAATGTTTTTTCTTGCTTTGTAACAAATATGGGCATTTTTTTTCCTATCAAAATGACCACACTTAGTTTTTCAGTATTTAAAGTTGAGAAGTTATAAATTTATGGATTTGCGAATTTGCTAGATTGACAAGGATATGAATATTTTCATCAACAAAATATAAGCTCGTATCATCAGCTAAGATAATTTTAAAAGCATAAAGAGCAACATAGAGGATATCCTTTATGCAAATTCAAAGAGGAATCGAGCTTAACATTGATCTCTGTGGAACACATGTGTTTATAATTTGATAACTAAAGCGTACATTTTATGACTGGACGAATTGCTTACGATACAATCAGTTAACCATTTTTTTAAATTAAATATTAATAATTCCTCTAATACCAATATGGTCAAGTTTTAATAGGAAACGTCAATGATGAATAGTATCAAAAGCTTTAGACAAATCAAATTAAAAAAAAATACTGATAACCAAATGTTTAATATAAAGGTTGCACTGAATAGTGTAAGTATTTATGTGGTCAATATCGCAAGTTTGTTTTTGAAAACCAAATTGGTTGGGTTTAATAATATTTCTATCTAGGAAACCAACAAGTCTATATATATAACACAAAGTATTTTCTTTTTCAGAAACCTTAGCAAAACATGTTAAGACAGTTATGGATCTATAATTTAGAGTAATTTGAGTATCGCCATTTTTAAAAAAAGACTTTTTCCGAGAAACTTTACAAGCGTTAAAAGGGTGCAGAATGTGGCAAGTTAAGAAAATTAAGTTTTTAATATGAGAAAGCTAAACGGAAATTTTTCTTGAAACGCCCTTTAAAACCATAGACTGTAACTCATTAAAACTCGAGTCTTCCTTTATGTCAAGACGCAATAGAACCTTTAAAACATCATAGGAAATGACCGAAGCCAGAACAAAAGAAATAGAAACATTGTAATAGTAACGGAAGGAATCAGAATAGTGAGGATGTTGTAAGATAAGCTTCGATGGATAAGTAATAAAGTGGTTGTTTAATGCCTCTGCTAGTGTTCCGGTATCTGAAATTTATCGGTCCTCATGTATAAGGCTATCAAAAGAATTTCGACTATTTCTTCTGCCTAAAAGGTCATTTATCTTTGTCCAAGCTTTTTAACAAATGCGTTTGAAAAGAATAGTTGACAATATATTTTTTTCTGCAAGATGAAGTTGCTGATTTAACCAATTCCTATAGTCGTGGAAAAAGTGCCAGTTAATATTTAATTTAGAATATGGTTTATCTTTACTTTAATGCATCGATAATGACTATTTGTTAACCAATATTTTTTATGTTTTATGCGTTAAAAACGAAACATAGGAAAGTGAAGATCATAGGTTATGATTAATTCTGAAGAAAATATATCATATACTATATTAAGAGTTTGGTAGGTAGTAAGATGAGACAAATCAGTATTTTCTGTAACATTCTTAAAAATTTTTATGTTCCAACCACTTAAACATCCGACACTCTTACGAATAGGAAAGTGGAGATTCTTTTCGGGTTACATTTGCACCAGCAAAAATAAAGATCAGAAAAGGATCACTAATATGAAAATCGATGGCACCCGAATGATGGGTGAGACAGTTTGTAACACAAGCATCAAGCAGCGTGCTACTACGTAAAGTAATTCGAGTCCGAAAAGAAATGGTGTTCAAATAAGAAGAAAATAGAATGTGGTTAAATGAATTAGAGGCGCTTGACGATGCATTGGGGTCAATATTGATATCACCAAATAAAAAAGTTATTTGTAGATTATTAGCATGTTCAAGAGCATTCTAAATAATATTTGTGAATGTGTTAACATTAACCATTCTTTAGATATTCTTTCAGAATATTTACTTAGACAAGTAATTGTTTCAATAATATTAAATTTTTAGTTTACAACATAAATGACAACATCACCACCCTCTCTGTGTGAGCGACCCTTTGAGACCACATTGTAAGAGGATAAATAAATGACATCCTTATCATAAGACCATTCTTCAGTTGTGCAAATTATGTAAATTCGATAAATAAAAGATCAAGTACGTTTGCAATATAAGTTAACTTATTAATAAAACTACATGCATTAATATGCAGAATTTACAGTTGATTTTCATTAGCAGGAATATCAATTAAATCATTTAAAGTATAAGTATTAGAACACGTGCTCATGAATATATAAAAAAAAAATCAAACACTTGTCAAAACAAAAAGTAAACACACAAATAGGAAAATTAGAAGCAGCTGAAGCTGATTTTTTAGCAAGCGTTTAAAAGAAATAATGTGTATTATAAGAAATAATGTCATGTAAAGTAAGCTATCATGTAAAGTAATTCGTGTCCGAAAAGAAATGGTCTTCAAATAAGAAGAAAATAGAATGTGGTTAAATGAATTAGAGGCGTTTGACGGTGCACTGGGGTCAATATTGATATCACCAAATAAAAAAGTACGTTGTAGATTATTAGCACGGTCAAGAGCATTCTAAATAACATTTGTGAATGTGTTAACATTAACCACTCTTTAGATATTCTTTCCGAATCGTTATTTAGACAAGTAATTATTTCAATAATATTAAATTTTAAGTAGTTTACAACATAGATAACAACGTCACCACCCTCTCTGAGTGAGCGACCCTTTGAGACCACATTGTAAGAGGTTAAATGACATTCTTATCATAAGACCATGCTTCAGTTGCGCAAAATATGTGAATCCGATAAAATAAGAGATCAATTAAGTTTGCAATATAAGTTAACTTATTAATAAAACTACATGCATTAATATGCAGAATTTACAGTTGATTTTCATTAGCAGGAATATCAATTAAATCATTTAAAGTATAAGTATTAGAACACGTGCTCATGAATATATAAAAAAAATCAAACACTTGTCAAAACAAAAAGTAAACACACAAATAGGAAAATTAGAAGCAGCTGAAGCTGATTTTTTAGCAAGTGTTTAAAAGAAATAATAACAGATTTGAAGTCCTTTGAAGATAATAGATTCTTATTCCTTTGAAGAAGTTATTCGGTGTGCTTCTTCGCCTTCCTCTTTTCGTAAGTATGTCTTAGCCCTGACAAGCAGGACGAGATTGCGAAGATATACAATATGCAAATTTTTGCCAAACTCTAGAATTGTACTAATCTTCGTTTTTGCGGATGCAGCGAAATAAATATCAGATAACATAAAAAATGCAAACTTCTATTTACTTAAAATAAATAAATAAATAGGAAGGAATTGTTCTACAGATTCAGTTTAAACATCGTTGAAAAGTACGTTCTTTGAACTTTTTGATGGTGTCGAGGTGATATTTTTGATCGCCAAGAAACCGATTGTGTGAAAATTGTTCAAAATCGCGCTAAAATATTAAATAATGGAAAGACTAATACGAATTTTAAAAAATCTCGCATCGTTCCGGCTCATGAAGTAACTGTGTACCAAATTTCATGGCTGTATGACGCTTAGATTTCCGGCATATATATGTATATATATATATACACACGCAAATAACAAAATAAAAATATAGAATGATTGCGTTTATGGGGTTGCAGATAAGTCAAGGGGGACTGTGACCCCTTTTCCTAGTTAGAAGCTAGCTTTGACTTCTACAAAACACTCCCAGAAACACTGCACGCCCGAAACAACAATCGAACGTGTCCGTGGGGATAAAATGACCGAATCCCAGACAACACCTAACATGGAAAAGTAAAAATGAAAAATTTACAAACCAACCAAACAAGAAACAGGAATAAGTTGCTACAAAGTCAAAAACTAATCGGAGAGGAAGATCAATGAGACACGAAACAGTGGACGACGAGTGCTTACAGTAAAAGAGATATAGAATATATTTTGGACAAGAGTGGAGTTGTTTTCCAGCAAATCTAAAAAATTAACATAATTTCCATTACTGTATCTTATACAAAAAATATCATAATAGTGTTTGATAAATTCTTAATTTTTAACTTATATATATATATATATATATATATATATAAATTGAAGGATTTTAATCGAAAATTATGCATAAACTACTGTATGTACAAAAAAACCCATCTCTAGCATATCTGTTACAAATGAGTAACTATAGGCCAAGACTAAGGATAAAGACAGAAGGTAACATATCACTACAATGGAAAGGGGGATGAGAAGAATATTAGGATTCAAAAATCACAATTAAAAGTATATAAAAGTAAATAAAAATAAAACTCGGCAAAAATGAGAATAGGCAATAATAATCAGCTCAAGATAAGAGATTAAGAATAGAGAACAATCAATTGAAACTACACAAAAAATGGCGGTTAGTTCGAAATTGCATTCTCATCAGGACAGCCATACAATTCGAATTAAAACCGATAGAATAGCCAGTTTCTGACAATGGCGATAGTATTTAACTATAGACACCATTGGAACTGTCTACTGGCTAGTGGAAGGAGAAAAATAAATCAATTGAATTACAAATCTAAAAAATAAAACCTCCTCGAACAGAAATATGAACTCAAAAGCATTGCACCACGTGTAAGATAAACTAGTGACTGAGCATTTCACCTCACTTCGTCAATGCTAGTGGGTCCCGGAATGAATACATTTGAACGATACATAATATGTATGGAAACTTTCAAAAATAGCAATCAGTATAGGACTCAGGACAAGTGGAAAATAGTCATTCGAAAATAGTAAACAGTATTAGACTCAGGCCAAGTGGTAAGTTAGGTGATAAGAATGGGTGAATTCTCAAAAATGAGTTATCCAATCAAAGATAAATAAAGCATGTGTAAAGTTATTACGTGGTATTTGAAATTATTAATAATATTATTTACAAATACTTCCGGATATTGGTAATTTTGACAAATGCGTTTAAGATTATTGATGTGGAGAAAGTGAAACCGAGGATCAGAAAGACGATGTATTCGAAATAGCTGGTTTAAAATGATGTTTCTAAACAATTGAATAAAATTACAAGATTGATATGAAAGCAGCTTTATGATAGTGAAGTTGTAATAATCTTTTTTATCATAGAGATTGGTGATTACATGATTATTGAGGGTATCTAAATTTAGGTCTAAAAAATTAACAGTTTGACTAACGCTAGGCTCATTAGGAATTAATTCTAGGTTAGAAGGGTAAAAATCAATATTAATGGGATAGGAATCATCAATGATAATACAAATTAAGTCGTCAACATATCTATATATAATATATGAAATAGAGTTAAAATGACATTCATAATAATAAAAATATAAGTTAGCGAGAATACTACTACTACAGCCACCTTGTGGTACACCAGATGTTTGTAAATAAATGTTATCACCTTGGATAATATAATTGTTGTATAACACAAAGTGCAAGAGCATAGGAAAATTTTTGACATTAAAAGCAACATGATTGGAAGATATATAGTCATGATAAAGAGAGATAATAACTTTATGTAAATCTTTAATGACAATATTATTAAATAGGTCTTTAAAATCAAAGGTTTGGAAACCAAGAATTTGTGGAAACTTGCTAAGGTGATTAACTAAATCAAAGCTATTGTTCAAAATGAAATATCCTGAATTCCTGAATTTAAGAGATTCATTAATTATATTTAAACAGTTAAGCAAGTACTTACTAGCTGTAGTGGTAAAGGTATTATGTCCACAAGTGACTGTTCTAAAACTGAGAGGTGATTTGTGGAATTTAGGAACCAAAGTAACATAAGGAAATTTAGAAAACTTACAATTAATATTTAGTTGTGTATATAATTTTAGCATTTTAGTTTTGATTTGGATAGACTGATTATTAATGGGTTTAAAAATTTGATTATTTTTTAAGTAATTCTGTAACAGAGAAACATAATATTTTTTACAAATGATGGCATAATTATTAGAAGCTTTATCTACATAAGTTATGACAAAATGCTGTTGTAGTTTTTTAATAGCAGATAGGAGTTGTTTATAAGGATACCTAGGCTTCGTAAATTTAATGTTTATAATAACATTTTTAAGTAGATGTAAGGTAGTATACTTCCATAGATTGAATGCTTCAATAGGAATGGAATGTGAACAAGCAAGTTGATATATGAATTTATCAAAATCAAATGATAGAGACTGAAGAAGATGTTTAGGGTGATGATATATATATATATATATATATATATATACAGAGATATACATATATATATATATATATATATATATATATATATATATATATTGGTGTACGTGTTTTCAATTTTCTGTCTCCTGAAATGTAAGCTGTAAAAGCCGAATATGTAAGCTGTAAATGTTAATCAGTTAATCTCACTTACCTAGATATTATAAATTAGTGAATTATATCAAATACGTATTATCATGTATTATATCTATGCACACTGAGTATATAGTGTATTGATACATCTGTATCGATACTCCCATCAATAGTTCGTAGAAAAATTAATATGTCGGACATAACAGATTTTTTGAAGTGCGTCTACTAGTTTGTGTCTATATTTTTCTGCATTTCTACGACACTTTTTTCCTGAATGGCAATTTTCCCGATATTACCTATTTCACATATTTCTATGCAAATTAACTTCCACATGCATTATACAAAAGAAATAAACAGATATTAATTCTTTTCTCACTTTGCAAACATTGGAGCGAAAAAAGAAAAACTATTTTCTTTTTCCCAGCAAGAAAGCAGATTATTTCGGATAATGGTCCATTCAGGAAAGAATTTCTATAGCAGTTTATCCTTTGACCGTAACTGTTACGAATCTTTCCTTCTGATTATTGAAATTGCATATGAAGTTACATATTTCGTGCTTCAAGTCTCGACTTTAAACGTAATGGCTACATTATGTTTTCCGGGGAGTGTTAAAGGTATAATGCTTCCTTTGGGTAATCAAATCCGTGAAATCTGCTAGGCTGAAAGGCGAATTTTAATAGCTCACGGGGTATCTATCTCTCTTATTGAATATTTAACCTCGCAAAAATGTACGAAAGTTTTAAACCAAAGCTCGACAGTAGAAGTTTTATTTTATTATTTACTAGCGTATAACTGTACTTTGTACGATATATATAATACAAAGAAGCTTATTATAATTTGCGGTAAGCATTTAATATTTTGTTTTTCTTTTTGAATTTTTTGAGTGATTTTTGGATGAGATTTCCTATGGGGAAAGAATAAATAAACAGACAGCTTACAATTTACATAAATACTAAATGACATAGAGATAAATAACATTTATGCATAGCATATTCTAATCGAATCTGTCAGTAAAATTTCTCACTATTTTAGGTAGAGATATACGAAACTCAGCTGTTTCTAGTAACAAATAACCTAATATTGCCACTCAATAAAAACAAATAATTAAAATTTTGCTGTTGCTCAATAAGTAATTCGGCCGCTCCAATCTTTAGGTGACACTGGTCCCACCCACGTCGATTTCGCAATAGAAAATTTTGTCAGCCCGGCAACCAATCAAACTTTTGTTAACTTGACGACATGGGAACTAAGTTTTGTCATTCGGGATATCACGGTCCAGAGTAGAGCTACCATAATAGAGCTCCTATATATAGGATCACAAGTCCAGAGTAAAAATTGAGAGCAGTTGCCATAACATAAAAAGTTTTCGCATTATCACAATTAAAAATTGCTTTTTAATTTTGAAGTGGCAATATCCAGACGTAAACAACTTCCACAAAGATTTTAAATTGTCTGTGCACACAGGAACGAGCAACGTCTAAGGAAATTTAGTGACAGACAGGTTCGATCCTACTTGAGAGCCCGAAAACAAAATGCTTGCATTCTTAATTCCCCTGTTGCTATATGTACAGTACCAAATAAAAGTAATGTCAGTCATGCCCAGAATAAACATCCTCTCCCCTGGCTTTAATAGCTAGAAACAGATTTGGGTATTTAAACCAGGGGTCGACGATAGCAATCCCAGAAATTGGAAAAAACCGGCACTGGCTAAAATGTCCTTGGTTATAATGAGGTATTATTACAGCCGTCGTACGAAAATGTGGATCCTTATATATAGTTTTGGAGACTGTTTAATGTATAAAAAATACCTCTTTTGATTACGTTAACTGAGAAATTGATTACGTTATGATTGGGAAAAACATACAATGAAATGAATGAAATGATTGGGAAAAACATACATTGTTACAACGGTTTTCTGTTACGCTTTCGTATCATTAAAGTCTTTTCGTATTCAAGATATTTTGAAATGCTCTTACTGATTAGTGACTATAATTTTCTCGATATTTACGACGCTTTTTCCCTGAATTGATTACGTTATGATTTTGATTACGTTAACTGAGAAAGTTATGTATTATCAGTTAAATAAATGTATTCTTTGGCTGCTTAAATTCTGTGTGTGTGCTTTTCCTTGGCAGTTAGGCTTTAATTATTCACTTAACCAGAATTACAATTAAAGTTGTGTCAATTTCTAGAAGTTGGCTTAAGACAGGTCATGTTAAGATCTTTACAAGGGTGACCAAACATATTAAGATATCTACAACTTTTCTACCAGAATTCTTTTATAATACAGTTTAAAGGGTATATATAATTAGAAAAAAATTACATATTATGTTCTATATTGAGTTCGGCAGCTTCTTTTACTCATATCACGTCAACAACCGAACTGAGATAAGCTTATATGCCCCCTGTAGAAATTTATGAGGAAAGCACATAACTTTTAAAGTTTTAAGCCAATCCACAAAATTCGAGGAGCTTCTAGAACTCGCCAAAATTCGCCAAGTCTGCAATATTAACCAAATTCATCGCCAAAGTCAAGTAGCCCAGACTTTTAAAGTATAACAATGGTTTTCTGTTACGTTTTCGTAGCATTCAAGTCTTTTCGTATTCAAGATATTTTGAAATGCTCTTACTGATTAGTGACTATAATTTTCTCGATATTTACGACGTTTTTTCCCAGAATGGCAATTTCCCCGATATTGTATGTTTCAGTCATTTCTATGCAAATTGATTTCCACGTGCATTATACAAAAGAAATAAATCCATATGAATTCTATTTTTACTTAACAAACATTCAATCGGAAAAGAGAAAAAACTTTTTCTCCCCAGCAAGAAAGCAGATTGTTTCGCTTAATGGTCCATAGTAAAAAAATTCTTAGGGAATCGCAATTCCTTCTGCCATCGTAACTGTTACGAATTTTTTCTTCGTTTACTGCAATTGCATGAAGTTACATATTCCGTGCTTCGTATCCCGGCTTTAAACATAATGTCTGCATATGTGTCCAGGGGAGTGTTTGGGGGGGGGGGTATAATGCTTCCTTTGGGAAATCAAAATCGTCAAATCTGCAAGAGTGAATAAGTGCGGAATTTTGTATAGCTCACTGAATATCTCTCTTATGGATTGTTACTTTCCCTGCATACATCGTAAAATGTGTAGGGAAAGTATTGTGGAGGGGTCAAAAATTTGAATTTGAGTTTTTTGCGGAAGCGAACGTTTCAAGCATACCTGAACACGCAAATCGAACGTTTTTGAGGTGGTGTGGGACGCGATACTGGTTGAACAAACGAAGCATATCAAAAACATTTAGTACGATTATTACTATCAGTAAATACTAGAATCCCATTTATTTTAAACGCGATAGAATGCTCGAAGACAACATGCACCTTCGAGAGAGTGGCGGGGGTAACTTGCCCCTCAAGGGGGCTGATGATGCCATAAACACAAAAAATGTATCTCAGCTATTTTTAATACAGTGATTGAAATTGTTAAGTTTTGTGATCATTAAGCCCTAAATAACCCTATTTATGCATAGTTATGTCAAATATTGTCCTATACTACCATAATATGAAAACATAAAACACTTTAATTTCGAAGTTTTCGCTCGAATTTCAGAAAATTCTATCTAGTTGGATCCATGCATGCTACAAGTCACAATACTCCAGCAGTCTAAAGAATTATCTTAAATTACCCTACACTTTCCCACCGCAATGAACCCTTAATTATTTTTATTTGATTAATTTGAGACAAATACTTCAAATATAAATCGCCTTGAAAGACTTGAAATTATATAAAACGAATACAAGAAATATTCTTCCAATTTAAAAAGACAATAGTTAATTAGAAGTTTTCTCGCTTACTCTTCTCTCTAAGGAAATGAAAATGACAGAACTCGTAATCAAAACTTGCCTATTCTTAAACAAAAAAAAATCTTTAAAACTTTTGTTCGATGTTTAAAAAGAGACTAAATTCACAAAAACATCAGATTTTCTTGATATTTCACTTTCAGCAACTCTTTAAGAATACTTTTTCAGGGAAATGAGATGAAGAAATTCTTTTTCTGGGGATATCATACATGTTAAACTTTTTCGTGTTTCCCTGATTATTTTTATCTCTAACGACTAATGAATTACACGTGGGAAAAGATAAGCAAACTAGTTGTTAAAGGATATAAAAATCATGACTTGTGGAATAGTTAACTGAAATTTCTCGAACAATATTTTTTCTAAGAAGTTTCTTAAAAACTAGTGCTATATAAGAAAAACTATAGCCCTTGTTCTGAACTTGATTCAGAACTCCAGATCCACTTAGGAGATAACTTTTTATTTCACAATAGAAAAAAAAATCTGATGTGGACAGCACATGACTTTCGCTACAGATATAAATTGATTTTCCCTCTCTTTCTTTCGTAATTCATTAAATTGAGTTTAATTGCGCAAAATGACATGGATAATAATTTGAAATGACATTAAATTCGCAGTTTTAATTAAATTTTTGGCTTTCCTTTAATGACTGGACGTATTGTCAAAGGCGAAGTAGCACAAATGCGAAAAAACTAAAATATTTCGAGAACGGTTAGTCTTAAAGCTCCCCCACCCCGCCACCAATTCCTCTCAATTTTTTTAAAATGAAACGTCCTAGGGTGTGGAATATGGAATAAGTCTATTTCAGTTGATTGGAAAAGTGTCACGTAACATATTATCAGTCCTCTATTATGAGTAGGGTCCCCAATGCTTGTTTGGGCCGAGGGCCTTGTGCTCGCATACATTCAAATACAGACTCCTAGTCAGAGCAATTCTCTAACAATGTTCAACAGCTTTGATATTGCCTTTTCCCTACTATATCGCTTTGTTGTCGAGTTTATTATCATATATTTTAAATTATCAGCTTGAAGGCGCTGCAATCACTTTTATTCGATCGGATATGGTCACCTAAATCCCTGATCAAGTCATTTAGATCCATATGTGTACACATTTGTAAAGAACCTTGCTGCCCCAACCGGAATATAGAACCCTGGATCTCCGAACTGGCCAGCCGACGCTCTACCGTTGTGCTACTGAGACGGAATTGCAAGCTCTTATTGCCGAAGTGGACTCTGCACATTAAGTCTATATATTCACGTAACGTGTACACTAACGTGTATATTACCTTTCCTTACAAAGTTATTGAGTGCTACTTCTTCAAAATGACCATCAAAATTACCTCATAGATATAGTTTTAGAATAACACCTTCACTGATCCAACCAAACAAATAAAAGTTGTGATCAAAACTTCCCAAAAAATCTTCGGCCAATCAACAACACACAATGTTGTTCTTTTATTCCATTTTTATATTTCTATATTCAGTACTTGCGTTTTTCATAAGGGATAGAGGGGGATGAAAAGACACAGATGAAAGATTATTTTTCTGTATTATAAATGTAATTTGTTCCTTCTGGTTTGCTACGCGATGGAAGTACGTGAGTACGTGACATACATGGTTGTCAGTTTTATTGCCAAACTTTACTAAGTAATTTTTTTTCGGCAAATCAAACGAGATGGAATATATTTGAATTTAAACGTTTTATATATTTATTATTTATATTTTTTATTGGAATTTAAACATGGAATAGAAAGTTATTCTATACATGCGGTAAAGCTAACGTAAATGCACTGTGAAAACTATTACTGTCTAATCACACAATTTTGTTTTCATACATCCATTATAATGCATACAATTGCTAAATGGTTTTCATAGAAACAAATTCACTTTTAAATATCCCAATTAGTAATATATTTTGTTGAAATGTGAATAAACATTATTAAAATTTTGAATTTTAATTATAAAATCTGTTGATTTTTACTCAAACTATTGATTTGAAAGAAATCTGTAGTTTTGAATTAATAATGGCGTTTAAAAGAAGTTTTTAATTGGTGATTATATAACTTAGAGGAGGCTTAAACTTTTTCCTATGCCGTTTCGTGTATGTTTTGGGAAGTCCCCCTATTAACAGGTTCTATAGTTCTATAGACTATGAATTTAAGGTCGTAGCCTCGCATGAGACAGAGGGTGTTTAACTTTCAAATCTTTTCAATATCATAGCTATAATTCTAATTATCTTTCTAATCATTCAAATTAATTTTGAATAATAAATTAAGATTAACACCATTTTGTTTCTAATTAAACGGAAATAAATAGACTTCAAACTACTTTTAACAGACAGTTTCAAACTTTAAAACAGGACAAAAACACCTGTGACCAGGTCTTGTTTTGCAGGCCAATTAAATTACTTTATCGGTATATATCATATACTAGTAGCGATTACCCGATGTTGCTCGAGATTTGCCATGCAAAACTGTGATAAAAAGTATACCGGAACATATAGGGCCGTGAATCTTATACATTGTTTTTTCACTGTGAAAGATATAAATTTATGCATTATGTAAGAAAAAAATGGATCTAATTGGCCATTCTTTGGTCAATCAGATCCATTGGATTATACATACATACTTTTCTTCTTTATATATATATAGATAGATATATTTATATAATATATATAGCATTGCATTATATAAGTTATAGCTGCATAAGAAAGAATCTTCCTCATAAAATGCTGATATATAAATAACCATTTTAATAACCACCTTTACAACATAGTTGAAAAGTATTTATGACTTTGTTCATTCATTCTGTCTGTCCGCTAGCACGATAACTGTCGTATAAATGACTTTATCAAAAGGAAATTTTAGTATGTTGTTCAGACGGTCTATGGGACCTATGGGAATATAAATGAATAATATCATCCAATTAGTTTTGGATTTAACCAGGGTTGAAAAAATAAAATACATTGAACCCTGTGGGACCTAATTTTTCAAATATTTTTAAGCGAATTTAAAATTCACAAATTGCTTCGAAAGTTTTAGGAAATATTCAAATTATCCCATAAAATATATAAAAAAAATGTTCAGCAAAATATATTCGCAGTAGTTTTTTAAATAACAATTAAAATAATAATTAAACCCTTTATATGAAGAGATCGCGTGACCATAATATGAAGAGATCACGTGACCCACTTCGAAATAAAATATGGCATCCATCTTGTGTCGAAATCGTAATTTTTAAAATTATTTTTGATTTATATTTAGTGTCGTATCCGTCCTAAAACCGCTTTATTTTTGCTTAATTTCTGTGCATCTGTATTCTGAAACAGCATAATTACAATATATTTGAGTTTAAATGATCAATCAATACCATCCATATTGTGTCAAACTTGTGATTTTAAAAGTTCTTTTTAATTTAAATTTAGTGTTGTATAAGTCCTAAAACCTCTTTATTTTTGCTTAATTTCTGTGCATCTGCATTCTGAAACAACACAATTACAATATATTTGAGTTTAAATGATCATCAGACTTTGATTATTTCTACAACCAACCCTAATTTTTACTTAGAGAATGCAAACTGATTAGGCTGTAAGATGAGTTGTATAAGAATTGTTGAATTTCTTTAATGCAAAATTATTTTGTTCAGCAGTCTGCAATATAGATCATATGAATAAAACATTCCTTGATTTTACATAGAGAAACAGACGATTTAATGGCAGACTTCTTCGATGAAGTTTTATGCATAGAGTTAAATTACATTGGTCTCCATAGTTTTAAGTTTTTAAGTAGAATATATTATTGTAGTACTAGGATGAATGAAATAAAAATGTATGAATGAAATATTTGCTACTTTTACACAGAGAGCGAGGTCCTTCCCGGCCGTCCAAATAGTTGCTCTTAGTCCTCTGGACGAGTCGGACGGTCTGGGTCTTCAACAGAGAGCGAGGTAGGGCGCAGTAGCCGCCCAGTTGTTAGCCGGTTAGCGGCCGAGAATTGCACTCGGTAGGCCCGGGTTCGATTCCCGCCGCTGCCAAAACTGCCGACGTATTCACGCAGAGTACGATCATGTTAAACATGTGGGTCCGTAAGTTGTTCTGAGAGGTTGCTGGTAGGAGAAGAAGAGTACGGTCCCTGTGGATGCCTCCACCACTGGGTTCCGGTCTAAATTGGGTGACACTTCCTGGCCGTCCAAACAGTTACCTTACACCTTTCTGGTAGGACGGACGGTCTGGGTCTCAATAACAACAACAGAGAGCGAAGCGATTTATATTTCGATGACGTCATTTGAATCAAGTTCGTTTTTTTCGATGAAGTTTTAAATTTTCAAATATAATTAATTATTGCAGTATTGTGATATATTACCGCTGAATGCATCGCATTTTAGAGATGTTTGAATAAAATTAAAGTTGGAAAGTGTTTCATAATCAATGCTTTATGCATGATTGATCTTTTTTGTGATTTCTTAATACTTTTCGTTGTTGAGTACGCCTGTGAGAAATAAACCACGGTGATAGTTTCCATTTAAATTCATATTTCAAAACTGCGATTTTCAAAAGTGACTAATACGTTCAATAAACTCCCGCAAAACTCAGAGATTTAATTGACTTTCATGTTAGAACCAACGATTTCCAACCTTTTTCGTAGAGAATCATGGAGTTAGAGAGTAGAACTCTTAGGAAAAAGTTTCGTTTTCCATCAATATCTCGACAACCCCTGATTTTAGAAACTCGAACTTGGACTAAATTTGTTGGGGGCTATTTTAAAGCTACCTACCAAATTTCATTAAATCCGGTTCAGCCGCTCTCCCGTGATGATGAAACAAACGAAAGTGTCGTTTTTCATTATTAACTCGAGAACCACTGGCCGTAGAAACTCGAAACAGGGACTAAATTTTAAGTGGGGCTATTTCAAGACTACCCACCAATTTTCATGAAATTCGATTCAGCTATTCTCCCGTGATTTTGGATCATGCATACATACATACGTACATACATACATACATACATGCATGCTTTTCTTCTTTATATATATAGATAAAAATTAGCTGCAGTGTGGCTCAACTCAATTTTCTTATACCTGAATCCTTTTTAAACAGCTTATGATTTTACAAAAAAAATTTTGAAAAATCTATACCGCTATCCCAAATAGTTATAATTATATCATGTTACCCTTCATTTTATAGGGTTTTAAAAAATCATTCGATTGATACCCAGTTATAGAATTTAACCTCTCAGGAGGGGGTAGATACCTCCACCCCCCACCCCCCACCCGAGGGAGACTAATAACATCACGAATTCAAAAATTGTATAGCGGAAAGTTTTCACTACAATTATTGAAACTATTCAGTTTTGTGGTCATTAAGCTATAAACAACCCCTTTCATTCATGATTATGTTAAATTTTGCCCTATGCTGCCATAATAAAAAAATATATATAAAATTTCGAATAAATGTCGAAGTTTTCGCTCGAGTTTTAAAAAATCCTATCTCGTTCTATATTTTTCGTTATCAAACCAGAATGTAAAGTTTCGTGAAAATTTATTAATATTTGTGGCAGCTCTCATGTGCAAGAAGTCGACTACAGATACAGTCTTGCACTCAAAATATTCGAAACGTATTCAGGGGATTCTAAAACATATATTGGCATCAAAATCTCAAGAAAGTAAATATTTTGACAGCAAACCTTCATCTCTTCGCTGTTTATAAAACAAGTTTGTTCACAAATGTATAAAAATATATTTTTAATTCCAAATAAATGCATGTGGCTTGGTTTTTCTGTCAACTCCACAACTTGTGGTTTGTGGAAACCCCAGGCCGTCCGACTCATCCAGAGGACTTAGAGTAACAAAATGGACGACCGGAACTTGTGGTTTGTGACAATTTAAACAAGAAAGATTAATCATGCATAAAGCATTAATTATGAAATACTTTCCAACTGGATTGCAATTCTACTTAAACATCTCTGAAATGCAATGATTCATAGATGATATTTTTTTATTTATCACAGAACTACAATAATTTATTTCACTTGATAACTTAAAACTTCATCGAAAAATAATGAACTTTATTCAAATGACGTCATCTAAATATAAATCCTCTGATTCTCTATGTAAAAGCCGTGAATATTTCATTCATGCACTTTTATTCCAGACTCCAGAGTTAAATAATTTTGCGTGAAAAAAATTCAGCAATTCTTATACAACTCATCTTACAATCACTTGTTTTCACATCCGCATCCATTAAAATTAGGCTTCGTTGTAGAAATAATCAAAGTTTGATGATAATATAAACTAAAAAAAATTGTAATGCAAAAGCGCAGAATATAGTTGCACAGAAAATATGCAAAAATAAAGCGGTTTTAGGACGGATGCAACACTAAATATAAATTTAAAAGAAATTTAAAAATCACAATTTTTACTTTAGGAAAAAAATATAGATGCCATATTTTATTTTGAAGTGGGTCACGTGGATCATAGTATATGGGTCTAATTATTATTTTAATTTTTATTTAAAAAACTACCGAACATATTTTGTGGAATTTTTTCTTCTATATATTTTATGTGATAATTTGAATATTTCTTAAAATTTTCGAAGTAATTTGTGAATTTTAACTAACAAAATGTTTGATAAATTAGTTTCCATAAGGTTCAATGTATTTCAATTTTTCAACCCGAGTTCAATTCAAAACTAATTGGGTGATTTTATTCACTTCTATTCCCATATGTCCCACAGACCGTCACAACAATATACTAAAATTCCATCTTGATAAAGTCATTTTTACGGCAATTATCGTGCGAACGGACAGACAGACAGGATGAAGAAAGTAATAAACACTTTTAACTATATTGTAAAGTGTTAATAAAAGTTATTCGCAACACCACCATTTGACAACACCTTTTCTTTAGTGTTATTTATTTCTTCCAGAGATGGCGTTTAGTCTTTTTCGGAAAATTGTGATGGAATAAGAATGATCGCATTCCCAATCAAAATTTGACAAAGTAAACGCTTTCTATGAATTTACCTGATGTTGATGGGAGGTTTGAATCAAAATACATTATTTGTCCACATCATTTGCATCTTGCTCTTCATTTATGTTTCTTTCCCTTTAATGTTCTTTTATTCCATTAACGAATTCTTTATATTTCTCAATTTATCGCACTCCTTCCTTCTTTCTAACTGCGGCGTTGTTTCGTTGGAAAATCGCCTTTATAAAATAGCCGCTGATCATAAGAACACCACTTACTAGATTATAGAGTATGATATTTTAGGAAATGCATCATGTGAGGGAATACAGAATAAATACAAATATTAGTTACATTAAATATAACTTTTATTTTAAAAACACATATTAACTTAATAGTTAATTTCAACACAATAGTTCGCTATCGCGAATATTATAATTGAATCCCTCTCCCTAATAGAATTCGATTGTTATTTAAATTTCGTAATTAATTTCTTTTATATAATCAATTGATTTTTAAGTCTAACCTCTGGTACCATTCTTCTGTGGAGAGAAATCTTCAGGGTGCACAGCTCTCTTTAGAGATGTTATTTCTTTGCACTCAAAAACGAATTCTTAACTTCTGCTTTTCCGCGTTCATCACAAGAGTCGGACAACGCCCCTAGCTTTGCCCCATAGGCTGCAATTTGGTCTTGATACGTAGAAGACTGCAATAAATCTCGTGCGTGTCCGGGCTCCTCCGGGTCATTGGATCAATCCTTTCCAAAGGGTTGGCGAAAATTGGAGGCGCCAGTACACTTGCAGGCGATCCATTTTTATTTAAAAATCCATAGCATCTTTTGCAAGTTCTTACGGTCTTCAGCTGGTCCCTTCCAAATCAGAGTTTTGGAATGTTCAAAATGTTTCCAGAGACGGAGGGTGGTTAAGTTTCCTTAAGAATGAAGTGGCGACAAAAAATTCCAACTCTGTTCCACGACAGTAGCTCGTTTTGTTTTTATAATCCGTTTTGTACGTTGCTTGTCCAAATTTTCAGTAACCATGTATCTCAAATATCTTTCGACTCTCTTCAATATGCACTTTTCTTTCTTTCAGGTACAATGTTTAAAGTCATAACATTTGCAATGCTTGTATAATAGTTTTATATTTTGAAACCCAACAATTTATTTGGCGCCCATAGTCATTTATTTATATAGACAGAGATTGTTTTGACACGCGACAATAGTAATTTATTTATATATAAGGAAGGTCCTTCTCTCTGTCTGTATTTAAATGGACAAACTTGATGAAATATGGCCAACTTGGAGATTTTGATCATGGTGCCAAACGGACGAAATGTCATCTAAATTGCAAAAAATACATCAAATTAATAATTTAATTATTAAAATATTTTAATATATGGACTATATTGCTTACTGCGGATACTATTAATATTCATCATTCCATGGGACTTCTATTACCCGGACGGAGATTCACCTGAAGATTTAGAGTATCAGTTCTCCGGCTGAGAAAAGAAAAGACTCCGGAATAAAACAGAGACGACGAGGCACTCCAGCCTACCTTACAGAGGCAGTTGCATACCCGACATGCAATGAGCGCACATGCAGGACCACCAACGGGACACCAGGCAATCACCCCTGTCGGACGGGGCCCAGTGCAACCAGTTTTTGCGAGAAGCGCAGATGGAGACGGTTGATATCCCTACCCAAACAAACAGACACCCTCACATAAAGAAACCAGCCGGGCAATCCACTCCACTGCCAAAACGGCGACGCAGCAGCACCCACAGCTTTTATTTAAAACCAACATGGTACAAAACAAAATGCCATAAATGATCGACAGGACCACTGCATAACGTGCGCAAAAAGAAAGGAGAACGAAACAAGTTTCAAAATTAACAAACATTGAAAGAACTTCAAAATATTAACAAAATTATATAAACAAGTCAATAGTAACCACAAATTATAATAACAAGAACTATTATCAGCAAAAATTCTAATGGGCCTCTACTTGGAATACTTGGATCCAAAATCAAATTATAATAAAATTTCATTGCTTGAGAAAAAATAAACAGTTTCCATTTTTGGTAAACACAAAGTTAATTATTTTCCAAAACGATTCAAAAACATTTTAAAAACCGTCACTGTTACGTATCAATATATAAGTTGATGGAAATTAATGAAGGCATTTATTAAATTTAAATGTACATAACATATATGTTAATCGAACTAACGTCGAGAGAGAATAACGTACTGAAAACAAATCACAACCCTTTAAAAAAAAAAATTCTAACATTCCCCTCTACTGTTGCCACGACAGATAAATTTGATCACAGTAATGTGATCACATTTATCTGCTGCTGGGCTAGTCGAGTGGTCTGGGTTTTCGACAGTCCGTGAGAGAGTCCGTTCATTGAACTACAACAGTGGTGTTTTACCACACGTCCTTTACGGGATGCAAAAAAATCTCGTGATGCATATAATATAGAAGTTTTGTACACTACATAATTTAATTGCATCAGGGGAAATCTTAAAAACTTGATCCATTTTTGAGATTTCCCCTCTTTTCTTTTTTCCAGTGAATTTTCATATCTTTTTCCAGTCATTTTAGAATAAAAGACGTCATACAAAGCATTCTCCAATGCAAAGCTTGAGTTTTGATCATATGTCCCACATTGCTACATTCTATATGACCAAGAAATCACCAAAATAAATATGAACGTATTCATAAATTAAGGAGAATCCTTGATCCCAGAAATATTCATATGAATATTGTAATTAATAAAAAAATGAATATATAATTGATTCTTTGATTGAACGTCAAACAAATTAAATAAATTATTTACTCTATGAGTAAATACATCTGTATGGGAATGTGATCGTAACCACCTGACTGTCATCCGTCTTTTTCAATTTAATGGTGTTTTTGTTTATAGTAAATAAATTATGCTATATTATAGCCGAAATTTAAATTTAGAATAACATTAAAAAACTGTAGGTAAGTTTACTAAAGTTTTGGCGCTTAAACTCGCAGAAATGTGTACATAATAAATTTTTGATAGTTTATGTTGACTAACATAGACTAAAGGAATTACGTAATCAATTGTACACCTGCGATGTTTTCAACCCAAACGATAAGGTGTTTAGCAGGTGATAATACGACAGGATTCAACCATATAAAATCGTACAAAGACATCATCTAGAAATAAATTCGTTCCTGCCGTTGTTTTTATTCTGTCGGTTCATGGTGTGGGACATATTCATTACGATATAGTTATACTCATACTTATTTTCGGCTCATAATACGAGGATACCTAAACACACGACGTTCAAGAAACTTGTATGTTTACTTAACTAGGACATTCACACAATATAATTTTATGAGCATTTTTTAAACTTCTTTCTTAAGTTTGGTAACTGCTTTAGCGAATTTACTTCTAATAGTTTCAATTCTAGACTCTTAATTTGTACTGCCTATATTTTGTTTGGTGTGTAAACAGTATATTGATATATATTATGTAAATAAGTAATCATTAATTTTATGTTGGCTGCCAAGATCGTAGCACTACTGGGGACCTGAAGGGGTTTTTTAACTTTGATAAACATTGATGTAAGTAATATGTAAGCATTTTAATAAATAATATATAATAATGATATAAATAAATAATAAATCTTAAAAATAATGTCTCAAAATATTTTTTTAATTTTCATGCATTCATTTATATACTAGCTACGGTTGCTAACTGCAGGTTTTTTGACTTATCAAAATATAACAACCCATTTTGGTACTTATCGGTTATAGGGACCATTGGTTAGCGAATGCTTTTCCGAGTTGTCGCCAACACGAACATTGGTGATATAATCCAATACGAGAAATTCACTGCAAACACAATGATTAAAATTTAATATATAATGGGGTTTGATCAACTTTACTTAACAAAAAAATATTGTATTACATTGAAATTTGTGGCAGCCAAAACTCAGCTATTGCCGATAAAATTTCCTTAAATTTTAATACTGGTAACTCTTTGCCACATAAATTCTGTGAGATATGAGTTCAAGTACTGTCTCGCAGTGCCTCTATGCTTTTTAGGTACTTACATATTATCCTGTTGACCATTTCAGTCGAAATCGAAACTGTCCCCAAAAGGTAGATTTTGCGTCAATAATTGAAAACTGTGACATCACAACACACTGTGCAAACCTTTGTCACTAAAGCGGAAGTCATCCATTTTTGCTTTGGTAAATGTGCATATTAAAGCGTGTTTTTTTTTTCTCTGCCAGTAAAGTTATTAAAATTTGGGACTTGCCTACTACAGAAGGTCATGCAGTGACCTATTTTCAACATTACAAAATTCTGGCATCCCAAAAATGTGTGTTAATGGCCATGATATGGGTCTTTATGTGAAAATAGACAAACAGTGGCAATGGAATGTGAAAGACTGTCAGAAACGTGTAGCCATTAGAAAAGACATGTGGTTTGAGGGATCCAGACTTTCATTTTGCACTACGCTTTATTTACAGCTGGACTAGTTGTAATTGAATTTCAAATTGTCTCGTCGACAATGCCAATTTGTGTGAAAGATAGATGAGATAATACGTGAGTAGTAAGACTGTATGTGTTAATACTTACGTATTATCCCTTATCCCGTCATTCGTGTCAGGGTCAGTTTGTGTTAAGTGTTTTGTTGGCATCTTCATCCCATGAAAATGTAAGCAAAGTTTTTTTTAAATGTAAACAAAACTTTGTAGTTGGCGATAATATTTTGGTTACAATATTTGATTGACTACGTTTCATGAAGTTTTTGTCATCAACTAAAAGTTCACCAATGGTCGACTGGATAATACGTAAGTACCGCTTTTTGTTATGCTATTTCGCAGATCCCCAGAGTCTCTATGGTCTGCGTATGATAAAGATTCAGCTTCAGATTTTTTAATAGTGGCCACTGGGCACTAAGAATAAAATTTTTAGTGGCCAAACATTTTTTAACAATAACAGGTGTCTAAAATCAAATTTATATTGATATGTTATACACCTGGCTGTTGATGCATATTCATGGATTGATACTTAAGATTATGTAGGTATATACTTTTATATTATGTTTTGTGGACAGTAGGCTAAAGACACCCTATTTAGAGAAAAGGTAATAACGCAAAAGAAAGCAATAAATATTCAAATTATGACATTTGATTTACATTCATTCAATTTATTTAATTTTATTCTCTAGCCATAAAACAACAGTTATGAAAACTAGTATGTTTTTAAAATGAAGGCTGAAGGCAAAAAACAAAAAATGGCTATTTACATTTTCAAAATATTAAAATAAAATACTTAAAGTTACAGACAACATGAAAATATTAATAATTACAAATAAAGATTCGATAGAGTTGCCATGGGCCAGAAATACACAAAACATAACAAAATTAAGTTATGAATTGATGAATAAGAGGATTTATAAAAAATTTCTTTGACACAATAATCCTAAAAATATTAGAAAAAATTGATTTGTTTTATCAAGAAATAAACAAGGACACTAAGAGATTAGTGTTTTTCAGCTTAAATTTCCCTTTACTTAAATTCGATTTGATTCTGCAAATAATTCAAAAATTTAATTTAATTAATTCTGCCTTTAAACTCAAAATGTATGAAGCTTAGAATGTACAAAAAGAATGTTATCTCTTCTAAACAAAATATAAAAACAAAAATATGATAATTCAGTCAGATACTCTAAGGTAGAATAATTAGAAGATGAAGATATATGGGAAAGGATTATTTTAGCAGGGTACTTCAACAGCAGCAGTTGAAATAATGACAGAACAATTAAGAACAGTTGAAATAGTGACATTTCTTTCTGTAAAAAAACCCAAAAGGGAAACAAATTTTCATACAATGAAATGAGTTTTGTTAACAGACTGATTTATTTAAATTTCAGTTGAATTTTTTAAATTTAAAACAAAATTATTTCATAATACATGATGCAAATTAATAATAGCATAAAGAAAATCTATAATATATCATGGACAGTGATCTCAAGTATGTTGATTTATGAAATGCTCAAATACACAGACATAGAAGAGTGAATCATACTACAAAGTGAATACTTTTATGAATATTAGTTAGTTAATGCAAACAAATTGCATATGTGGAAAAACAATTTCATAATAAAACAAAATATACAGAAAATCACGTACAAATGCCATTTCTCGTGATTCTTACGCAAAATAGTCCTTTATTTTATTAATAATAATAATATGTTTGAAAAATAGTTTTCTGTATAAAACACGAAATAATTACAAAAATTGTAGGCAATGCAGATTATAAAAGTGGAAAATATTTCCCAAATTAAACGAAATATACCGTGAATTACGTACAAATGCAGTTTTTCACGATGCTGCTTCAAAATAGCTTTTTATTTCATAAATAATATGCTTGGAAAATAATTTTACTCTATAAAATGTGAAACAATTACAAATATTGCAGTCGTTGCAAAAGTGGGAAATATTATTGAAATTAAACGAGGTATGCCGAGGATCGCGTACAAATGCAGATTTTCCTGATGTTGCTGTAAAATAAGTAGCCTTTCATTTTATTAATACAGTAGAATTTTTTTTTTTTGTATACAAGACGAAATTATATAAATTTCAGTCGGTGCAAATAGATTGTAAAAGTAGCAAAAAGATAATCATTGGTTATCGCTCTTCAGACATAGTGGGAATCGCCGTATGCAAGCGCCAATTTCGTAATCGTGGAGGAACAGATTTACAGATGTAAGGCAGTGAAAACTGATCAAATTTCGCGGCATTTTTGGAACATATATGACCGATTTCATGACATTTATGGGATTTTTGTAACTTGTAGACATCCTATGAGCTGGGAAAAGGATTTTCGCCCGTGGGAAAAAGATAATTCCTCTGGCAAAAAAAAGAAAACTGTGGGAGAAGTACCCAGAAAGAACATAATTGTGAATTTGCAGAAGAATCTTGTAAAAATAAAAATTTTATTAAATCGAATTTGTGACTCATATACGTGGGGAGACACGTATATAGTTTTCTCTAAAATATTTCGCTAATTAGGTGCATGTAGTGGCTTAGTGTGACCAAATCACGATTGACTGCGATTCATGCATAGCTACTGAATCGCATTCCAAAACAACGAAGCGATCCGCGAGATAATCTGTCTGATCTACCGGCTGCCGTCGCCGTGGGACTGAGGAGATTTTTGAGAAATTTTGGTCACCAGAAAGTACCTTCAGTGTGACCAATTCGCGATTAACGGCAATCCGCAACAATGAAGCGATTGACCGTGATTCGTGGTCCACAATCTTCCCGATCTACCGGCTGCTGCTATCATGAGACTGAATGGATTTTTGAGAAATTTTGGTCACCAGAAATCACCTTCAGTGTGGCCAATTCGCGATTAATGGCGATCCGCAACAATGAAGCGATTAGCGGTTCACGAGGCAATCAGCCAGATCTAGGGCCATAAGACTGAAAGAATTTTGGCCGCAAGAAATGGCGACTTACTGTAATAATTTTGGTCGTCATGACTGCAAACTTGGTCGCCATTGGCGACCTGGCTACCACGAATCTGCATCTCTAGCGTATGAGCTCCGGTTTCAGGATCCACGAAGTTATGCCGATGGTTTACTTTTAAATGTTGAAAGCCGACTTCTTCTAATTCTTCAATTTTGTAGCCATGCCAGTAATCTGAAAGTAGGATTGAGCCCCACCTATTTATAATATCAGCAACCGGTATAAACCAGAATTTGGCGTGGTCCCTACGTGTTACCGTGTTTGGCTTCATGGTC
This sequence comes from Amaurobius ferox, assembly GCA_951213105.1. Taxonomy (NCBI): domain Eukaryota; kingdom Metazoa; phylum Arthropoda; class Arachnida; order Araneae; family Amaurobiidae; genus Amaurobius; species Amaurobius ferox. The sequence continues at coordinate 21,166,180 of OX578149.1, forward strand.
CCTATAACCGATAAGTACCCAAGTTTTTTAGCAATTTGTGTATGAAGCAAATTAAAGATAACCAATAAAAGCTTCACTATGTGAGTATACATAAGTCACAAAGATTAGAAGTCGGAACTATATCGTCCTTGGCTGGTAAATCACTGCAATTTTTTCAAATCATATAAACTGTTGATTTAGGTAAGGAAAATTTTTTGTAGATCACTAATAATTGAGAAAGCTTTTTGCTTCTCAGCACCAGCCATTTTAAAGCGATTATTAATAAACTATTAATAATGAAAATAATTAGTACTCCCACTGGGTAAATTGATAAAATAGCCCCCCCCCCCCCCTCGGTTCTTTTTCTAAGTGCGCCAAATTGGTGTGTTTCTCTGTGTTTTGAAATTGACTCCTCCCCATTAAATTGACGTATATTCCTGTGTTTTAAAATAGGTTCCTCCTATCAGAGTGACATTTTCTACAGTGTTATGAACTAGAATTTTGATTGTAAATGATAGTGGAGTTCAATTTGAATAAAAGTGAATAATATTCATAAAAAGGTTACAAAATAAGATTTTGTGTATTCTAAAAATATTGCATAACTTGCGCGTGTAATTGCAGAAAAAAAAACTTTAAAAATTTTAGTAAACGTATTGAAACACATGATACTTAAAAGATTTTGTAATTTTAAATCTATTTCAAAAACTTGTAACTCGGAACTTCAAAATTTTTAAAAGGACTTTAAAGAAATTTATTAAAAGGACTATTGGACTTAAATTTAAGAAAAATGATACTTAGAAAAAATATTGTACTTTAACAAAATTTAAAATAAAGCAATACTTAGAAAAAATACAAAATTTTAAAAAAATAATTGGACTTGGAACGAAATTTAAGAAAAAACAATACTAGAAAAAAGATTGTAATTTAATTTAATTCAAGAAAATATGATACTTAGAAAAATGATTGAACTTTAACGAAATTTAAGAAAAAACAATACTTTGAAAAATGATTTGACTTTAACGAAATTTAAGAAAAATGATACTTAAAAAGAAATTTAAGAAAAACGATAAAAACAGATACTTATAATTAAGAGAACCATTTTAAAAACATGGGAAAATACAAAATACAATTTCAAAACGCGAGATGAATAAATAAAAGAACTCACCTTTATGTAAATGTGCTTATATCCACATTTTCACTTACATCCACACAAACACGTTTTCTTGAACACACATGCATTTTCAATAGTTCCAATTTTCAATAGTCACACTCGAACATAAAGTTTTTTCATCCAAAAAACTTTGGAGGTAGAAGACTTAAAAATAGGATGTAATTTCTGTTTGTACTCCTGAACAATTTTAAAGCTTGGGGTTTGTATCCATAGTGATTATTGGTTAAGGGGATAAAAATTTAATTTAGGTCCTTATCAATTTCTTCAAATATTTGAAAAAGTATTTGAAATATGTACCTACAGGAGAGTTTAAAACATCATTTCTGCCAAAATCTGGAATTTGAAAATTTTCAGCAAAAGAATATTTTGTGTGTAATTGAAAAGACAGCCATTATCCAAATTTATACAGAATCCAATATTGTAAAGTTACACTTAGTGATGCTACTAAGTTTTCACATCATTTGCTATTTAATATTATTTTTTTAATGTAATGTTTAGAATACTATTATATTTCTTGATATATACAATCTTAGTCACATGATGTTTAACTCTTCACAGTTTCTATAATGGAGACTTCTGTAAATGCAACTGCTCAGCAAGACTGTCCTGATGAATCACAGATCAGCATTGCTCCTAAAAAGAGACTAAATGACAAGACACCATTATTGAGAAATGTGCGTCTTTTATGTAGCTTCAGTGACAGTGCTTGTGAATCCCAATCTAACAATACTACTAATAATGGTAGTAGCAGCCTGAGAAGTTTAAAGACTTTTGCTGGTGTTTTTGTTCCTGTCTCTTTGTCCATGTTTAGTGCTGTTTTATTTTTGAGAGTAGGTAAGTATGTATTTTGTTACTTTTTAATCTTTCTTTATGATAAATTATGTAATTTGTTTCCTGTATCTTTATTCATAGTAAATATTATATTGTTTTTATTTCGGCGATTCAAATATTATTTTTAATTAATACAGAATTGCCACCGGGATTTTATAATCAGAGGTAATATCCCTCCTTATATTGGGTACTGGGAGGATTTTCAAATATCGGGGGATATTCAAAAAGTTTGCCGCAAAATATAAAACTTATGCTTTTTCTGAAGATACTACAAGCTAAAATTCTCAGAATTTTTTTTATTTATTATATAGAAATATTGTTAACATGCATTTATTATTGCTATCTTTTTTTATATATTGAATTTTTAATACTTATTTCAGGTTTTTTTCTAATTTTAAGTTTATTAAATCATTGTCGGCATCTCTAATTTTTATCACTTTTTCTTTAAAGTTTTCTAAATTTACACATTTTTTATTTATTCATTTTCAGCATTTTTTGTGAATATTTTAAACATTTATGATCACTAATTATTTCCTGACCTTGTTTAAAGTCTTCATGGGTTTATAAGGGATTTTTTAAACAAAAATTTGATTTCTTATTTGATTTCATTATAAAAATTTATTAAAAAGCCAAGCCAAGACGCATGCTTCCGGAGTACCTGCGTCTCAGACGCGTAACTCCACATCTCAAATACAGCAATGTCCATTAGTTTGTGCGAAAAAATAGCAATATGGATCTGGCTGTTGCACTCTTCTCTGATGAGGGTGCTAAGATTCAGTAGGCCTGGTGATTCGTAGATGGTGAAAGATCCTTGTCATGGAAGGCTGAACTCTTAAGTAGGTACTGGAAAGGAAGGGGGCGGGGCAGGGCTAGAACCAATCAAAAAGATCGGTGGAGTTTACTAAGAGTTTAAGTTAAGTAAGTTTACAAGTAAACTAAGTTAAAAATAAAAAGTTACTAATAAATACTAATAATAAATACAATTTAGATAAACATTTTAGGTAAGATATATAATTTGCAGATTTACTTTTTACAGTTTACAGATTGTCAATTTCCAAATTCCGTCTCTCATGTTGTAAAGAAAAAAGGCCCTTTTCAGGGTACACAAAAAGTCTGCGTGATGGAGTGCAGACGCTGGCACAGGATAGTGCTCTAATTACAATTTTCAATTTAGTTTCAGTATAATTTACATTTCTAAGTTACATTATAGGTAACTAAAATTCTACTAGATGATTGAACGTGGACGAAGGTGCCGTTAACACGCAGCGCAAGTGGCAAATGCTAGCCATACTATTGGCCCGTGACAAGGCCGTGAAAGAAGAGTCGAAAAAACGCCAAGTCCTTGAATCGGAGTGGCGCCATCTATCTTCGATCCGCGAGGGTAGTTGAAAAACTAGGAAACACCCGTTTGAGGGACTAGGTATCGACACTTTTTCCATTTGGTCTCGTTAGAGCCAAACAGAATGTGTCGAGGCCTGCGCTTCCTAAGATAGGAAAGCGCGATCGGGTCATAGACCTGATCGACGTCTCTCATACAGAGTCTACTGGAGTTTTTCTTGTAGAAATTTTGAGTGAAGAGCCCAATGCACTCTGAAATGCCAGAGATTTTAAGATCATGAATTTATTAAAAATACTATACAAATATAATAAAAATACCATGCAAATAGCATCCAAAGAATTCAATAGCACATAATAAATAACAGAAAAAACATTCATTTCAGCAGTTGTATATTTATATTTCAATTCATCCATTCTGATTCATTCACGCAATCCTCCATCAGCATTCAAACATATCATTATTCTACAAAAAGATCATTCAAATCCCACTTCAGAGTTTGCCAAAACATGCAACTACATATCAGATGTGCATCGAAATGCATGTTTAGTACCCAAACTTTTACCAGTATGTAAAAATGCATATTACAATTTTTTCATGAGGTCCAGCATAGTGCACACCATATGAAAGGGATCTTCTAACTAATGAGTTTTAAGCGCCACTGCATTTTAGGACTTTGCTGATGTTTCAAATTTCATTTATCATGTTACATACTTTTTGAACTTAGGTACCATTTTTATTTGTACATTTCATCATTATGTGTATTTCATAAATGCTGAAATCTTCAGCCTTATGTTTTTCCATGTTGATGACAGTTCAATAACTGAAAACACAATAATCTATAAAAGGGAAGCGGAAAATTTTCTACATGAGAAATTGTCATGTACCGAGGCTTAAAAAATATGTGAAAATCTCGAGATTTAGCTTTAAAATTTATAGGAAATATGTCATGGATGGTAGCCTAAACATGCTACTTTTACCATGGTCATCATCGTTTCTATTTACTGTATAGCCATTTATGAACTGTACATATGTATATGTAAAAAGAAGCAACAATACATAATCTCTCAATACTCCAGCTTGAAAAGCTGAGTTCCGAATCACTTATCCCCTTATCCTTCATCACAGGGTGATGAGTTCGCTCTTACTGGGCCTTAGCCACAATTTATTCATAAAATTCTTTCTTGCATGTGGATTATTTTTTTAAATTGTAAACATTTTTATTATAAATAGAATATCTAGATAACCAATAAAAAACACCATTTGTGAACCAAAAATAGCAGATGCTTATTTCCCAAAGTCCCAGCAGGACTTTACCTGATAACCAAAAGATGTGCTTGAATTTGACTATTTAAATTATTCATACTTTAATTAGGAAAATCTCAGGAACTTAAAAGTTATCATAAATAGAAGACTAATGCTGAGGAAGCCAAAAATTTAGTGTCAAGAGAACTCTAATGAGATTAGATTTCTCCAAAGTCTTTTTTCCAATGTAAAGTTGATCACAAGCAATCGAACAAAAAAACTTCTACCAGAAAGCTGTACTTGGCATACAACAATGGAATTTCAGAACACTGGTCAACAACTGAAAAAAGTGACACTCTGTTTTCAGGCATATTTCTGCAAATAATTAAGTCTATAATTTTTTTTTTTTTATTATTATTGTATGTTTTGGGAACATGCCAATATCATGACCTCTCATTAAAAGGACATGACTTTCAAAGTAAGAATTGGCATTTAATATCAATGCACATACATACATGCACAGTCAGATGCATTTGAATATAGATAGTTATTGTTATTTTATTACTTAATAATATCATTGGTAGTTTAATTTATGTGTGTATTTTTATGTGTATAAGAAATCATGCTGCAGTTGCATGTGTTACTTTTATTTTATCAGATTTAATAGCATTTGTTTGATTTTCAGGCTTTATTGTTGGCAATGCTGGATTATTAGAAACAATAGGTGGGACAATTTTGTCATATGTCATTTTAGTTTCTACAGTTTTATCTATTTGTGCAATATCAACTAATGGAGCTGTTGAAGGAGGAGGAGCTTATTGTATCCTTATAGAGTAGATTAGCTTTTGTAGTGTGATATTATTTGGGTTTTAAATACAGTTATAGTTATAAAGTGTACACTATGTATTGGTACCTGTACATCATAGGTACCGAATCATGTTCAGTGATATATCTTTGAAATTTCCCTCTCTAAAATTAAATAGGATATCTAATATGTGCATACATGTGTGGATAACTATAAAACTATCAGAAGATATTATAGCAGTTTTTAAATATCTAATTGCTTCACTTATAATTTTAACATATATGGAACATTAAGCACTGCTTAATTAAATCATTGCCATTCTCAATGTTATGTACGTAAAATGCATATTTTGCATTTGATATAATACTTGATTTTCTACTGACATATTCTATATCATAGAAAACCCAAGATTTTCTATGTGTAGAAAACTTTCAGTGTTTTTATTAAGGCTAAATAAAAAGTAAAATATTAGAGCTTTAAACGATGTATTATAAAAATATTAATATATTTTTAGTTTAATTTAGAAAAAATACTATTATTAGTTTATAATAATAATAAAGAAATTTGAAATCTTCTTCAACCTGACAAGATTATTACTCAAAAACTATAAGAGCTTTTTTAAAAAATAAATATAGATTTAGAAACTAAATTTCCTAATGCATATTTTTGTCATTTACTATTTATATCTGTATTTTATAGTTACGAAGATATTTTGAGTTAAAATACAGAAAATGAAAGAAATTCGTGTACAGGTACTTTTAATTTTTTTTTAATAAAAATGCCAAAATATTAAAATATTGGAATTTATTTTATACCTTCATAATCTGAACAACATTTTCAACAAAACAAGAAAGATTATTTGAATTTTTATGCATTAAGTTTAGAGGCATGCAAACTGTAAAGTGTTTACATTTATATAACACTCCGATTTCCACCACAGGAACTACATAGATGTTATTCACATCACAAATATGTTTGCAAATAATTGTATCTAACCATGTTTATGAACAAATTTTTTTTGTATACATTTTTCTGAATAATATTTAACTTTTGTGTATGTTTTATGGCATAAAGACACTGTTAGATAACAGCTACTGCTAGATAACAACCACATATTAAAATTATTAAATACATTTTATCATTCTAATGGAATTTGTATGTATTTTCTTAACTTTAAAATAGTTATGATCAGTAGAGCCCTTGGCCCAGAATTTGGTGGTAGCATTGGCACATTGTTTTTCCTGGCAAATATATGTTCTAGTGCTTTGTATATTACTGGCTGTGTTGAAGGTTTAGTTGACAGTTTTGGACCATCAGGTAATTTCAAACTCTTAATTTATTTTGAGCATTATAGATTATTTTTTAAATAATTTTAAATATACACATCTAAACCATTGCTGTCCTTTTCCTACTGGGCCAAATTTTCAGTTGAAATACTTATTTAATAATTAATATTATTAATATGTCCCTTTTTACTTTCCCTGCAATACATGGTAATGTATAGGGAAAGTATTGGAATCATACCGAAAATCACAACTCGAGTTTTCGACGGATCTACACGTTTCGAGACCTCTAGAATACGAAAAAACCATTTTTAGCGTGACGTCTGTGCGTGTGTCTGTCTGTCTGTGTGTCTGTCTGTCTGTGCAGATTTTGTATCCACTGTAACTAAAAAACTAATGGACCGAATTTCACAAAATTTGGTAGGTAAATCACTTGTGGGCGGGGCTGGTGCTGATTACTTTTGAGTACGATTTGGAATAAAAGAACCCGCCTTTTTTTGCGAAATGGCCCGCAAAAGCTTGTATCCACTCTACCTGAAAAACTAATGGACCGAATTTCACAAAACTCGGTAGATGAGTCACGTATAGGTCACTCTGGTGCTGATTAGATTTTGGTACGATTCGGAAAAAAATAACCTGCCTTTTTTTGCAAAACGGCCCGCAAAAATCTTCAAAATCTAAACTAAAGAACTAGGTATACTCAGATATATCCATTAAATGCCCGTTTAATACGTAATGTTTAACGACGAAAAGAATAAGACCAACCCCATTACACTAGGACTAGCCGTTCTCGAGATATTTTGGTTTTTCGTACTTCCCTACGCCACCCTTGAAAAAAACCCGGTTACCGAATGAGAACGAAAATTGAATTAAAAGTGAAATAAATTTAGTTAAAATAAAGAGAACGTTAATATAAGTCTGCAGGGAAAGTCATGTGCTGCCCACATCAGATTTTTATTGCTATAATCACATTTTACTGGAGTTAAGTGTTAAATTGAACTATGTGCCAACATCTATGTGTCATCATCCATTCATTTTTGTAATAAATAAAAATATGTTTTAATTTGCTTAAAATATTTCATCAAAAATTAACGATTCTGGTTTGCAAGCCAGCCAGATGTGATCAAAAGCCTGCCAGATAGATAGTTATGGTTAAAGCTATTATTGTACTTCAATTATTTCTTCAGAATATTTTTACTGTATGAATTGGGTACGTGTGTTCTAATTTTTATTGTAGTTTTAAAATTTTAAAAATTTATATTCCTTTTCGGTGTCCGAAGAAGGGCATTTGACAGCCTATAGTTGTGCTACTGATTCTTTCACTTTATAATTTAAAGAATAATTTATTGATTTCATATTGTTTAGTCCAGCTGATTGTTAATTTTTTTTAATTGTTCCCTTTAACTGTCCATTTTATTCGAATTTTCCCCTGATTGACAATATCTTTAAATTGTGCCCCCTCTAATGTTCTTCAATTTAATTAATATATTAATTGTTATGCTATAACTGGTATTTTCTATAAATTAAATTTAATCTTAAATTTTTAAAATTTAGAAAAAATTATTTAATGTTACGGACTAAAATATGTATCATTAGATCTTTGCATAGATATTTATTTCTCAAAGGATACTAAAATGTAAAGATTTTAAACATATTAATTAAAATATGTACATAGATAGATAGCTGGTATAAATGTGTAAATATGAAAATACTGTATTGCAAACTGCCCCAGACAGAATATGTTAAAAATAATAGTCAGGTGACTTTTGGAATGTAATATATGTGTCTTTTGTCAGGAATGGTAATTATGTAAGCTACTAGTGAAGCATCAAGCCTGTTTAAGAAATATCATAGGGATACATACTTTTTCAGATTTTTCAAAATTTCTCGATTTTAAAACCAAATTTGCTGACAAAGGTTTGCATCATTCAATAAAAAATAAAACAATTGTTTTTAAATCTCTGAAATAAATTAATCTACTTTAACCCTTTGAGGGGCGCTGGTATATATTATATACCGGATATTTAGAAATTTTTATATAAAGCTTCAAAAGTCAAAATTGTCAAAAAAACCCTCAAACATTTAGTTTATACTTCTCTTTATAAATAACAGATGACAGCACTACCATAACTTGGTGTTAAAATAATTACAACCATTTTTGAATTGAAGCCCTATGATCTCTCTGAATACTTAGACTAATTTTCCTACATATAAACTAAAATACAGAAAGGAACAACGAAAAAATCTTTTGTATATTTAATGTACAGTTTAGACATTGCACCTATGTTATCAGTTTCACAAAATACAAATCATTATTTTTTTTATAACCCCATCTGATAACCGGTATATTAAATATACCTGCGCCCATATAAGGGGTATTGTAACACTAGATGACAGCACTGAAACTAAGATGCTCTCCTCAAAATTCAAAGACATGTGTTTCAAGAAACAGGTGTTTTACTCATTGTGGGTGGATTTTGGGAGATATGTGGCCCCTACAGCTGATGTAAACAAAGATGTGATTTATTTACATTGGCTTTAGAGGTCGGTTGCATTAGAATTCCTTGCAGAACTCTCATTCAGCATTAGTTGCTAGTTTCTTTCGGTTCTTGTGGTTTCATTTTCTTGCAGTTTTCATTTAATCTTTTATGTATATATTATATTTTTAGTTGTAAATAGTAGTTAGATTTTTTATATATTGTAATTATTAAGGTTTCTTATTATATATAGGAGTTATTAGTATTTATTTAATATAAAAATAGAAAAAATGCCCAGGAAGGGGCTTGACATGGAAGAAGCACTTGCTTTATTTCAAGAGCTTCCTTCAGATGATGGATCAGATATTTCAAATCCTGACATCTCTGATGATGAGTTTGTTCCAGATGTTCTGCAGCAGGAAATTGGAGACATTCAATCCGATGTTTCTGATGAAGTGGAAAATTTGCCTGGACCTTCAGTAGCTACTGAAGTTACATGGCTAACAAAAGCTAGTATAGCTAGAAAGGAACCAGCTTTCACAGAAAGAACAGGTCCATCAGATGAAATATTAGGTATGGATCACTAATCTCCTTTGTCACTTTTCTTAGTGTTGTTCAGCATACAGGTAATGAAAAGTATAGTTTTTCAGACTAATCTGTATGCTGTTCAGTTGGACAAGGCATTCAATCCTATGGATCTCGGAGAACTTTTGAAATTTCTAGCAATAAATATGCTAATGGGAATAAAAAGAATGCCCAGCTACAGAGATTACTGGTCATCTGCTCCTGAACTGAAAGATAATTACATCTCTAGTCAGATGTCAGTAAAACGTTTTAGCTGGATTTTATCACACATTCACTTGAATAACAATTTATTGCAGCCAAAACGAGGAGAGCAGGGCTATGATAAATTGTATAAAGTGCGACCTTTCCTTAGCCATCTTTCGGATTGATTTTCTTCTGTGCTTCATCCAAACCAAAACCAAGCAATTGATGAATCAATGAAATAGTTCAAAGGGCGTAGTACTCTAAAACAGTACATGCCTAAAAAACCAATAAAGCGTGGGTATAAGGTGTGGATGAGGAGTGATCAAACAGGTTTTGCTTGCCAATTTGACATTTATACTGGTAAGACAGGTGATATGGTAGAAAAAAACTTATCAGAAAGAGTGGTGAAAAGTCTGTGTGCACCAATTTTTGGGAAAAACCATAAGGTGTTTATGGACAATTTTTTTACAACTTATAATTTGTTTCGTTTCCTTGAAACGCAAAATGTTTTCTGCTGTGGAACTGTGAACTTATCCAGGAAAAATTTGCCAAAAAATCTAGCTGAGGATAAATCCTAGAAACGCGGTGATTTTGACTGGGCTGTAAGCAGTGATAATATTACATGCATAAAGTGGAAAGACAGATGATCAGTATGCGTCCTTTCCTTTCAGGAAGATCCAACTGCAATTCTAAAAATAAAAAGAAAGGAGAAAGATGGAACTATAATTGAAGTGCCATGTCCCAGAGCTATTGTTGATTACAATAAAAATATGGGATTTGTAGATCACTTTGATCATATGAAGAGTTTATATGAAATAGACAGAAAAAGCATGAAATGGTGGCACAGAATATTCTTCCACTTTTTGGATGTGACTGTTGTCAATGCTTATATTCTGCATAAAATCCTCCAAGATGAGATTTCCGAAGTTCAATCAATGAAAGATTTTCGGAGAGATATCATCACTGGTCTAATAGCCATGGGAACTCAGACTCATCCAGGAAAAAGACTGAAGAAATCGAGTCCTGTAACTCTCAAAGCGCATAAGCCTTTTGTCCCAAAAGAAAAGAGACTAAAACATGCAGAGCACATCGCTCTAAGATCAACATTGAGGCGATGTGCATTATGTAGTACTGAGAAGAAACAGAAACGCACAAAATGGATGTGCTCTACCTGTGAAGTGCCTCTATGCGTACAAGCAAAAGACAATAATTGCTTTCAGCGATTTCATTCATCATAAAAGTGATGATGAATGTTGTTTGTCCATTTGAAACATATAGAGTTTATTAAATTTATTTTATTCTGCATTTTTCATGAATTGTTTTTACAATTCATATATAAATTCCTATTTTATTTACATAGTGAGATAAATTTTCATCTATAAATTTGTAATTATTATTATGTTGCTGAGATAAGTGTAAATAATAATTACCAAGATAGAAATTGCTTACAAACTCTATTTGTAACATGAAATGCAGAAATATATGGATTTCATCATGGTGTAGTTCAATCTGTCAGGTAAGAACATTCATCCATAAGATAGATGCTATAGATTTATTTTTATTTATTTATTTTAAAACTAATGATTATTTAAACTCTACAATTTTATTCTAAAATTGCTGTTGAATGAATTTCAAAATATTTCTGTAGATATTCTGCAACAAAATCAAAAAATTTTGTGTTGAAAAATTATCAAATATGTAAAAAATAAGTAAATTTTTAAAATTTTTTAATGATTGACATTAATGATATACAGGGATGTATCTACAGTGGTCGGTGGTGGTCGGGGTTTCCATCACTCAGAATTTCCGACCACCACTCAATTGCAGACCACCACTCATCCAAAAAAATATACATATTATAATTACATTTAAAAAAAGTTATATTCAATTTTATCAAATGTTTTTCTTTAATATAAAAGTATACAATACTAATACTGTTTCTGTGTGCGAATTAACGTGAAGCTCGTTTCGAAATTTTATACTCTCAATTATAATTGTTCTGGAAAATCAACCCACCACTCACATTTCTCTAGATACATCCCTGGATATATTAACACCACCAGTCCATACCCATTTTTAATAATAATATTGGAAAAATAACAATATTTGCATATTTACTAACAAATAACAACAATTTTACTGCCGCATAGAAAGTGCCGTACAGGGGCACTGGTATATATAATATACTGGCCCCCAAAAATTACGGTACCAACCTAAATTTTTTTTTAATCCTCAATTACACCATTTTAGGGTCCCCATGTTCCATTTAGTGCAAAATTTAATCAAAATTCAAATGTTTTTATGTAGTGCCCCTCAAAGGGTACTTTAAAAGACATTGTTTTTATCAATGTTTTTTAAACCAGGAAAAATTAATCTAGTTTATATAAAAAAAAATGGATAGTTCTCATTTGCCACTGCTAAAATCATTTTGCATGTACCAGGTTGGAAACAGGTGGTTGAGGCTATTGAACAGGATTATTTTATATTACAAATCTTTATAATATAATACCTTTATATAGAAACTTAAGTTGCTAAACTTTACTGTATGGCACTTTTTATCCCATTCTATCATTGAATGTAGATATTTCATGTTTAGTGGAGTTCCTGCTAACTCAGAACATTATAGTCTTTAAGAAGTGTACATTCTATTCTTTTTTTAGTATTATTACTCTGAAATATCAAAAACTTCCCATTTAAGTCCTGTACATAGAATTGTCAATGTTATATATCCTAAAAGGTAAAACTGACAACGGAATTGTAGCTAGATCAGTAAATTTCAACCCAAAATGTTGTAGAGTGGCAGATTTCCCAAATTTTTAACATCAGACTATTTGAATTTCCATATTGTATTATCAAGCACCAGAAAAATGAGTAATTTCTTTTCATTTTCTAATTGCTTCAAATTGTTAAATAAACTGTCGAATTATAAAAATTATAAATTCAAATTTTAATTTTTTTGTTCAATATCCATAAATATAATATTTTTCTCATTATGAATTTTTCAATATTTCCAGTGTACTTTGAGAATGAGTGGTGGTGGTGGGGGGGATATAAAGATTATTTTGTTATTATATTTTTTTTGTAATTATTCATAATTTGATTATTTGACTATTTTAAGTTGATCATTTAAAATAACAAAATAAGATTTTATTTTTTCAAGTGATACTTGATATGGACACTGAAATAGCTAATACTAAAAATTGAACAATATTTTTAATTTAGAGGAATTTATAATTAGACACATAATAGATACTTTCAATCAAACTTTACTTTTAACTTATCACATATTTCTTTAAAAAAATCTGATGTGGGCAGCACATGACTTTCATTGACAACTCAGTATCCTTTTTGCAATTTTGACAATATTTTCACCAATCTGAGGCTAAACATCGCCAATTTGGTGATATTTTGCTGGATTATTCTCAAAGTTCACCATATGTATCATTAAGTGTTACAAACAAACAGAGAGAAGCACATTTCTTATATACAGTACAACCTCAAAACTTTTTCCAAACTTTTTCAAGTTTTTTTTTTTTTTTATCGGACTGATGAAGTCTTGGATTTAATTTAGCAGGGTAAGATTATTTATTTGGAATTATATTTTATAAACAAAAACCATATTTCCCCGGTCGTCTTTCTGAACCCCGAAATAAGACGAAACTTTAGACCGGATATAAATATGGATGGTCGTAGATAGGGGCTCATGGTTGGAGTGTGAATTACGTTGTTAGCTTTACCCCCCCCCCCCCCCCCCAAGTCATGATTCCCGATGAATTATTTGCGTAAAATATACACCTTTATTTAAATACGATTTTTTATTATCAAAAGTTCCGTTTCTCATTATTGAAATGGACATTTTTCTGAAACAATGTAATTTTTAATATTAAACATTTTAAAACATTATCATAACATTTTATCACAGATTGTTCAATTAAATCTAAAAATCCCTAGAATTCGTATTAACTCTCATGGAAACTTATTTTGTTCACTTCGTAGTATGAAGTGTTGTTATTGTTGAGACCCAGACCGTCCGACCTACCAGAAAGGTGTAAGGTAACGTAGTATGAAGTGTGTAAATTTTTTTCTTTGAAGAAAAAAGAAGTTACACACTAGTAATCTACTAATCTGTTGCTGCTCTAAGTCTTAGAACGATTTGGCTGGCCTGGGCTTTCGACACTAGTAATCTACCGGCCACACAATAAGCTGCCAGAGGCCTTCGGGTTGGTCGTGTGGTCTGGGCTTTCAACACTAATAATCTAGAATGTATGAACAAAACAAAATGATAAAATTACATTTTCTCATTTCGTTTAAATATTTGAATTAATACTTATTGTTTCATTACTTTTGGGTTATGGGAAAGCAGTTTTTTTTTATCCTGTAGATAGATGTTACATTATTATAGATTATTAGTGTGTAAATTTTTTCTTTGAAATTTCTTTTGCCTCATTTTTTGTATTAAATAATGTTTTAATTGATTAACTTAATTTTTGTCATTATTTTTATTAAAAATAGTGCTTTATAGTGCATTTAGTTAATATTAGGTTTGGATTTTATTCGAATTCTATAATCCAGAAAAATCGAAAATCCGGAATCGGCAAAGTCCGGATTTTTGAGGTTGTACTGTGTCTGTACTAGAAAATATGTTCGTCACATGACAGAATTAGAAATTTGCAAAACATTGCCTCCTATTTTGCGTAATTTTTATTAATTTAATTACATTTTTATCAATTTGGCGACATTTTCTTCAATCTGACAATATTTAAAAAGTTGCCAAATTTGCGGCATCCTCCCAAATTTTTCAGCATGCGTTATGGATGGACGGAAAAATGGGTTATTCTTATAGTTGTTTGTTATGTTCTTTCCAAGATATTGAATTTTCATCAATTGGTCATCATTTTTATTGATTTAGCACCATTTTTATCAATTTGGTGACATTTTTGCCAACTTGGCAAAATAAATAAAAACTTGCCAAGTTGTTAAACTCGCCATATTCCACAAAATTTAACACCAAAATTTCACCAAGTATTATGGATGGAGAAATAGGTTATTCTTATAGTAGATAAATGACTAATGGCGTCCAAATATGAAACTATTTCGTAAAGTATCTTCTCTTATCGTAGTTTCTTATATTCTTTCCAAGATATTGAATTTTCCTTAATGTGTCGTTATTGACTTAGCATCATTTTCAACAATTTTGTGATATTTTCGTCAATTTGGCAACATTTGAAAAACCCTGTGAAGTTGGCGATATTTTGTCAAATTCTTCGAAAAATGTTACCAAGCGTTATGAATGGAGAAATAGGTTATTCTTGTAGTAGATAAAAGACTAGTAGCTTCCAAATACAAAACTATTACCCAAAATATTTTCTCTTGTGAATGGAACGAATTAGATCTATGAGAATAGTGATAACAAATTTATTGTATAATATTACATATGAAAAGTGAACATATGTCACAATAATTAATACGTTTTTTAATTTTATGTGATTTTTTGATAAATTTATTTGAAAAATGTGCAATATCTGGAGAACGGTTCATGCTAGAATTCTGAAGTTTGTCAATAGTTTTCTAATAAAAAATTACATAAGAAATGACCATTTACATAACTTTATTGAAGGTTTTGACTTTTTGATGATTTTTTTCAAAATTTAGGGTGGTTATGAACATTCGATTGTGTTTAAAGACAATAGGCTTCCAGTGTTTACTGATTGTAATTTTTATATGAAAAATTTTGTTCGAATTACTTCATTCAGAATGCATGAGATATCATCTCCTTAGATTCACTTCACTTACACACACAGACATCAGGCCAACGGCCCTACCATGCTGAAAACACCGGTTCTCGTTAGATCACCGAAGTCAAGCAGCATCGAGCACGGTTAGTACTTGGGTGGGTGACAACATGGGAACACCGCGTGCTGTTGGCACATTTCGGACGCGGTAGCCCGGTGGTTTGCTCGCTGGATTTGCATGCTGCCACAACTGCCGCTGTGTTCATGCGGAGTACGATCATGTTAAACATGTGGGTCCATACGTCCTTCTGAGAGTTTGGTGGTAGGGGAAGGAGGGTACGGTCCCTGTGGATGCCTCCCCCAGTGGGTCCCTGTCTAAATTGGGTGGCACTTCCCGACCATCCAAATGGTTACCTTACACCTTTTTGGTAGGTCGGACGGTCTGGGTCTCAACAACAACAACACACAGACATCACCTCAAAAACATTTGATTTGTGTTCAGGGATGCTTGAAATGTGCTCTCCTGTCGAAAAGTTGAATTCAAATTTTCAACCCCTTCACAATACTTTTCTTTCCTTCCGAGAGGTTGGTGGTAGGGGAAGGAGGGTACGGTCCCTGTGGATGCCTCCCCCACTGGGTTCCGGTCTAAATTGGGTGGCACTTCCCGGCCGTCCATACAGTTACCTTACACCTTTCTGGTAGGTCGGACGGTCTGGGTCTCAACAACAACAATACTTTTCTTATGCAATTCAATATGTATACATGGAAAGTAAAAATGATACACAAAATGTCAATTCATTAAGATTTATAGAAAATTTCTTGAATGTGTATTTGAGAACAATGAGTTTCTTCAGTCTAATTTAATTTTTATGTCTTGTTAAAAGTACTCTGCAGATGACAGCACTAAGCTAAACTATTTGGAAAATATATAGCTTATAACAGTTTTTAGATCAACAAAAAATGCTTTTCCTTATTGTTCTGATTTTTTAATAATTGATGCTAAAGAGCAAAATTGTTTAATTTCAGTGTGACAAACTAAATTTCGATAGTCAATAAATTACTCTTTCACTTGAGAATAACTCTTTATACTTATTTTATAGTAGTTCAAAACTGTTATATTATATAATGTGTTAACCTTTATTTTAGGGAGCTTAGAGTCTTTCTTAATGAATGGCAAATGGTATAATTTCTTGTATGCAACAGTGTTGAATTTTTTCAATCTGATTGTATGCCTTGTGGGTGCTTCTATGTTTGCACGGACATCTGTCATCATCTTTTGCATTGTTATCTTCAGTACACTATCTGTACTGATAAGTTTTCTTGCCATTAACCCGTTTTTTGTGGACATTCCTGCTGAAAATACCATAGTAAATATCACCCGAGCTGAATATACGGGATTTAGTTGGCATACATTTACCTCTAATGTCTGGGGTAAGTATTTTTCTTAGTTTATATTTAGCTTATTTAGTAAATATGTTCTATATTTTATTATGTGTATGTAACATAAAGCTTAGCTTATTTGGGATACTCATTCAACAAATGCAACATAATGTATTTAACCCTTTTGTCCATAAATCATGCATATGTAAATAGAAAACACAAGATGATTATATTTAAAGTGTCCACCATCACCCTTGAGTTTCTCCTGGAAGCATATCTATCAATCACAATTCAACCAAACTTAGTAGGAATACTTTCAAAACATGTGTAAGTAATTTACCTGAAGACAATTTGGCACTGCGACTAGTGAATTTGCATTCTACATAACTTTTCTGACAATTACTAAATTTATAAATTCACTAGGGACTTTTAATCCTATATTTGTTTTATCCCCCCACAAAGGACTTTTATCCTATTTTGTCCCCCCCCCCACACACACACACTGAGGTCTTATCCTATATAAAAAGCTTGATTTCCACAAGGAAACATGCTGTGCTTGAGAATTTATTCCATAAAACAATAATGTTAATGTGCTTGCTAGCAAAATTTACTCAGTAAATCAATAATATTTATTGATTTTGCTTCAGGTTTAAATTTTTTGATTTAATTACTTAAAAAATTACACACTTCATGATCTCCGGCCGTCCAAATAGTTGCTCTTAGTCCTTTGGACGAGTCGGACGGTCTGGGTCTTCAACACTTCATGATCCCCCGGTCGTCCATTTTGTTGCTCTAAGTCCTCTGGACGAGCCGGACGGCCTGGGGCTTTCACACTTCATGATCCCGGCCGTCCAAATAGATGCTCAAGTCCTCAGGACGAGCCGGACGGTCTGGGTCTTCAACACTTCATGATCGTCCGGCGCTCCCAAATAGCTGCTCTTGTCCTTGTTGATGAGTCGGTCGGTCTGGGTCTTCAACACTTCATGATCGCCGGACGTCCATTTTGTTACTCTATGTCTTCGGACGAGTCGGTTGGCCTGGGCTTTCGACACTTCATGATCGCCGGCCACACAAACAGCTACCATTAGCCTTCGGGTTGGTCGTGTGTTCTGGGCTTTCTACACTTCATGATCGGGATACTCGAAGTCCTCAGGATGAGTTGGACGGTCTGGGTCTTCAACACTTCTTGATCATCTTTCTCGGCCGTCCAAATAGTTGCTCAAGTCCTTCGGATGAGTTGGATGGTCTGGGTCTTCAACACTTTATGATCACCCCCTGCTATATGCCTTCGGGTTAGTTGTGTGGTCTGGGTCTTCAACACTTCATGATCACCCTGGCCACTCAACTAGCAGCTCATACCCTAGAGTGAGTCGGGTGGCCTGGATCTTCCACACTTCATTATCACCAGCCACTCATCCTGCTGCTCATACCGTAGGGTGAGTCGGGTGGCCTGAGTCTTCAACACTTGTCCAATATCATTTGAATGCTCAGTATGTATAAACAACCAGGTTTTATCACATTTAGCTCTTGTATAAGAACTTCAGCTTCTGTTCCTGAATGTGAAGCTGGCCAACCCTGACAGATCCTTCTTTTTGTTTGTAAAGTGTGCTAATCTTTTGCAGAAAGGGTGCTGTAGTTGGGCGAAGTGGTTAGGCTACCTGCAAGTGCAGTTGCTGAACCAATGTAATTTGGCTGCCATCAGTGGCTGGAAAAACTGCTTTTTCTTTGTAGTGAACTACAACTACTTTATAACAAATGTAGTTAACTACTACTACATTTTTTTAAAAGTAGTGACTACAAACTACTTTTTAAATGTAATCACTACTTAACTACTTTTATAAGGCGAATTTTGCCACAGCTTCATTTTACACAAAAAATGAGGATGTGGATATACTGTAGTAATTTAAGATACTTATTCTGAATATGTAAAATGTGCTGATCAACTTATCTATATTTAATCTCTTACTCATTTTTGAAAACAATAAAATAAATCAATAGTATAAAATAAAAGTGTAAAGTAAAATAAAAGTAAAAACCATTTATTTAAAAACATATTTGTTCATTTTTAGTAGAATTTACATCTCAAATCAGATAAGCAGATTCTTTTGCAACATAAAAAAAAATCAACTTCATGAAACAATAGCCTTCCTACCCTCAGTATTAAAAATCTTATGTAATTTCTCCTCGCTCTCTTTCAGGAATCAGCATATGCATTTGACGGCAGAATGCATTAAATTCCATATTGTCCAATTTGGTATTTTTGGTATTATGGGATGGGCGCTTAGCTCTGAAGATGTCATGTCAGCTAAAACAACCAATATTTTTTATGTGTTCCAAAGCGCTTAGCACTTTGCAAATTATACATCGTTGCGCAGAACACTAAATTTCATACAAAGGAAGAAAGGATAATCATGTGATATGTAGAATGGCACCTTGTTTGTTTATGGAAATAACGTTAAAAGTAGCCTTCTAAACTCGATACAAACTAGTGATTTTTTGTTTCGTGCTACTCGCTGCACTACTTATCTTTAAAAGTAACATGTTACACTACAAACTACAAGAAAAAGTAGTGACTACTGTAGTTTCATTACTTGTAGCGCGCTACTTCCGACTACTGGCTGCCATCAAGTGTGGACACCCATTAAGCTACCTGCCAGTGGGCTACAGTCAAATTAACCAAACTGTTGTCTTACGGTGGAAGGTAGCCTATTATATTTTGCTTCCTAATGCTAGACAACAGTGTTACTTAAATTGTAATTTAAATATATTTAAAAATAAATTACCAATAAAAGAGTAGAATTTTATGGTTTCTAGCTCCTACAAATGTATATATAACATTAAAATAGAGCTTGAAGAATGGAGTGATTCCTTTTTATTTTTCTGAAAATAAAATATAATAATCTTTCCAAACTTTTTTTAAAAGCAAGAAATTTGATAAAAAGTATTTGATCATACAATTTTTTAATAATTAGACTGGAGCTGGAGCCCCTCCCCCCCCCTCAGTCTGCTGGGGGAACCCGGCCCAGCTGCGACAGGAAAAATTGGGTATAAAAATGATGGGAAGGGGCCCTGAGAGACCCCTTCTCCTCTCACTTTCCATGGGCCTGCATGTGTGTGCTTTATTTTGAAGAAAAAGAATGAGAAAAAAGTATAAGTGACATTTTACTCCTAAAAAAAATGCTGATAAAGTTGTGAAGGAAAAATATAAAATGTTTACACAAGTAGTGAAGGAAAATGATTTAATAGCACTAAATTTATGCTTAACTCATCTTTCAGCAAATTGTCTCTTCCATTTCATGATACTCAACCATTCAATTACAGGCAGCTATTTTTTTTAAAATAATTTTTAATATTATATATAATATATTTTAAAAAAAGATTTAATTATAAACCGGTTTTTCATTTTTTTAATTATTTAATAATGCATTTTTTATGCATATAATAAACTGAGTAAATTATATTTTCCTTTTATTATTAATTTTACTTTTTTTATAAGTGGCAAAAAAGTTTCCCATCTATAAGTATTTAAAACAAATTTTAATATAATATTTAATAATATATTTTT